>CM076578.1:1848022979-1848387193 GCA_034641835.2 Pinus albicaulis | reverse complement strand
TTACATAAAGGGTTGCACAAAGTAGTTTCAGACAAAGGGAAACTTTGGGTTGGGCACAACATTTATTTTCCAATGACTTGGTTGGGTTCCCAAGTCGCAAAAAAAGTAAGGTTATTTATGACGACATGAAAGCTAAGGAATACCAAGGTGTGTCAGGGAATTCCTAGAATTACTAACACATGTTAGGCAGTTCCAAGGCATGATAGGCATGCCAAGATGTGGCAGGTGCTAGGGTGTGGCATGAATACATGCTAGGGAGTGTGAGGGACAAGTGTCAAGGAACACAAGGGAGCACTAGTTTAAAATTCATGGAAATGAAGTATCAACCAGTTCCAGGTGTGCCAAGAAGGGAGTGACACAGTATTCTAGGAACTGCCAAGGCATGTTAGAGTGCTAGGGAAGCATACAAAGATGTTCCAAGTGCCAAGGTGTGCCAATGCATGCTAAGGAGTGTTAGGGAGTGCCAGGAAAACATAACATAGCACTAGGTCAAAATTAATAAATGAATGAATAAGAGTGTGTGGTAGGGAGTGTTAGTGTGTTCTAGGTGTTGGGATTCAACAAGATGATGAGCTTCGTGAAAAGAGTCGCCTTGACTAAGTGGGCCCGCAGGCTATTTTTGGCACAAATCTATTTTTAGACTATGTCTATTTTTAAACACGGAGACCATATTTCAGAAGTTGCAGGATGCTATTTGTAGATGGTTGGTCAAGTTGGAAAAATAGATGGATTTCTATTTTTAGACATATTGGGCGAATTCTATTTATAGATCGTTGATCTAAAAATAGAAGTGTCGATTATTATTAGGTCTTAATAATAATTAGACCCTAAATAACAACTTATTCGCTTGGAGCACTTAATTTCAGTTAACAGGTGTAGTAGATCAGCTAGCTGAAGGAATTACGCAATTCCTAAGGTTTACTGGTGTTCATGCATGGAGGACTCAATTCAGGACTCAAGTGGCAGAGTTATGATGGAGTTGGTGAAGTAATTCATGGAGTTTGTTTAAGTTTAACTACATCCTTGGAGTTAAACTCAATTGAACTAATTGTGTCTATTTCTAACAGATTGATACATTAGTGGGAGTGGAGTGAATTAATTAGTTAAATTAATTCACAAATAATAACTCATTAATCAACTAAATAGAGACAACAATTAATTACTTGCATGGGAGTTCCAATGGAGACTCAGTGGAGAGATAGGTGAAAGGGCAGTGTGACTATCAGTTGTGACTATGTTGATGCATTCAATGCATCACACATCCATTGGAGATGCCAATGAGGATTGTGCAGTCAAGGCAAGGGTAATTTGAAGTCATTCAGAGCTATTCAAATCAAGGTCAACCCAAATAAATCTGATTTGGGGGTTCCACTGCAACAACATTTTTCCCACAACAAGCACAAGATCAAGCCAACATGTGTGATGTGTGCGTTTAAAGAGATGGATAGGTAGGTTTACCCTTACGAGAATATCGCACCTTAAAATCTGACCACGATTACTGAGTGCAAGCATTTGCGAAATGGCATTATGAGTGGAGCCTTTTCCAGAAGAGATTATTCATTTACATTACAATATATACAACATGCAGTTAGTGTTCCATCCATGTTAGCACACACACTTGATGGTATCAATCATTAAACTGGTACAAAAAAAATGATTTTATATATTCACATACGGGACAGTCACAAGATGTCAACAAAATCACATACTTATCGAAATCCTCAACCAGGAATATGCTACATTGCTTCTTAATGTGCTTTCAACTAGGTGGGCATCAATGACAATCATTACAATGAGTTAAAGGGATCTAAGAGAGAATTATGTAAGGAGTTCCTTCTAGGTAAAGGCCATTGGTATTACTATCGTTAAAGGGGGTGGCCTACAAGGATACATTGGTAGCTACTGATGCAAGAGAATAATTTCAACAATTTATTTCAAAATTTGTATTTGTCCTCCATAAGGTCTTAGAGATTTATAGAAGAGGAAGTTGGTTTCCTTGTTGCCCTATAATTTTGTAGAATTTCTAACTTCATATTTGGGATAGGAAATTTTAGTAATTTTAGGCATAAGTTAAGATGTTTTTATTTTTATTTTTAAGGCCTCCTAGTCATTAGGAAAGTTGAGTCTTACGATTAGGATTACTTGTGGCATCCTATGTATTTTTCAAACTCCAATACACCAAGGAAAATATGTGGAGGACATTTGGGGGAAATGTGATTGTCCATCTAATGTAGATCAGATTTGGGGAACTTGTAGCTCTTTTCCTTGGACCCTACTAGTTCTTAGAGGCTGTATTTGGAGCGGTTAGCAGGAAAAAGCATAATATGCCCAAGAATATTAGCGTTGGAGCACCTATGGTTTGGGATAAAGGATAAGGAGTTCTAGGAGTTAATGGGTTTAAGGATTTAGGAGCAAGGGTTAAGGGTAAAGGGTAAACGGTTAGGGCTTATGGGATTTGAAGGTTAGGGGGTTTAAGGGTTAGAGGTTAATGGATTAGTGGTTAAGGGATTTAGGGGTTAATATCAACCATCGAGGGCTTACATGTTAGGGGATTTAGGGGTTAAGTGCCTAAGGGTTATGTTATTTAGGTGTCATAAGGTTAAGGGGTTAGGGGTTATGGGTTAAGGGTCAAGCTTTAAGAGGATATGGGATTAGGGTTTATGGGGTTCAAGGATTCTAAGTTAGTGGTTAGGGGTTAAGGGGTTAATGGCTTTGGGTTTAAGGGATCAAGGGGTTAATTTGTTATGAGTTATGGGTGTAGGGATTAAGGGATTGTGGCTTCAGGGTTAAAGGGATAGGGACTTTAGTGGTTATGGGTTAAGTGCGTATGGGTTGTGATAATGTGGCCCCTAATCCCCTTGTCACAACTATTGGGGGTTCCCCTATCAATTTCTCTCATTGCCTTACCTATAGGTCCCCTATCCCCTATGCCATAAGGCCCTAAGGCTCCTTCTCATTCTCTAATGTTAGGATTATAGATCTCAGTAAACCATGCTCGAACCTCTCACTTCTACCCATCCATGCTACCCTTATGTCCTCTTGCCCCGCTTAATACACCAAAAGACCCTCCTCTCCCAAAATTCATGAGAATTGAACATTTGGAGGCAATAATTTAACAACAACTTCACAAATAATCCATTTATAATGGTGTCTTGGAGCTATTAGATGTCATTTCATTGAGCTACAGTGATAGGTGAGAGCTATGCCTAGCTCACTAAAGGTGTATCAAGAGACTATTAGTCTATTGGCTATAGAATTTGACTCTTTTTTTGTAACTTAGCGAAATGGAAAAGATGTGGAGACAATCTCCATTCTTCTTCTTTCATCGGGCCATGTAAAATAAATGAAGCAAATAGTCTCAGCCCCTTGGAGAAGGAAAGTTGAGAACAATAATTAGCATGAAAAAACAAAGAATCCATTGAGTTAAGCTTAGAGGGGTATCCCTTTGTAAAAAAGCATCCATAAGCTTGTTATAGTTAGTATGAATCTTTACTAGAGGTTGAGTAGTCTTCACATCGCCAACCACATCCAATAGAAAGGTACCAACCCCTACAATAAAAATGATGTCTCCAAATAAGGTGTAGTTAATACGAATAATATCACCTTATGAATCTATTACAATATGATTTGGAAAGTATGTTTCCATACATTTGTGAAAGAAAAAATCCACTTGGTTAGCAAAAGGAAGTCTTTTTTAAGACCACCAGAAACCCCCTTGAAGGAGACAAGAAGGGTTTGAAACCATATAATACAAGTCGATCTATGAACCCTATTTCTGATGTTTTCTATGCATGTGTTTGTTCACTCGATTTTACATGTGAAAGACAATATATGAAGCCTTTTTTTCCACATATCATCTTCATTAGATATCATGTTACTAAGAATGAAGTGTCTGGATTAGAGTTAAAGTTCCTATTTTAGTTTGTTGTCTTTTTTTGTCTTTTAGAGTACAAATCTTTCTGGTATATTGTGCTAAGGTAGTTTGGCTTTCAAACATTCAAGGAATATGTGAGCTAACTATATAAGAAAATATTGTAATATTTGAAATAACATGATGAACTATTTAGCACAATTTATGGTGTTGGATTGATTGAGATGTTTATTTTTGGATGGATGGATGTACATCTCTTTAGCCAATAAACAAAACTCATTAAGCATTGTTGCAAGTATGTTATTGACATGTTGAAGTGTCATTGAGACTTAGAGGTAGAAGATTTAGACTTGTATATTTTCACCTATCCAGGTGTGATAATACCTTGTGGAGGTAAGCAAAATTTCCATTTTTAAAACTTTTGGATATATTCTATACGCTCTTGAGAGAATTTCAACCTTTTCAATAAAACTACAAACAAATGTACATTCATGCAATAATTACTAATTGATTTGGGGGTGACTCAAAAAATTGTAGCATGTTGGCTTATTGAATTTGTTAGTAAGTTAATTAGGGCTTGATAAATTTGTAAGCTTCAGTGGGATTTATTGCAGTTGTATGTGTTTTAGAGAAGCGAGTTTGGAGTGGTGGTTGTGCTTTCTTTATTGAATTTGATTTCTTTCGTTCTTCTTCTTGTGCATGCCCACTGTGGTATATTCTCGTTAGTGGTTGAGGGGTTAGGGATTGGGGGCTTAAGGGTTAGGGGCATAATGAATTAGTATTTAAGGGATTAGGGATTGGGGTTAGGGGAATAATGAGTTAGTGGTTAAGGGGTTATGGATTGGGGGTTTAGGGGTTAGGGGATTTAGGCACATTTAGGGGTTATAGGAATAATGAGTTATTGGTTAAGGGATTAGGGATTGGGGGCTTAGGTGTTAGGGGATTTAGGCGCAATTAGGGGTTAGGTGAATAATGAGCTAATGGTTAAGGGATTAGGGATTAGGGGCTTAGGGCTTAATTAGTGGATTTAGCAGTTAACGATTTTATGGGTTAGGGTTGAGGGGTTAATGGGTTAATGGTTAAGCGTTAACGGTTTAGGGGTTTATGGGTTAAGGGATTAGGGGTTTAGGTGTTAGTGGTTTAGGGGTTTAAGGGTTTAGAGGTTTAGGGTTTAGGAGTTATATGGGTTAGGGTTTTAGGGGTTTAGGGGGTTAAATGGGTTAGGGGTTGGGAATTAGGGCTTAAGGGCTTAGGGGTTAAGGGTTAGACATTTAGGGTTTACGGGGTTTAGAGGTTTATGGGGTTAGGGGATTTAGCAGTTAAGGATTTTAGGGGTTAGGGGTTAAGGGTTAAGGGGTTAATCGGTTAGAGGTTAAGGGGTTAGAGGTTTAGGGGGTTAAATGGGTTAGGGGTTAAGAGGTTTAGGGGGTTAGGGGATTTAACATTTAAGTATTTTACGGGTTAGGGTTTGGGGGTTAAATGGGTTAGGGTTTTAGGGGTTTAAATGGGTTAGGGGTCGGGAATTAGGGTTTAAAGGGTTAGGGGCTAAGGGTTTAGGGGGTTAAATGGGTTAGGGGTTTAGCGTTTAGGGGGTTTAGCGTTTAGGGGGTTAAATGGGTGAGGGGTTATAGTCATTTCTTAGGTGAACAAGGCATAATCTAGTTGTATTAACCGTAACTTGGTCAAGTTTTTATATTCAAGGCAAGACTTGGGTGGGTTCCCAAGTTCCAAAAAAGTAAGGGTAATTGTGAGGGCATGATAACTAAGGAGTGTCAATACGTGCCAAGGAATGAAAAGGCATGCTAACACATGCCAGAAAGTGTCAATGGATGTTGAGGACTGTTAGGGAGTTCCAGGACATTGCAAGGGAGAACTAGGTCAAAATGCATGAAAATGAACGAATAAGAGTGTGTGCCAAGTAGTGTCTACGAATTCCAAGTGTCTCAAGGATAAAGTGTGTTAGGATAAGGTCAGAATAAGACTTGTAGGAGGTAAGCCTATGGTTACATAAAGGGTTGGAAAAAGTAGTTTCAGACAAAGGGAAACTTTGGGCTAGGCACAACATCGATTTTCTAATGACTTGGTTGGGTTACCAAGTCACAAAAAAATGCAAGGTTATCTATGACGACATGAAAGCTAAGGAATACCAAGGTGTGTCAGGGAATTCCTAGAAGTACTAAGAGATGTCAGGCAGTTCCAAGGCATGATAGGCATGCCAAGATGTGGCAGGTGCCAGGGTGTGGCATGCACACATGCTAGGGAGTGTGAGGGCCAAGTGTCAGCTAAACACAAAGGGGCACTAGTTTAAAATGCATGGAAATGAAGTATAAGCCAGTTTCAAGTGTGTTAAGAAGGGAGTGACATGGTATTCTAGGAAGTGCCAAGGCATGTTAGAGTGCTAGGGAAGCATACAAAGTTTTTCCAAGTGCCTAGGTGTGCCAATGCATGCTAAGGAGTGTTAGGGAGTGCTAGGAAAACATGACAAAGGCGCACTAGGTCAAAATTCATAAATGAATGAATAAGAGTGTGTGACAGGGAGTGTTAGCGAGTTCTAGGTGTCTCGAGGAGGGAGTGACACGATATGATAGGCAATACTAAGTCATGTTATAGTGTCAGGGCGACATGCATCCAAGATTTTATATATTCACATATGAGATAGTCACAAGATGTCAACAAAATCACATACTTATCGAAATCCTCAACCAACAATATGCTACATTGCTTCTTAATGTGCTTGCAACTAGGTATTACTATTGTTAAAGGGGGTGGCCTACAAGGATACATTGGTAGCTGTTGATGCAAGAGCATAATTTCAACAATTTATTTCAAAATTTGTATTTGTCCTCCATAAGGTCTTAGAGATTTTTGGAAGAGGAAGTTGGTTTTCTTGTTGCCCTATAATTTTGTAGAATTTCTAATTTCATGTTTGGGATAGGAAATTTTAGTAATTTTAGGCATAAATTAAGATGTTTTCTTATTTTTAAGGTCTCCTAGTCATTAGGAAAGTTGAGTCTTATGATTAGGATTACTTGTGGCATCCTATGTTTTTTTCAAACTCCAATACACCAAGGAAAATATGTGGAGGACATTTGGGGGAAATGTGGTTGTCCATGAAATGTAGATCGGATTTGGGGAACTTGTAGCTCTTTTCCTTGGACCCTACTAGTTCTTAGAGGTTGTATTTGGAGCAGTTAGCAGGAAAAAACATAATATGCCCAAGAATATTAGTGTTGGAGGAATTATGGTTAAAACACAAGATTCAAAGTTCAAATCCCCTTGAGTTGCCAACCTAAAAATAATATTTTTTTATCTATTTATTTATTAAATTTTTAGAATGTGGTTTGATGAAAAAATAAAAATATAATATAAAAGAAATAAATATGACATGATTAAATTTCATGTGGTTTGAATATCGATTTTCAAAAATAAAAAATATAATTTTATCCACTATCCACTCATGATATTTCAATGCAAACTTCCCAATGATAATGATTTTGTCGTAATTGCTAACTATCTTAAATGAGTTTTGTCTTAATTGTCATTGTCTTAAGTTGCCATTGTCTTAAATATAAAGTTATGTCTTAAATATTTTTGTCTCAAAGTGCTTTTGTCTTAAATCTAAATTTTTGTCTCAAATTGCTTTTGTCTTAAAATATATTTGTCTCAAACTGCTTTTGTCTTAAATATAAAGTTTTGTCTTAAAATATTTTTGTCTCAAATTCGGTTTGTCTTAAATATAAAATTTTGTCTTAAAATACTTTTGTCTTAAATTTTTTTGTCTTAATTTTTTTGTCTCAAATTGTTTTTGTCTTAAATATTTTTGTCTCAAATTGTTTTTGTCTTAAATAGAAAATTTTGTCTCAAATTATTTTTGTCTCACACTATTTTTGTCTTAAATCTTATATTTAAGACAATTCAATTGATATTAAATTTTAATATAAAATAGCTAAAATAAAAAGTGACTTTTTAAGACAAAATATTTCTTTTGTCTTAAACAAATGTCTTAAAATGCCCTTGGTGTAGTAGTGTCCATATCATCATCATCACCACTTCTCACTGGCCGTGATTTCCCTGAACAATAATCCTCCTCTCCCTTTGGGATAATTTCGATAATTTCGCGTCCTCCTTTGGTGGAGTTTTCTGCAATATTCACAATGGCAATGGGCTCCCTGGTTTCTTCAATTCTGACGTTAAAACCGGAGGAAATGTGAATAGAGTCAAGAATTTCTTCAAGTTTCTCCAATTTCCAGCATGTTGAGTTCACTCCCTGCGTGCAAAGGAAACGTTCGTTGATGAGGAAAGAAAAGGTGGGTTTGGTCAAGGAGATGCAGTGATAGTACTTCAAGATCTATTAGGGGTTAAAGGTCTTTTATTATTCTTGGCATTTGTCATTCTGACACAGATATTTTTGGTCCTTAAGAAGAAACAATTTGAAAAAATTTAATTGGCCGAGATGAATCTTTAGGTACATAGATTTTTTGAGAATACATATTAGAAACAGAGTTATTTAAAAATACAAATTTACAAAGATCTAATTTAGAAATAACGATTTAGCATAGATCTATTTCTTGAATATGTGAACAAAGGACTGTAAAATCTTCAACCAATTGCCTTCCAAGGGTGTGCGCGCGCGAGTAGTAGTTGAAATCATCAAATGGCCCTTCAACGGAAGGGCCTTCGATGAAGTAGTCAAAATCGTAAAAAACTTCATCGAATGACACTTGATCGAGCGAGTATTCGACATCCAAGGGCTGTTGAAGAGTGAGCGGGTCCGAGTATTCGACATCATAATCGTAAAAATCTCTATCCAAGGGCTGTTGAAGAGTGAGCGGCTGCGAGTAGCAGGCATCAGAAACTCCTTCAATATTGTACGGATCCATCCCGTAGAAAGGGAAGGTAAGTCCTGGGTGTATGAAACAAACTAGATTCAGCGAGTGAGAAACAAATTGCGCAACAAATAACAGAAGTGCAAACTAGTCTTGAAAACGAGAACGAGAACGAGGCACAACTTGCTCCTTCTTAGTGAATATTGAACCCGTAGTGAGGTGAGGCGGTAAAGGTTCTTTTATACCCAAATGGGAAGTCATCTTTGGTCCATAAAATAATTAAAAGCCACGTCAATAGAGTTTCTCCAAATATTTTATACCAAATTGGAGTAATCGTCGGTCAAGAAAATTTTTAAAACCGCCGATCATATTAATGTAACTTTAAATCCACAAAGTAATGTTTAAAGTTAATTAACAATTTGTGGGGTTAATTATTACAAAACTTAAAACGTTCTTGACATAATGGCTTACCATAATATTAAAGTAACTTTAAATCCATTTAAAGTTAATTAACAATTTGTGGGGATCAATTATTACAAAACGTAGAACCTTTTAGCTAGTATCTCACATGCACCACCATCCACAACACAAAATTAGGAATAGCTTTAAACGAATGAATCTATAGTAGTCTCGGGCTTTGGCTCACAGGAAAATAGCTTTAAATGGAAGTATATGGTGTCCTCATAACTTTAAATTGTGGATAGTGGTGTTTTTACTTTTATGAATAAATGGGAAGGGTTCAGGTTGAATTTTATGGGGTGGGGATTGGAAGAGTTCTTGTTGACTTTTTATGCACCACCATTCACAACACAAAACTAGGAATAGCTTTAAACGAATGAATCTATAGTAGTCTCGGGCTTTGGCTCACAGGAAAATAGCTTTAAATGGAAGTATATTGTGTCCTCGTAACTTTAAATTGTGGATAGTGGTGTTTTTAGTTTTATGAATAAATGGGAAGGGTTCAGGTTGAATTTTATGGGGTGGGGATTGGAAGAGTTCTTGTTGACCTTTTATGCACCACCATCCACAACACAAAACTAGGAATAGCTTTAAACGAATGAATCTATAGTAGTCTCGGGCTTTGGCTCATAGGAAAATAGCTTTAACTGGAAGTATATAATGGTGGATAGTGGTGTTTTTATTTTTATGAATAAATGGGAAGTGTTCAGGTTGAATTTTATGGGGTGGGGATTGGAAGAGTTCTGGTTGACTTTTTATGCACCACCATGCACAACACAAAACTAGAAATAGCTTTAAACGAATGAATCTATAGTAGTCTCAGGCTTTGGCTCACAGGAAAATAGCATTAAATGGAAGTATATGGTGTCCTTGTAACTTTAAATTGTGGATAGTGGTGTTTTTAGTTTTATGAATAAATGGGAAGGGTTCAGGTTGAATTTTATGGGGTGGGGATTGGAAGAGTTCTTGTTGACTTTTTATGCACCACCATTCACAACACAAAACTAGGAATAGCTTTAAAACAAAATGAATCTATATAGTCTCCGGCTTTGGCTCACAGGAAACTACATTAAATGTAGCCATATGGTGTCCTCGTAACTTTAAATTGTGCATAGTGGTGCTTTAGTTTTATGAATAAATGGGAAGGGTTCGTGCTGAATTTTAAAGGGGGTGGGGATCGAAGAGTTCTGTTGACTTTTAATGCACCACCATTCGCTACACAAAACTAGAGATATTAGTTTTAAACGAATGAATCTATAGTAGTCTCTGTATTTTTAGCTCACAGAAAATACCTTTAAATGGAAGTATATGGGTGTGTCCTCAACTTTAAATTGTGGATAGTGGTGCTTTTAGTTTTATGAATAAATGGGAAGGGTTCAGGTTGAATTTTATGGGGTGGGGATTGGAAGAGTTCTTGTTGACTTTTTATGCACCACCATCCACAACAAAAAACTAGGAATAGCTTTAAACGAATGAATCTATAGTAGTCTCGGGCTTTGGCTCACAGGAAAATAGCTTTAACTGGAAGTATATAATGGTGGATAGTGGTGTTTTTATTTTTATGAATAAATGGGAAGGGTTCAGGTTGAATTTTATGGGGTGGGGATTGGAAGAGTTCTGGTTGACTTTTTATGCACCACCATGCACAACACAAAACTAGAAATATCTTTAAACGAATGAATCTATAGTAGTCTCGGGCTTTGGCTCACAGGAAAATAGCATTAAATGGAAGTATATGGTGTCCTTGTAACTTTAAATTGTGGATAGTGGTGTTTTTAGTTTTATGAATAAATGGGAAGGGTTCAGGTTGAATTTTATGGGGTGGGGATTGGAAGAGTTCTTGTTGACTTTTTATGCACCACCATCCACAACACAAAACTAGGAATAGCTTTAAACAAATGAATCTATAGTAGTCTCCAGCTTTGGCTCACAGGAAAATAACATTAAATGGAAGTATATGGTGTCCTCGTAACTTTAAATTGTGGATAGTGGTGTTTTCAGTTTTATGAATAAATGGGAAGGGTTCAGGTTGAATTTTATGGGGTGGGGATTGGAAGAGTTCTTGTTGACTTTTTATGCACCACCATCCACAACACAAAACTAGGAATAGCTTTAAACAAATGAATCTATAGTAGTCTCTGGCTTTGGCTCACAGGAAAATAGCTTTAAATGGAAGTATATGGTGTCCTCGTAACTTTAAATTGTGGATAGTGGTGTTTTTAGTTTTATGAATAAATGGGAAGGGTTCAGGTTGAATTTTATGGGGTGGGGATTGGAAGAGTTCTTGTTGACTTTTTATGCACCACCATTCACAACACAAAACTAGGAATAGCTTTAAACGAATGAATCTATAGTAGTCTTGGGCTTTGGCTCACTGGAAAATAGTTTTAAATGGAAGTATATGGTGTCCTCGTAACTTTAAATTGTGCATAGTGGTGTTTTTAGTTTTATGAATAAATGGGAAGGGTTCAGGTTGAATTTTATGGGGTGCGGATTGGAAGAGTTCTTGTTGACTTTTTATGGGGCGGCAATGAGATTGCCTCAACTTGGGGAGGGATTAGCTATTTTTCATTAACAAGAGTAGCCTAGGATCAATTTAAACTATTGATTGTTATTTGAAATATAATAGGTAATAGATTTTTTTTTAATATTTAAAATATTTAAGTAATAGGTTTTTAAATATAAGAAATATATTGTATATCACGTATTCATAAAATAGCCATTTCAAGAAAAAATTGTGATTCTTTTGTTGTTTAAAGTAAATTTTGGAATATTTAATTGGATTCAATACTTTAGAAATCCCTAAGACATTAAAATTTTATAAATTAAATAATTTTAGCCCAAATTTTTAAAACTATCTACATGACTTTGATTAAAAGAATAAATACTCCAAGAACTTCATTTCATCTCTAAATTAGAGTACATCTTTTGTTTATTATTTTGCTTAAATATTAACTTAATTATTTATTTGGAATTGAATTGTAATGCCCACCACATCATTTACCTTCATCATAATTTTTTTTTATTAATGGCAATTAAGTCCATCAAATCTTAACCACAAATATTATAAATCTTCGAATAACTATTAAGGTTATATTATAAATCATTGCATAACTATTAAGTTTTGGTTTTCACACACCTGTGCAACATAACTTTGGCACAATGTTTACATTATTATGCATTGTGCCATATACTTGACATCACCTCTACACATAGATTCTATATGCTTTTATTATTAAATCAAGCCCTATGTAAAGTTGTTGTCTTTCAATACTCATATAATCAATATAGTTCTATATATTTTGGTACATTCGAGATCTCATAGTCTCGTTATGTCAGTTGGCATATATATTATTAACTCGATGATTAATGTAATAGATTTCACCAGATCCATCGTATCCACGATCCTTATAGGTTAATGGTTAGTGCGCCATGTGTGATTATCTCTGTCATTGACATGCTTTTGAGATCTACAGTGAGAAGGGTTACTCGGGCGGTTAGGGTATTACCCTACCCCCCAAACCCTAACTTCCTCCCTCATTGTTGTGCTTCCGTGTCTGATGGCACTCTGAAACTACGACAATTTTTCTTTTGTTCATCTAGTGTCTACACATGAATCCTAATTCATTGATTTCAACTATTTTTCTATAGGATAGATTGGGTACCAGGGAATTGAGAGTGATGTGAGGTAGTGGCCGAGGGGATGGAGAGAAGGAGGCCTAAGTGATCTAATAGGATCCCAAAAGGCCAAATTTTTGATGCCAAAAGGCAGCAGTATGATTCATCGTATAAATAATAATTATACGATTCCCAACGACATATCTTATTCCCCTGCAGTTAAGAGAGGAGTGGAAACTGAATTCGAATTTGGGTTGTTTTGAACTGAACCCGTGGACATGTTGCATTCAAGAATGTGCGTGCGCCAGGAGTGGGCATCATAATACTCAAAATCTTCATCCTGCTCTTCAATGTCGTGCAAGTAGTTGACATCACAATAGTAAAAATCTTCATCCAATTGCCTTCCAAGGGTGTGTGCACGCGAGTAGTAGTTGAAATCATCAAATGGCCCTTCAAGGGTGTGCTGGTGCGAGTAGGAGTCAAAATCGTAAAAAACTTCATCAAATGACACTTCATCGGGCGAGTATTCGACATCATAATCGGGCGAGTGAGCGGGTGAGGCGGTAAAGGTTCTTTTATACCCAAATGGGAAGTCATCTTTTGTCCATAAAATAATTAAAAGCCACGTCAATAGAGTTTTTGACATAAAATGTGAGTGATCTTTGGTCTCCAAATATTTTATACCAAATTGGAGTAATCGTCGGTCAAGAAAATTTTTAAAACCGCCGATAATATTAATGTAACTTTAAATCCACAAAGTAATGTTTAACATTAATTAACAATTTGTGGGGTTAATTATTAGAAAAATTAAAACGTTCTTGACATAATGGCTTACCATGATAAATCAAGTTAATTAAATCAAGTTTCTCAGGCAAAGACATACACGATCAGCCATTAACGAATAACCTTAATATAGGTGAGATGCAGTGATAGTACTTCAAGATCCATTAGGTGTTAAAGGTATTTTATTATTCTTAGCATTTGTCATTCAGACACACATATTTTTGGTCCTTAAGAAGAAACAATTTGAAAAAATTTAATTGGCCGAGATAAATCTTTAGGTCCATAGATTTTTTGAGAATACATATTAGAAACAGAGTTATTTAAAAATACAAATTTACAAAGATCTAATTTAGAAATAACGATTTAGCATAGATCTATTTCTTGAATATGTGAACAAAGGACTGTAAATTTTTTTTGCAAAATAGAACAAAATTTAAAGCTTACGTGAGTATGATCCAAAATTTAAAGCTTACGTGAGTCTTGAAAACGAGAACGAGAACGAGGCACAACTTGCTCCTTCTTAGTGAATATTGAACCCGTAGTGAGGTGAGGCGGTAAAGGTTCTTTTATACCCAAATGGGAAGTCATCTCTGGTCCATAAAATAATTAATAGCCACGTCAATAGAGTTTTTGACATAAAATGTGAGTGATCTTTGGTCTCCAAATATTTTATACCAAATTGGAGTAATCGTCGGTGAAGAAAATTTTTAAAACCGCCGATAATATTAATGTAACCTTAAATCCACAAAGTAATGTTTAAAGTTAATTAACAATTTGTGGGGTTAATTATTACAAAACTTAAAACGTTCTTGACATAATGGGTTACCATAATATTAAAGTAACTTTAAATCCGTTTAAAGTTAATTAACAATTTGTGGGGATCAATTATTACAAAACGTAGAACTTTTTAGCTAGTATCTCACATGCACCACCATCCACAACACAAAATTAGGAATAGCTTTAAACGAATGAATCTATAGTAGTCTCGGGCTTTGGCTCACAAGAAAATAGCTTTAAATGGAAGTATATGGTGTCCTCGTAACTTTAAATTGTGGATAGTGGTGTTTTTAGTTTTATGAATAAATGGGAAGGGTTCAGGTTGAATTTTATGGGGTGGGGATTGGAAGAGTTATTGTTGACTTTTTATGCACCACCATTCACAACACAAAACTAGGAATAGCTTTAAACGAATGAATCTATAGTAGTCTCGGGCTTTGGCTCACAGGAAAATAGCTTTAAATGGAAGTATATGGTGTCCTCGTAACTTTAAATTGTGATAGTGGTGTTTTTAGTTTTATGCAAAACAAGGGTTCTAAATTGAATTTTGGGGTGGGGATTGGAAGAGTTCTTGTTGACTTTTATGCACCACCATCCACAACACAAAACTAGAAATAGCTTTAACCAATGGGAATCTATAGAAGCACATTGAAGTGGTCACAGGAGAAGCTTTCTCATGGAAGTATATGGTGTCCTCGTAACTTTAAATTGTGGATAGTGGTGTTTTTAGTTTTATGAATAAATGGGAAGGGTTCAGGTTGAATTTTATGGGGTGGGGATCGGAAGAGTTCTTGTTGACTTTTTATGCACCACCATCCACAACACAAAACTAGGAATAGCTTTAAACAAATGAATCTATAGTAGTCTCAGGCTTTGGCTCACAGGAAAATAACATTAAATGGAAGTATATGGTGTCCTCGTAACTTTAAATTGTGCATAGTGGTGTTTTTAGTTTTATCAATAAATGGGAAGGGTTCAGGTTGAATTTTATGGGGTGGGTATTGGAAGAGTTCTTGTTGACTTTTTATAGGGCCGCAATGAGATTGCCTCAACATAGGGAGGAATTAGCTATTTTTCATTAACAAGAGTAGCCTAGGATCAATTTAAACTATTGATTGTTATTTGAAATATTATAGGTAATAGTTTTTTTTTTAATATTTAAAATATTTAAGTAATAGGTTTTTAAATATAAGAAATATATTGTATATCACTTATTCATAAAATAGCCATTTGAAGCAAAAATTGTGATTCTTTTGTTGTTTAAAGTAAATTTTGGAATATTTAATTGGATTCAATACTTTAGAAATCCCTAAGACATTAAGATTTTATAAATTAAAGAATTTTAGCCCAAATTTTTAAAACTATCTACATGACTTTGATTAAAAGAATAAGTACTCCAAGAAGTTCATTTCATCTCTAAATTAGAGTACATCTTTTGTTTATTATTTTGTTTAAATATTAACTTAATTATTTATTTGGAATTGAATTGTAATGCCCACCACATCATTTACCTTCATCATAATTTTTTTTATTAATGGCAATTAAGTCCATCAAATCTTAACGACAAATATTATAAATCTTCGAATAACTATTAAGGTTATATTATAAGTCATTGCATAACTATTAAGTTTTGGTTTTCACACACCTGTGCAACATAACTTTGGCACAATGTTTACATTTTTATGCATTGTGCCATATATTTGACATCACCTCTACACATAGATTCTATATGCTTTTATTATTAAATCAAACCCTACGTAAACTTGTTGTCTTTCAATACTCATATAATCAATATAGTTCTAAATCTTTTGGTGCATTCGAGATCTCATAGTCTGACTATGTCAGTTGGCATATATATTATTAACTCGATGATTAATGTAATAGATTTCGCTGGATGCATCGTATCCACGATCCTTATATGCTAATGGTTAGTGCGCCATGTGTGATTATCTCTGTCATTGACATGCTTCTGAGATCTACAGTGAGAAGGGTTACTCGGGTGGTTAGGGTATTACCCTACCCTACGAACCCTAACTGCCTCCCTAATTGTTGTGCTTCCGTGTCTGATGGCACTATGAAACTACGACAAGTTTTCTTTTTTTCATCGAGTGATTTTGACCGAGGTATGGCTACAACCTCTATGCTTTACACCATATGATTATTGTGTTATGTTCATTCTGGTTGATAAGCTTGGAACCCATCTCGACTGTGGAGCTGAGAAATCATTTGGTTGCCAAGTTCTTGGTACAGTTACTAGTCTCACATCTGCGAGTTTAGGAGGAGCCCTAGCTCATACTGTGGTCTCCATTTCAATGTTTGGTCATGAGAGTTCACTCCGCTGACCCCAGAAAAGGTAAAATCACAACCACCACTGTACTATGTATTTTGTTCTTTTAAGACAACGTTATTCTTCATTCAAGGTTTCTAATCACTTTGTGTTTGTGTAGGCGCAAAGAGTTCACACCCCACCTAGATTCAAGCTAAGATGTTTTTCTTAGAGTCCTATTTAATAGTTCATAATTTCATTAAACTTTTGTTTCCCAGTACTACTGCACAATTTTCCTTTCTAGTATAGGTAAAACACCTCTTACCTCATGAATCCTTAATTTGACATGTTCTCTACAGCTTGCTTCTCTAACGCATTTCACTCCCCTTCATAGGTGCAATACGTCACTCTAGACTCATTTTACTTCCTCATTAGTTGTTCAATTTTTAAGTGTTTAACAACGTTATTTTCCACTCGAGTTGTTGAGGGTTTTAGTTTGATTTCTCGACCCTTCGAGGGTTCTATTGAGATATGAGTCTGTATGTAGATTCTATTCTGTTTGGCTCCATTGCAGTATAGCAAGGCTTTCCGGTTTGATTTTTCATAATATGTACATGTACCCATAAGGTTTTTTCAATAGTTATAGCTCTATATTTAGTTTAATAATATTTCTTTTCTGGCTTCGTTCACTGCTATGAAGAGTATCTTTTTGATGGTTGATTACCCTACCCATCAATTTCCATGACGGTTATTACTTTCAAACTCTTTCTATGCGCTTAACTTTCTTTGAAATTTCTCTGAGTTTATTTATACACAGATATGTTATACATATGTCATTTTTCTTGCTCGTCTGGCTCATTTTGGTATAGGTGTTCTCTGATAAATAATTTTAAATATAAATTATGTCGACCATTAGAGTTATATTTTGTTTTGGAGCGTCCTTTACAGTTTGGCTCCATATGTGGATTGCATGTCATCTTTACAGAGTTTTCACTATATTTTTATAATTAATTTTCAATATTTTATGCCATAACTTTAATTGGATTTTCTGTTCTATTCAAGGAAATCAAAACTAGCTTGTAATCTCAGATTTACAATGTTTCTTGTAATATTCTTCTGGATTATTTTCTCGTGCGAAAGCTCTCTTTTTTCCTTGGTTTTTAAGCTCTGAATTCTACATTTTCGTATGTTCATTTTCTTCAGAACAGGAACGAGGTTCTTCTTTTAATGTAACAACAGAATAGGAAAATATTGATATTTCTGAATTGTTAAAAGATATTTTCTGTAACTGAATGGAAGTGTTTGACATACAGATTTGAATACTTTGCTATATAATAATAGTTAGATTATGTAATCTTGTTTTTTTTTCTAATTCATGTAATAGAAAATTAGCCACAGGTATCCAGACCGCCTCATGAGGTTCCATCCTCTATCTGTGTAGAGTTAATTCTTTCTAAAAGTGAAACTGTCTAATTTTGGATTCTTCTCCCAAAAAGACTAACTATCCAACCTGATAGAGAAATTACCCAATTTCCAGTTAGGTTTACCTATGAACTTTCTATTACTCTTTCTTCAAGGAAAACTCATTCACAGTAATAATTTCATAAAGAAAATAATGATTGTTTCAATATAAAATTTTAGAATTCATTCTACTCCTGCAAATCAATTAGTTTCATAGTCAGAGTTCTATTCTTACCTCTGTGACAGATTTTCCCATTCATTGATATCTATATTAAAAAAGTAAGACTGAGATACATAAAGAAATTAGTTTCTTTCCAATATAATTTACCTCTCTCAGTAAGTAGGTCTGATGGCATTCGCCCAACCTTGAGCAAGGTAATGACATCCTAAGTTCCCCTAGTGCTCCTCACCAAAGTAGGAATTCAACCAGTGTTTTTCAAGGAGATGGACCTCAAGACTCCTATCCAGTCTCGTCCCCTAAAACAAGTAGCAGAGTTCCACTGGTTCCCCACCAGCTCTGGATACTCTAATCACTTGCATAGAACCCCTTTCATGCTCTGGGATTTTCCTTTCATTCCAAGAGGAAACGTAACTACCAGCAACTGCTTAATCAACTACTTTGGAATTTTGGAAAACACTTTTCCATCAAACTTATTGAAATATTCCATAGTTTATTCTTTATTCAAAAGAACAGCTTTAATTAATAACTTGATTAACATACATGTTAATCCTAGTAATTTTTAAAATAAGCAAACATCTAATTAAAAATATATTAAATTTAAATGACAATAAATATGGGTGTTACATCTTCGCCCACTTAAGACAAGCATTGCCCTCAGTGTTATGCCATTCAAGTAAATAGTCCTGAATATGCTTCTCGTACAAAGTTTTCATCTTCTCGAGTCACCTCCTTTGGGTTAAAGTGCTTCCATTGCACTTTAACTTGGGTGATGGCTCGCCTCCAGAGCGTTATTTCTCTTTGATAGAGAATACGTTGAGGCTCTACCAGGAATTCACCATATGGCTCGACCCGCAACCATGAAAAATTTTCAATTAGTAAATAGTCATTTTCCTTCCTTAGAGATTTAATTCCCATTCCATTCCCAGTTGTATGTTCTAGCAATGAATTACATGTCTCGGCTCATGTATGTATCTCTTTAGTCCATACACATGGAATACATTGTGCACTCGTATGTGTCCCGCTAAAGGTAGCCGTTAGGCTATTGGCCCCACCATTTCCAAAATTTGAAAGGGTCCACTGAATCAGGGAGCCAACTTGACACAGGTGGTCCACCTTAATGTGTTCTTCTTGGGCCTAATCCTCTCATAAACGTGATCACCCACTTCGAACTCCCGATATGTCCTCTTTCGATCCACATATACCTTCTGTCGGTCTTGGGCAACTTTTAATTTTTTTTTATCTTCTTAACTTCGTACTCCATTTCAACTAGAATTTCTGGTTCAAGCATTATCTTTTTCTCTGGGATGCTTCGGTTAATGGGGGTTGAGCACTGCCTACCATATAAAACTTCAAATAGAATCATATTGAATGATTCCTGATACCCGTTATTATAGGAAAATTCCACTAGATGTAGATAATATTCCCATTTCATGGGTTGCTGCATCACATATATTCATAGCATTTCCTCCAGTATTTGTTTTACTCGTTCTATTTTCCCATCCATCTGAGGATGGTACGCCATGCTAAACTAGAATTGTGTGCCTAGCCTGGTAAATAATACCTTCCAAAAGGGTAAGGTAAACTTCACATCTATGTCTGAGATGACCGATTTTGGAATGCCATGTAATCTAAATATATCTTGCATGAATATTTCACCAATATGGACGGTTTTGAAATTGGACTGTATAAGAATAAAGTGGGCTAAATTTCTTAACCAATTGACAACTACCATCAAAGTGGGTTGTAGGTGGAGGCTTCGCTCCACTAGTGAAAGAAGAAGAGATTGGATACCTAGGACGACGGTAGTGTCTTGTGAGATTGTGGGTTCTAGTGGCTGGACGACAGGAAGTGGTCTATGCAATTGCACTCTGGTCCAGCGGGATGCACTTCGCACAAGAAATTGGACTCATAGCTGGGAAGAAGTAGGGTGTGGGAAGGTATAGTTCATGCCACAATAGTGTGGATGTGCATGCAGATGAGGACTTGGTCACGAGATGGAGGAGCGTAGGGAAAAAGGGTACCCGAGCTCGGATTCAGAATCCATCTAGAGTTAGCGTTATGTGGCTGCCATGGTGGTCTCTCTAGCCATGTAATTTGGAAATGTTGATGCTCTGGTCACCTTAGATATGATTTGAGTTAAATTTGAACAAATCCAACTCAATCTAGACAACATGACGAAAGATAGGTATGAATAATGCAACGAGCTCATCGCTTACATTAATTATATTCACCATATGCAAAATGAAACTCTAGATTCTTTGGAGGGTTTGTGCCATTAGTTCTGGCACTCCCATTACCACCTCTAAGCACTAGAAATATAGATCGAGCACATGGACTACCATGTGCACAACCATGTAGGTTTCTTTGCAGGGCCACTAACAGCCCCTCCAAATCCTCCTCCATGAAGCTTTGTATTTGCATGTTTTTTGTAATATTCGAAATTAGTAAAAACATGAATATTGAACATAAATATAGAAATTACAATAAATATCAATAGATCAAAACATGAGCAGATCATTGAGCCATTTTATTATAGATAATAGAAAAAATGAGGTACGATATCTTGAGGAGAAAGACACACAAGCTAGGAAAACAAGCATGAAATGACCCAATACATGAATACATGAAACACAACTACTACACAAAATGCTAGAAGACCATGATTGCACAGTCTTATTAAGAATAATTGCAGCTGGAAACTAAGAATACATGGATATGATAATATAGTTCTCAGAAAATTCTGGGATCAAAGATCTAGGCTTTCTAGCACAATTTCAAGATAACCCAGAAAGGGTTTCTTGAAATACTCAAGATGAAAAATGTAGCCCTAGGGCTGAATAATGCACTACAACTGAGTAACTGTAGGGAGGTGGATGATATTATGTAAAAATGGCTGATACTCTTCAATACCGATCCTCTGGATTAATGGTTTCTCCCCTCACTGGAAAACAAGCTAAAAAACTTGGGTACTTGACCCTCCACTACAACTACCCTGCAAAATAATGCAGTTCCTGAAGGATACTATGTTTTTGATGATGGTTGAAGCCTAGCCTGAAGTTGGTTAGTGGAATGAAGCTCAAAGGAGCCTATCGTGAGTGGGAACTTAAAGGCCCCCGAGGATGAGGGTGGGATTTTCTCTTGAAAACACCCTTGTGCTAAATAGCACATCAAACTTCGCTAAACAGCTGAAGTGTGCATAAAGTCATAAAATACCAAACATAAACAATATTCATAATGACTTCTATTGCTACCAGCCCCTTCCTTATATGCTTTGTGAGCTGCCTCACCCTTGGTCCTACTCATTAAATATGCTACTCTCATGCATACACACCTCCATCATAATTGCGTTTTCCTCCACTATCTCCACTCCCTCCATGAAAGGGATGTTGATTTCGACAACCTTGACCCCATCCACATGCCTTAGCCCCCTATTCACACCGAAGCGTGTTTTATTCAATTGATATAATGTTCCAAATTCACATTAGAAGTGGTTTGTATTCCTACTAAAGGGATTTATGGGTCCCTCTACCCTCTTCTTCATCTATTAGTTAAGGAAGAAAAAAATTACTATTCTAATTCACTAAAAGATAAATTACGAATATTATATTTTTCGATAGTTTTGTGTCAGAAATAACCAGTGGCACGATTTTCCTTGGAATGAACTGGAGACAAGTATGGCCTTTTTTGCAACTCAGGTTGCTCAGATGTATCACAACAATGTTGTCTTATGATTTAAATTTTGAATTGATAATGTAAATTCGGCTTTGACCGGGAAAAAAAAAAAAAAAAATAATAATAATAATAATAATTCTTTATTTACAAAACCAAATATGTTTCTTTATGAATTTTTTATTTTGCTACTATCTATGCATGAATCCTAATTCGTTGATTTCAACTATTTTCTATAGGATAGATTGGGCACCAGGGAATTGAGAGTGACGTGAGGTAGGGGCCGGGGGGATGGAGAGAAGGGGGCCTAACTGATCCAATAAGATCCCAAAAGGCCAAATTTTTGAAGTACTCAAATCTTGTCCAAACCATCCAAAATCAACGATCTCATCGTTCGAAATCCAACGATGTGAATGCCACCTCAATCCGAAAAGGTATGTGAAATTTATGGCCCACTGAAGTTTTTGGAAAAAAATAAAATTATTGTGTAGGCAGGAGCCACAACGTTCCTTGTGGAAACTGGTGTCATAAGTAGGTTTAGCATATATATGAAACATATAGACCAATTATCACATGACATGTTCCAGTATATACAACCTCATTGGTAAGGTATAGACCAACGGGAGTTTGAAACATGCCAAGTACTAGCAACCGCATTAGCAGGGTATGGACCAATGGAAGGTTGAAACTTTGCAATATGGACAACCTTGTTAGTAGTCTCATCAACATCAGTGTGAATGGTACTGTCCAATAAAAATTCACCATGAGTCATTGAATGAGCATGACTATGTGATAGGTATCCCAATGATATGGATTCACATGGACCAATCAGAAGGCACCACACAGCGTTCAGTTGGAAATCACACTCGTCGTGCTAACCTAGTGACAAGTTCTCCAGTCAATGGTCATCAACAAAAACCATTTTTTCGCTTACTAAATTTTTTTCGTGACACCCAATAGACGCCTATGGACTGGTGGATGGGTGAGACAAAATCATGTTTTTAATTATAGAAATATATAAATGGCCAGAGGCTCCATTGGTTTGAACATGTGACCCCTGATCTATTAATATATCGGCCAACTATTAGTGCACAAGTGGGCCATTTTATTCAAAACCCACAAATATTTATTTAAACCACTCAATCTGACGAATCGATGGGAGTAGGAAAAAACATGCAAGATGAGCCACGAAACTAGGCCACCTGTCGAACCACGCCATTGTTGGAACTGTGCTACCCAAGGTGTATTTTTCGAGAATAATTCTAAGGGAAACTTGATAAAATATTTTCAGAATATTCCATAGAGAATATACAAGGAAAATTTTAGATTCCCTAGAGGCCCATAGGTCCCAATGACATAAATTGTTCAACTTTATACTTGAACTTCATGATTTTCTTTTAGAAATCTGATCATGTGGTCCATTTCTTCATCTGAGCAGTCATTTTTTAGCCCATTCCTAGAATTTTTATGGCTGCCTTTGATTTTCATGTCATTTTCATGCTCTTTTTACGTTCAATTCTGATTACATAAATGAAGGAAGAAATATATATCAAGTTTGGTATCATAGTAGTTCTCCTTGATGTGAATTGCAGGAGTGAATGTTAAACAAGAAAAAGCTCCAAAAGGGTGAAGGTAAGCTTAATTCCTTTGATCCAGAATCAGGCTGTGCAACACAAAGAAGGAAAATGGTAGATCACGATGATAAACCAGAGAAGGAGCATTCTTTTTGAAAATATTTTTACACCTTGACCAACGTAGTTGAAAAATTGTTTGTATATTACAAGAATACAGAGACAAAGAAGGAGAAGAGGAAATAATGAGTAGAAGATCATACTTTGGTAAATCAAGGAGAAGGAGGACAAACTCTTAAACCCCCATCTCCATCTTCCACTCATTTCTATTATTCTTCATCTTCTCACTATAAAAATTCTAATATGAAACATAGGAATGCTTCTCAAAAGCCTTATTTCAAGTTAGATGCAAAGTTTTACTTACACATGTTTAATGGAGAATGTAGTGTAGAAAATTTAAACAATTGGATCGGACATATTGATGTATATTTTCATATTCAATAGATTAAAGAACATGAGGCCAAGATCTAGTTAGAATCTCTTCGACTAAGTTGCATCACTCTGATCTGGTGGGGGAGAAATCTTTAAAAATGTAGTATACATTTGGGTAAACTCCTTTCCTCCTAGTATGAATTTGTTTTAGAATTGAAAGGTTAATTTTATCCTTTGGGATATTGAAAAAAGGCTATGATGGAGTGACAATATTTGAGGCAAGGCAAAGATCAAATTGTGAAAAGTCTCACAAAAGAATTTAGAAAACAAAATTTAATATTAGGCATTCTTTTATATTCACCATATACTATCATAAAGTATATTTTTTCACTACATAGTTATATCATGAAATATTTGTTGTATTTTGAGCCTACTACTATTGATATGGCTAGTGTGAAGGTCATCCATCTTCAAAGCAGGGGTAAACATGACAAAGAGTATCAACCCAAGAAGTCGTAGAAACCTCATAACAATAAATTCAAAGGAAAAGGAAAAGAAAATGACAAGAAGATAACTACAACCAAGAAAGAAGAAGGAGGAAATCCATCTAGTAGACACTGTGAAGAGGAAGGCCACGATGACGAACATTATTGGAAGTTGCATCCGAAGTTGAAGACAAATAAATTTGGTCGAAATGGAAAAAAAGATATAGTGTAAACTCTGTAAGAATACTTTGGATTTTATTCCGTTGATGATATGAAAATCACAGTAGTGGTCATACAAGGTAACAATTCTTTTGATGTTAATTCTAGCTTTACTCAAATTCCGAGCGAGAGTAATCGTTGGATGAAATTTTAACTCCCCTTCCATGGAGTATCCATGTTGCATACTTTCGATGATCCTGCTACATGAAAAATGAGAAATACATGAAAAATGTGATTCCAATCACTTTTTTCATGTATTTATCATTTTTTTTGTAGAAGGGTCCATCAAATGTATGCAACATGGGTAATCATTGAATTAGGAATCAAATTATACATCCAACTGAGTAAACCCATAGTGAGATAAGTTGAAAAATAGAGTGTTTTTTTCTTTTTTCTTTTTTGTGTTGTACCTCTAAAATTTGATGATGTAATCTAATCTTAGTTTATTATTTCCACTATTATTATATAATTTCATTAGGAGGCCGATTTTATACCTCAAAAGTGCCCCAATGGAGGAGTGAATTATTCCATATTAAGTTTGAGGTGAAACATACTAAAGTGGAAACTGAATTATTTGAACTGGGCTCTCAAGTGAAGTTGATTTCAAAATCTATAGTTAAATAGTTGTGATTGTAAACTAACCGTCATCCAAAACCCTACCCTCTTTCCTATGTATGTGAAAAAGAAAAACTTCATGTAACCAATCAATACAGGGATAGGTTTGTTATTGCATCAAAACTTTGAGATGAGATGGATATGGGTGTTGTCCCATTGGATATATGTGGCATTGTTTTGGGGAGTCTGTATTTGTATGACACAAAGCAGTCTTCGTCCAACATGAAAATAAATACCATCTCATGAAATATGATGTGGAGTATATTTTTAGAGCCCATCATGTGAAGATTAGTGCAAATATTGTTAGTGTAGGTAAAATGAAGAGGCTTATTAAGTCCAACAAAATTTTCATGGTCATGGTTGTGAGAGAAAAGAATCGGAAGCATCTGAAGCTTTTCAGGGTTGTGATCCCCCTAACAAAAAATATGTAATATCCCGAAATGGAAATCAACAACCTTTTCACCACTGAAATGTTTCGTTGTCAGAAATATGGATAAGGCTATGTCAGAGATTGAATGAGAAGGCTTTTACCAGTTATTTAACTTCTAAATAGAGGATGAGAATCGGAGGCTATCTCGTCCTTCCTCAGACTCTGCCTATAGCTATGCAGATATTTCTTCCTCAAGAAGGTTTTGCTCAAGGGAATGAGCTACATCAATATGAAAAACATAAGCATGAAGGGTAACTTGATCAAACTTCAAAAAAATGACAGAGAACTCATAGCCATCAAATTATAATAATGGTAGTTGCAAATGTATACAAAATATTGACGGAAATGATGCTCAAGATGAATAATACCAATCCTCAAGGCAAAAGTACAAGAGAACACTGCTACACATGTGAACCCTAGCTATGACTGCGCAGTCATATGGAGACACTACAACATGTAAAATGATAATAAAATGATATTACAATAATAGCTCAAGGAAAGAGGGGAGCATGCTCTCAACCCCTGAAAGCACTACTATAACACTGATACATAATCCTTAGAAGGATTGGATGCAATACATGTACAAAATATGAAAATACAATAATACTGGAGTTGTTGGTAGTTGCAGCAACTCAAAATATACAATAGAAGGAGGATAATGAATATGGCCTGCAAACTGAAACAACCTCCTGCAATGGATTCCTTAAGTGCAAGGTTGATCTTGGCACAAGAAATCTCTTCCTCCAAAATGGTGGAGCAAACCCCCACTGCAGACAAACTCTATGAAAAAACGGTCTATGGAAGGGACTGCACTAATGAGAGAAGCTTGGCCTTCTACCAAAATATGCAAATCAGCTCTAGAAACCTTCCTTTCTGATCCTCCCAAAGAATAGGAACTCCTTCCTATGAGAAATGATACAAGGAATGGTGTTGTGGAATCTCCTCCACAGAAACACCTGCAACACAAACTAGTGACTGTGATGTAGATGAAGAAGTGGATATGGCCAAAATCCTAGATATGGATAAATGAAGAGAAATCCTCCTCGAGCTAGTCAAGGGAGGAGAGGAACTCCTGAACAGGAATCCCTCATGCCAAAGGCACTGCAATTCAGCTGAACAGCTGGAGATTGCAAATAGACTCTAATTCCAAATCTTCAATAATCCTCTCTATGGCTACCTCATCCTCCTTATATGCAAAATTATGTCTCCATGCCATGGACCCAACTCAATTAGGGTTTCTCGTACAAGGAATCTTCCTCCCTCTCTAACTGCATTGTCTTCCCAAGCAAGCTACACCCTCTTGTGCTGTGTTGTTGACTTGGTCAACATGGCCTCATCCTCATGTTTTTTCCCCCATTTCACACTAGGTGGTGCAAAAATGGCTACTCCATGGATCCCTCCTCACTTCATGTGGAATTTTATTTATGCAAATGGGTCTCCTCACCCATTTTATTTATCTCCTAGATAATATGAGAAGAAAATAATGTTCCAATTTATTTGCAAAAATTTGGAACATTACAGTCCTCCCCTCCCAAATATTGCTTGCCCTCAAGCAAGTTAAGGGATAGAATGTTTCTTCTTCTCCTCTGCCTGTAGAATCCCTGTATGATGATCTCTTCCAAGTGCAGTGATGTTATCTCATCAATCCAATCCTCCACAATGCTCCTCCTTAGCATGCAAGTAGCTGTCAAGCCATCATCATGTAAGGTATAATGATCAAGAAGATAGAAAGTGGTGTCTATAGGTACCTTACTTGAGGAATGGAGTCTAAAATATAATGGTAATTGTCTCCCCTATATGGTCCATCCAACCCCAAGCTATGTGCCATGCGAATTGAGTCAACTCCCAACTAGGCAACTCAGGAAAACTGTCATCCACCTTTAGCTCTGGCAAAGAAGCTGGGCTGATAATCTGCACATGGTAGGCCATATAGTCTACCCCATGCTATCCATCTCTCCACTTAGGATAAGTGTAGAGTGTCTGCTGATCCTGGGCTAAAATAATGTTGCCATCAAGTGGCAAGAAGAAGGCTGGACCTCCCAAGGTCTCTCCCCCAACACTGCAAGACATGCTGGCCCAAAAATCTCCATATGTGATAAGTCGGGAATCATCCTCATATGGTTTCATACCCATCATATGGCTCACCCCATAATAAAACATTGTTGCTTCTGTAGTGGCCATACCATTTCTGATGTTCCCATCAGAACATGCAATGAAAAATATGTGAGGGACTCCTCCCTTAATGGACACATCCATCCTATGTGTCTCCTCCTCAACCCTGCTCCTCATAAAGGCATGAACAATAGAATCATATGGAGAAAATAGGAGCATCGTGCTTGCTGCCATGTGTAACAAATGAGAAGGAAAATGGTCCCTCAAGTGTAACCAGCGCATCTTAGTGCTCCACTGCCACAGAGACTGATATAAATTGTGGCTGCTCAACCACCAATATGTTGCATCAATCTCCTCACAAGCTTGGGGAAGGTAAATGATACCTGCTGAAAATTGAGCATGTCCTTTATGATCTCTATCCTCCCCAAGTCCTCCAAGATAATGGCCATTAGCCATGCTTATGGCCCCTACTAAACCATGAGGTCTAGCAAAATGTACGCTCCTTCTTGGAACATTCTCCTGCATGTGTATGGTTAATGGATGCATACATATATCATACAAATGATCATGTGGAAAACAATGTACACCCTTACCATGTTCTCTTCTCATATCATTTGAGGGACTCATAGATGAATCTCCTCTCATCCATAAAGGGAAAAGGGGTGGCTATGCTGATTCCCCCATCTCCATATGGCTAGTGCATCTCTTCCTATGCTAATCATCAGATCTCCTGCAGGTGAAAGAATCATTAAAATATCCCACCAATAGCTGGGAGTTCCAATGCAGATCTATCCTCCATAATGACAGCACTGGTAGCTCCTCATGAAGAACATCTGTCATATGGCTTTCCTCTACCTTGACATCTCCTATGCCCAAGTCACAAATTGGAATTTTTCTATCCTTCCTACACTGCTTCTGCCACAACACAGAATATGTAATGAGAATAGGTGTAGATGAGGTTGAGGAAATGTATCCCTCCATCATGAGTCTATCCAAAACTCCCACTGCTGTACCAAGCTCTCCCAAGGCTCCCACCTCTATAGAATCAATGAGTAGTGCCTCCAAGTGTGAATCAATGATCCTCCTCTGCTAAACTAGTGGCTCCCTGGGTGAAATGCCTCCATGTGGTGAGACATATCCCTCAAGAGAAGACTGAATATATGGATGAAAACTTATGTCCATGCCCTAACTGTCGAATGTGGCCTCTCTCCTTGGTGCAATAACCTCTAAAAATGGATATGGGTGAGTACTCCTCAACTCATGTTGTTAGTTCTTCTTCCCATCTCATCCTTGTGACTCCATGGTTTTACACCTCTTCAACAATGGCACATGTAAAACATTAGATGTGCCTTGATCTCCATACATGAGATCTTGGGGAATTCCTTGCAAATATGCAAGCATCCCTCTATGTGGAGCAAGAGCTCCTCTTCCCTCTGCATGAGGGGCTAGATCAACTCCAGATCTAATAGCGTTGTTGCCCTCAATATCTGCAACATGAGTGGGAAACCTCTCAATGATTGGATCCTCCTTTGGAAAAGAGATCCGCATGCTCCCTTGCTCCAGGATGTGAGATGAAAGTTCCTTCTCCAGCAAGTTTTGGTTCAGATTTTTTGCCTCCTCCATTATTTTTAGAAGAGGCATTGTGTTTTCATGCAAGGTTTTTATTTGGTCTTCTTTGTGCAAACCCATCATGTGTGTCTCAAGAATCATCCCCTCAAATATCTTCACTAATTCCTTAGAGAAATTTGCATAAGATTCAATGTCATTGTTCTTCAAAGGAAAAGATTCAAGATCCACCAAGCATATGCCTTACCTCTCATATGCAGTGCTGCAACTCTGGTAGCTTGATTTTTCAGAATTTGGTGCTGCTGCAGAAAGGTGTCTAATTTCTCCACCCGAGCTTTGGCTGAACCGACAGGTGAACCATCAAAATGTGATAGATAGGATCTACCATGTTGCTTTTCCTCTTTGGTCACTCCTTCTTTTTTTTCAACCTCCCTTATGTGACTGCTAGGACTATGACTGCACTGACCCTCATAGTGTGTGAATGAATTCTCACACCCACTAGGTACAAATCTAGAGTTTGCTTTAGGATCAAACCCTCTTGGGGATTTTTCATATGTTTCCCTCCTAACCTCCTTGAGATCTTCATGAATGCTCTGTGCAGATTTAGGAAGAAGAATTGTAACCTTATCCCATTTTCCTCCATCAGAGAATGGAGTCTTCCTCCTGCTCAAAATTATGTCTCCTTCTTGATGAGAATAGGAAGTGCAGGGTCCTTCCTCTTCTCTTTCTTCTTTTTCGTCAACCCCCTTGGAGAGGTTCTTTCCGAATCTAAAATTTGATGAGAACAAGCTCATCCTCTTCATCATATTGATTTCTTCTTTCTTGGGATTGAAGGCCACAGGCTGAGCCAAGAAACATGCTCTGATACCACTGTAATATCTGGAAATGGAAATCAACAACCTTTTCACTGCAGAAATGTTTCGTTGTTGGAAATATGAACAAGGCTATATTAGAGATTGAATGAGATGGATTTTACTAGTTCTTTTACCTCTAAACAGAGGATGAGAACCAGAGGCTATCTGGCCTTCCTCAAACTCTGCCTATAGCTATGCAGATATTTCTTCCTCAGGAAGGTTTTGCTCAAGGGAATGAGCTACAGCAATATGAAAAACATAAGCATGAAGGGTAACTTGCTCAAACTTAAGAAAAATTATAGAGAACTCATAGCCATCTGATTATAATAATGGTAGTTGCAAATGTATACAAAATATTGAGGGAAATGATGCTCAAGATGAACAATACCAATCCTCAAGGAAAAAGTACAAGAGAACACTACTACACATGTGAACCCTAGCTATGAATGCATAGTCATATGGAGACACTACAACATGTAAAATGATAATAAAATGATATTACAATAATAACTCAAGGAAAGAGGGGGAGCATGCTCTCAACCCCTAGAAACACTACTATAACACTGATACACAATTCTTAGAAGGATTGGCTGCAATACATGTACAAAATATGAAAATACAATAATGTTGGAGTTGCTGGGTAGTTGCAGCAACTCAAAATATACAATAGAAGGAGGAGAATGAATATGCCCTGCAAACTGAAACAACCTCCTCCAATGGATTCCTTAAGCGCAAGGCTGATCCTGACACAAGAAATCTCTTCCTCCAAAATGGTGGAGCAAACCCCCACTACAGACAAACTCTGAGATAACGTAGTCTATGGAAGGTATTGCACTGATGATGGTGGAAGAAGCTTGGCCTTATACCAAAATATGCAAATCAGCTCTAGAAACCTTCCTTGTTGATCCTCCCGAAGAATAGGAACTCCTTCTTATGAGAAATGATACAAGGAATGGTGTTGTGGAATCTCCTCCACTGCAACACCGGCAACACAACCCAGTGACTACGCTATAGATGAAGAAGTGGCTATGGCCAAATGCCTGGATATGGAGAAATGAAGAGAAATCCTCCTTGAGCTACTCAAAGGAGGAGAGGAACTCCTGAACATGAATCCCTCGTGCCGAAGACACTGCAATTTAGCTGAATAGCTAGAGATTGCAAATAGACTCTAAGTCCAAATCTTCAATAATCCTCTTTATGGTTGCCTCATCCTCCTTATATGTAAAATTATGTCTCCATGCCATGGACCGCACTCAATTAGGGTTTCTCCCACAAGGAATCTTCCTCCCTCTCTAACTGTGTTGTCTTCCCAAGCAAGCTACACCCTCTTGTTTTTCACTGTTGACTTGGTCAAAATGGCCTCATCCTCATTTGTTTGCCCCCTTTTCACACTAGGAGGTGAAAAAATGGCTACTCCATGGATCCCTTCTCACTTCATGTGAAATTTTATTTATGAAAATGGGTCTCCTCACCCATTTTATTTATCTCCTAGATAATATGAGAAGAAATTAATGTTCCAATTTATTTCAAAAAATTTGGGACATTACAAAATATTTGTATGAAATGGTTTCTAACTATGGTGGGATTTTTCAAGAACCAAGTGGGTTACCTCAAAAAATAGAGATCCAAAATGAAATTCATCTCCACCGAGATGTTTCTTTACGTAATGTGGGTATGTACAAGTTGTCAGTGGTTGAAATGGAGGAGATGAAGAAATAATTATAGGAATTATTGAACGAAGGGATCATAAGACCTAGCTTATCTCCTTACTATTAACCCATAGTGTTTGTGCCAAAAAAGGATGTCACATGGAGGATGTGCATGAAATATCGGTCACCTAACAAGATTACGGTGAAAAAACACTACCCTCTTCCTCACATTGATAATTTATTAGATCAATTGAAAAATGTTTTTTATTTCACCAAATTGGTTTTCAATAGTGGCTACCACCAAGTTATAATTGTAGAATAGGATGTGTATAAGATCACATTCAAGATAAAACATGAAATATGCAAGTGGCTTGTGATGCCATTTAAACTGTGCAATGCTCCGACCGTATTTATGAAGGTGATGAATTATATTTTTTATACCTTTTCTTGATAATTTTGAACTTGTGTATCTTGATGATATACTTGTTTTTAGTAGATATTGTGAAGATCATGTCACACATGTTAATAAGGGGCTTGATGTTTTACAAAAAATGGAAAACTAAAATGTTCAAGTGTGATTTTGGAAATAATTCATTTGTTTACTTGGGTCATATTGTTGAAGGAGGACAATTGAAAATTGACGGTTCAAAATTTGATGTGATTCTTAAGTGGCCTAAGCTTGCCAACTTTATAGAAGTCCATAAATTTTTGGGTGCACTGCAATATTTGACAAGGTTCATTGCTAACTTATTCTTCATATCATCTCCCTTGCATTCTTTAAAAAATGTGATTCAATATTTTTAGTGGGGAGGAAAGCAACAGAAGGAGTCTGATACCCTGAAGGAGAATATTAGTACCACACCAATTTTATCCTTTCCTAACCTCTAACATCGTTATAAAATTGAGACAGATCCCAGTGGTTACTACGTGGGTGCACTTTTGATGCAACAGAGGAAAATTGTATGTTACCATTCAGAGACTTTCTGCTAAGCCATTGTGGATTATCCCCCTTATGGCAAGGATATGTATGCTTTTGTGTGAGATTCAAGAGATGGAAACATTACTTGAAGGATACAATTATTCATATGGACCACTAGCCCTTACAATACCTACAATCTCAATCCAAGTTTTAGCATGCATGTCATTTCAGGTGGATGCGATTTCTTCAGAAGTTTCACTTGGTAATTAAATACAAAAAGGGCACTAGCAACAAAGTAGCAAATGTGCTCTCTCATCATCTTATTTCTGCATCTATTGTTTTTCAAAATTCTTCTTCGTCTCATGAAAGTTATGTTGAAGAATATGTTGTTGATGAATATTAAAAAGATATTGATGAGAAGATAGCCCATGGATCGGAGGTAGACAATTTCCATTTGTATGAAAAGCTCTTGTACCATCTTGGCATACTTTGTATTCCCCCCAATGAGATATTCCATGTAATCTGAGAAACACATATATCTTTTCTATCAGGTAATTTTGGTGTAGGGAAGACTATGTCTCATTTCCAAAGGGTTTTTTATTGGCCTCATATGAAAAAGAATGTATCAAAATATGTAAATCGATGTGTGATGCAGTCTGTTTATAAGCCCACTAATAGAAAATTGGGGCTATACACACCACTCCCTATTCCTTTTCATCCTTGGGGAAGCATTTCTATGGGATTTATTAGGGGTTTTAATTTGTATTTGAGAATGTCATGACTAGTTATGAATCTAACGATGTGAAAAACACCTCAATCCAACACCATATGCAAAAGTTATGGCTCACTAATTTTTTGGAAAAAAAGTAAATTTATTGTGCAGGAAGGACCAAGAGGGTGCCACATGGCAACTGACGTCAACGGTATAGTCAACATCTATATATAATGTGGGGAGCCATTAATGGCAGTATGAAAAACCTTGTCACTAGGTTATGGAACAATGGGAGGTTTACACATGGAAGTATAGACAACCTCTTCAGTATTACCGTCAGCATCATTGTTAGCGGTATTGTCTAGTAAAACTATGCCACATATCATTGATTGTTCATGATTAGGAAAGAGGTGGCCCAATGATATGGGGCCATGTAGCCCAGAAAGAAGGCACCATGCGGCGACCAGGTGGAAAATTCACCCGTTGAACTAACCGAGTGAAAAATATGTGAGTCAATGGTCAATGAAAATGACCAATTTGTCACTTACTTGAATTTTCCAATGACCCCAAATGGGCATCCACGAACTAGTGGATCGGTGGGCTAAACTAATTATTTTTATTATAAAAAAATATAAATGAGCTAGGGGTTCAATTGTTTGAACCTGTGACTTTGAGACTATCAATATATTGGTCAATTATTAGCCCACAAGTGGGCCATTGTAATTAAAACCCATACATATTTATTTAAACCACTCAAATATGTATATTTTATGGGAGGACGAAATAATGCACAAGCCGGGAAACTGAACCGTTGCTCTTGTGGAGTCACACCACCCCAGGTACATTTTTCTAGATGAATATAGGGAAATCTTGACAAAATATTCCATAAAGAATCTCCATGGAATATTTTAGATTCCCTAGATGCTCAGAGGTCACAGTGATCGAAACTGGTCAACTTTATACTCAAATTTCACAAATTTTCACCATGAATATGATGGTGCAGTATGTTTCTCCATTTGAGTAGACCATTCCAGGCCATCTCCATGTTTTTATGTTTGCATTTTGAGATGGTTGAAATTAATACAAGACGCCTCCCTATTCGTTTTCATCCTTAGGAAAGTGTGTCTATGGAATTTCTTAGGGGTTTTCCTTTTCATATGAGAAGTTCATGACTAATTACGAATCTAAAGACATGAAAAACACCTCAATTTGACACCATATTCAAATTTATGGCTCGCTAAATTTTTTGGAAAAAAGTAAAATTATTACGCAGGAAGGACCCATGGGGTGCCATGTGGCAACTGACGTCAACAGTACAGTCAACATCCATATGAAATGTGAAAACCAATTAATGGCAGTATGAACAACCTTGTCACTATGGTATGGACCAATGGGAGGTTTACACGTGACAGTATAGACAACCTCATCAATAGTACTGTCAACATCAGTGTCAGTTGTATGGTCTAGCGAAAATATGCAACATATCATTGATTGGGCATTATTAGGAAAGAGGTGGCCCAATGATATGGGGCCATGTAGTCCAATAAGAAGGGATAACATGACAACCAGTTGGAAACTACACCCGTTGAACTAATCGAATGAGAGATATTTCATTCAATGGTCAGTGAAAATGACCAATTTGTCACTTAAATTTTCGAGTGACCCCAAATGAGCATCCGTGAATCGATGGATAGGTGGGTTAAACTCATTATTTTTATTATAAAAAATTATAAATGGGCTAGGGGTTTAAGGGTTTGAACCCTTGACTTTGAGAATATTAATATATTGGTCAATCGTTAGCCCATAAGTGGGCCATTGTAATCAACGCCCATAAATATTTATTTAAACCACTCAAATCCATCTAGCTGATGGGAGGACGAAACAAAGCACAAGCCGAGCAACTGAACCATTCCACTTGTGGAGTCACGCCATCGTCAAAACCATGCTACCCTAGGGGAAATTTTTCTAGATGAATCTAGGGGAATCTTGAGAAAATACTCCCAAAATTTTCCATAAAGAATCTACATGGAATCATTTACATTCCTCGGAGGCTCAAAGGTCATAGTGATAGAAATTAGTCAACTTTAAACTCAAATTTTACAATTTTTCACGAAGAATATGATGGTCTAGTCTGTTTCTCCATTTGAGTAGCTCATTTTTAGGTCATATTCATGTTTCAAGGTATGCATTTTGAGATAGTTGAAATTAATACAGGTTTCCTCCCCATTTTGAGTAGGGATCAGAGATGTAGTCCACATTGGACAAAACCTATTATCAAGTTTTTTGTGTCTCTTATCTTGATGGTTGAATTTTATTTTCCTCTTCTTTTAAGTGTATGTACATATGGTTTTCATGCTCTTTTTACATGCGATTCAAATTACATCGACGGCTTACCTAAATATCGCGCGGGCTCTGATGTCAAACATTAACGTGCGATGGCAATGCGAAAAGGTGGTTTTCGGGGTCCCACCTTAGCTGTGTGTCCACTGTTCTATGGAATCGCTTCCAATTTGAAAATACTGCTTATCTCCGCAAAAGCGGTGTGATATGGAAGTCTGGTTTCGCTAATCCACTTGCAGGTTTGGAACAGTGATTGACCACGGGTTAATCACCTTCCTTCCTATGCTCTCCGTTTGTTAACTTAGGTCGGGCCTTGGTTCCAGATTTAATTAAAAATAAAAAAAATTATCTCTTTATTTAGCGGGATTTCCACTATCATTAAACAGAGTTCAACGACCACGGTTTTACACACACACTTTGTGTGCGGTTGGGAATTAATTCACAGAGCTTGTTCGAACAAATTGAGAGAACCAGTAGGAAGAGGGATGCTGAGGTTGTACAACAGTTCCATTCAAAAATTATATACGCACAGATTTAAATAGCCTCAGAGTTAAACAAATTTCCTCAGAAAAATCAATTCAAGAGAATTTGATAATCAATGGGAACTGAAATTCATTCAACCGGAAGCAATTTCTTAACGCACAAATTTTATTGCAGAAAATCTCTCTCTCTCAATGAGATTCGGGGGTTTACATATATACATAAACATTTGTCTCTTCGGTTCCTCTGTGAGGACTGTTTAGCAAATCAAAAGCCTAATTACAATTATTTAAATAACTAGAACATGACAGATGGACTGAACCTAACTATTCGACTTCTACTAATCCTAACTGATCTAAATTCAATAGGCAGCTGAGGTATTGACACCTAGATGTTACAGTGCAAATGATTTCTAACCCTCCTAGCCACAACATGTGTACAAAACCTCCTACATTGCTGGCTAGTGTCTAATGCCCCTTCATCAGACTCCCGAGGGTGATTTTCTTCATGGGCTCCTATCCATGAGCTCTTCCACTAACCTGCCGATCTTCTGCAACATTCCTTCAGTCATCCAAGTGGCATCTTCCTCTAACTTGTCCTTCCATTTGATTAAGTACTGAAATTACTCTTGTCCTCTAGTCTTCCTGAACACTCTTTTGTCCAATATCTTCTCTGGCTGTAATGGTTGTGCTAGAGGTAGCTGCTTTTCCCACTCAATCTATTCCTTTTCTGATTATCTTTCTTCTGCACCATCATCTTCATACTTGCACAAATATGCAACATTAAAAATGGGAGATATTCCAACATCAGGAGCTAATTCAATCTCATAAGCATTGGCAGAAAAATTTCTAAGTATCTTGCATGGCCCAATCTTTTTGAACTTCAATTTATTATACTGCTTCCTTAGGAATATCTCCTTTCTCAAGTGTACCAAAACCAAATCTCCTACTTCAAAATGGACTTATTTTCTGCTCAAGTCTTCTCTGCCTTTGTATTTGATGTTTCTGCCTTGGAGTTTTTGTTTCACTTGTTCATGTATGGCTTGGATCTCTGAAGCAAATTCTTCACGATCTGCACTCCTTACCTCTACCCTTCCCAGGTTTCTTAACTCTGATATTCCTCTGGGGTGCATTCCATAGAAAATATGGAATGGGATCTGTCCAGTGCCTCTATTTGGTGAGTCATCATATGCATATTCTACCTAAGGAAAAATATGATCCCACTTCTTGGGATGCTCTCCTGCAAGACTTCTCAACAAATTTCCCAAACTCCTATTCACTACCTCAGTTTTTCCATCAGTCTGAGGATGATAAGCTGAGTTGAAACTCAGTTTGGTACCAAGTTTTTTCCATAGCTTCCTCCAAAAATGGCCCACAAATCTGGTGTATCTGTCTGAAACAATACTCTTGGGCAACCCATGCAACCTAACCACTTCCTTGAAAAACAAGTTAGCAACATGGGTGGCATCACTAGTTTTATAACATGGAATAAAATGTGCCATCTTGGAGAATCTGTCCACTACAACAAAGACTGCATCATTCCCTCTCTGAGTCTTGGGTATTCCTAGAACAAAATCCATACTCACCATGTCCCAAGGCCTATATGGAATAGGCAAGGGAGTGTACAATCCAGCATTCTGGCTCCTTCCCTTGGCATACTGATAGATTTTGCAATTCTTCACAAACTTATCCACTTCTACTCTCATCTTGGGCCAATAATAGAAGTGACTCAGCTGCTCATAAGTTTTATCAGTACCAAACTGTCCAGCAAGTCCTCCACTATGCTTCTCCTTAATCGAGTTTTCTCTCATGGAACATTTTGGTACACACAGTTGGCTTCTTCTAAATACTAAGTCCTCCTGCAAGAAATAATCCAGCCACTAGCTTCTATCTGTTAGAACAGGATTACAACATGCCTCAAATGCTTCTTTAAAATCAGGATCTGTTTTATACAGTTCTTTGAGAAAATCAAATCCTACAACTTCAAAATTAGTTTCTTGAACAAGCATGTGCCTTCTACTCAAAGCATCAGCTACTTTATTTGCTTGACCACTAATGTGTTTCAAAACAAAGTTGAAACCTTGGAGATATTCAACCCATTTGGCATGCTTATGATTCAACTTGGGCTGCTGTACAATGTACTGCAAAGCATTATTATCAGAGTATAATACAAATTATTTGGACATCAAATAATGTCTCCACCTTTTCAATGCCTGAACAATTGCATAGAATTCCTTCTCATAAGAGGAATACTTCCTTCTGGTGTCATTCAGCTTTTCACTGAAATAGGCTACAGGCCTATCACCCTAACTTAGCACAGCTCCAATGGCCTCCCCACTGGCATCACACTTCACTTGAAATGGTTTAGTAAAATCAGGCAGAATCAAAACAGGCTTTTCAGTTATCTTTTGCTTCAAAATTTTAAAGTTTCTTTTTGCTTCAGTAGTCCACTTAAATGGATGTATTCTCTTCTTTATTTTCTCAATGATGGGTGCATTAATATTACCGAAGTTTCTTATAAATTTCCTGTAAAAACTGGCAAGTACATGGAAAATTCTTACCTCAAAAACATTTCTGGGTGAAGACCACTCCACAATTGCCTTAACCTTCTCTAGGTCCATCTTCAATCCTTCTGCAGAAATAAAAAAACCCAAATACACCAACTATTCCTTCATGAATGAGCATTTCTTTAAGTTTATCAGCATTTTCTCTTGGTGCAGCTTCTTCAAGAAATAATTTATATGCCTTAAATGTTCCTCTTTAGTTTTGCTGAAAACTAATATATCATCCAGATACACTATCACAAATTTACCAATGAATTCCTTCAATACTTCATTCATAAGTCTCATAAAAGTACTAAGTTCATTTGACAACCCAAAAGGCATGACCATCCATTCATATAGTGTGTTGTAGCCTCTACAACATCCTCCAAAAAACCCCCATTTTTAAAATTTTTGGAGCCCCTTGAGCACAAAGAAAAGTTAAGTAAAAGTCAGGAAGACTAAGTCGCTGAGTCACAAATCCTAAATTTCTAGAAAAATGAAACCCCGTGACCTTGAGGTCGTAAGGTCGCAAGGTAGCGAGGTCGCATTCCGCTCGAATTACCTAAAAATGCGACCTTGCGACCTCATTAAATGCCCGCACGTGCGACCCTTTTATATATTGGAGGTTGCTAGGTCGCATTTCGCATATGTGGCGGATAGAAAAAAATGGCTCTGACAGGTCGACTGGAACGCGATTTTCCCGGGTAAGTTGCCATTTTTCCTCCTGTTGTTTCATTTTTGATTATTCTTGCCAAATGCCTGCATTCCTCAGCCTTTAAATTGTCATTTGCCTCAGCCATTATTTTCATTTCTTGCTTAGGGTTTCCTTCTCATTCCAGTTTTCACCACACTTGCCTAACTCATCACAATTTCTTATCCAGCTTCTCATGGCCTGTTCCCTGCTCCAAAATCTATCCTTTGACTCTGTCTGGACCCATATAGCCTTGTATTTTTCCAGTTAAAGGGAAAACAACTCCACGCCGAGCGCGCCCAAACCCCCCGACAAGCTCTAGTGCGACTTGCGACGTCGCGACCCCACGACCTAGTCGCCAAGTCGCAAGGTTGCTTTCTTCCGGTTTCTCAAAACTTGCAACCCCACGACCTAGTCACAAGGTCGCATCCCTTCCATTTTCCGCAATCTGTGACTTAGCAACCCCGTGACCCAGTCGCAAGGTCGCAAGGTCGCATTTCCACTTTTTCCTGAAATTTGCAACCCCGCGACCCAGCGACCCAGTCGCAAGGTCGCAAGGTCGCATCTTCATCTTTTTTCACAATCCGCGACCTTGCAACCCTGCAACCAAGTCGCAAGGTCACACCTTGACCATTTTCTTACAACCTGCGAGCCCGTGTCCCAGTGGGCCATTTATTCAGTCTTGCCTGTGTCCCAATTGAAATAATTGATAAACTGTAATCGGTCTTATATCTTCATGGCATATTTCTTATCTTGGGAATCATTTATGAATATGACAGGTGAATTTGAAGTAGACTTGGAGTGCATACCTGTGCTCTCAGATTCCAACGAAATGGGACCTCTAGTGTCCTGGAAGAAAGACAAACACTTGGCAGTGGAAGATGTGGAGATGGACATACCAATGTTCCCACCCCCGATATACATAGATACTCTTTGCACACTTTCCAAAGGAGACAGCATGCGGTGGTACCAAGTGTACGCGGAGTTAGCCAAAACAGAATTCCCAAAAGACCTCCTGGATCGGGAGATATACTTACAGGTTAAAAGGTCCAAGCTGCATCTTGCAGGTTCCCACTCAGCCATATTCCCGTGCATAGAAGTGATAAATTGGATTTTACAGAAAACAGATCCCAAGAAGTTCGTGATCAGAGACAGTGAAGGCAAGGCTTTCGCAATGCTCAAAGGCTCAGACGCCCATGTTTATTACTATTTTCCTGAGCGAGAAGAAGAATTCATAGAATATTGGGCCATTGCACATGCGGTTCCTGCAGTCGACACTATAAGTAAATGGTGGGAGGAGCCTGAGAAGTTTAAGGTCAAGAAAGACCATGAATATTCGGTGGTGAGCCTGAGAAAAGTATATAAATTAGTAGCTGCCATGCTTTGTAGATTGTATGGGCACCCCGATGCCACAACCTTCAACGGCACATCGGCAACTCTCATGGAATATGTCACAGTGCACGGCACCCATTTCAACTGGGCTAACATATTGATGATCTCCATGCATACCAATTTATCCTCAGCATTGGTATCGGATGAGGGAATGCCTTCTGAATTCTATATGGCCTCTTATTTATTGGATGCCATCGGTTCAAGGTTGCATTTTGAAGGATGGGCACATAACTGGGATCCCACACAAACCAGTGTAATTCATTTACAAACCAAGGTGTTTTGGGAATCAAGGTACAAACAAGACATAGAGCCAATCTCCCAAGTATTCATCCCCGCTCTATACAGAAAATTATTCGGCCAAGACACCCCTTGCATGTCTTGGCGAGCCACGAAAACACTAATCCAGGTGGCGTATTAGTTTCCTTTCACCGAATATACATTCATCTGAGTCTTTGGCTCATTCAGGGCACCACATGCTATGCCTCGTTTTGTTACAGAAAAAGTGCTCATGCAAGAGGTCTGCTTCCAAATGTCCTCGGATTTCTCCAGGTTCCTGTCCAAAGGTAAGAAGAAGTCATGGCCCACGCTACCCCTCACTATCCATGCATACACAGTGAAAGACTTCAGAGAGGTAGAGGCAGAGGGAGAAGAGATGAAAAGTTATCAATTTAGGGCTTTATAATACCGAACATACGACCCAGAGCGGATAGTTCCTGAACATTGCAAGAAAGCTAAATTCAAATGGAACTATCAGCATGTTGAATGCCCGGGAGAAGATGAAAGAAGGAACTGGTACAATGCAGATAAAAAACTTGCTCCGGGGGCAGACTCTGGCCAAGAAGACTCAGATGACCAAACCTTGGAAGAAAGGAGTCATAAATTAGGAGGTGCTTCTTCCTCTCTAGCTAAAAAGCCTCGGACTAGTACAGGACATAGTACCTCTACCCAACAGAAAGAAATAGCGACCAAAGCCCAGCAAGAGAGAGAAAATAAAATGAAAGAGGATGAGGATAAACACAAGAAGAGGCTAAAGGCAGAACAGAAGAAGAAGCAGGCTGAGGAGGCCAAAAAGGAAAAGGAGGAAAAAGAGGCGAAGGCTGCAGCAGAGCGAGCACTCAAGGAAGAGCTAGAAAAAGCAGAAGATGACTGTCAGAAGAAAACAGATCAAGCTGCAGAAGCCAAACAGAAGAGGAAAGACGAAATAGAAGCAACAGCAGAAGCGGAGCTCAGGCAAAAGAAAGAACATGAGAAGGCGGAAGCCGAACACCTACAAAGGGAAAAGGAGGAAAAGAAGAAGAAAGAAGAAGAGGAAGAAATGCTAGAAGACATCGAGGTATATCCCCTTGAGGTACCTCTAGTCAGTACACGAGCCCCGCTCTCTGATGCCAGCTCCTCCCAGGGACAAGAGGAGGAGGTATTCGACCTCACTAGGCTCACATTCGATCAATTATCCTTCAAAATCCGACAATAGAAAATAAGAAGCCTGACACAAAATCCTTCCGCCACATCCACGATCGCAATCAGAAAAGGCATATTCCTTGATACTAGGACTAATCCTGTAATGATAGCATCATCTGGCACAAATTTCGCTACGGCCACGGAAGAAAATGTGACTAGAATGAGTAGAAAGATTGTTTCTCTACAAAATAGACTACAGGAAGCAGAGCAGCGGGAGAAAAAGGCAGAACAGGAGAGGACTGCATTGAATGAGGAGGTTCAACAACTCCGAAGCAAAACTCTCCCTGTCAATGAATTTATGCTTGCCATTCTAAAGGAGTGCGATGTATTAGAGGCAACCATGAGGCAAGTGTATGGGGAAATGTTCACCATAAAACAAACAATCGCCCCATTGGTAAGAGCACGAGCAGAGACTAAGAAGAAACATGATAAGCTGAAGGAGGCCTCAGTTGCCTTGGATAGGATGATGGACTAGACAGTGTAGTACCCTCAGGATCTTAAGAATTTGCCAAAGAAAGATTGGATTCATACACAAGATTCCAAAGTCCAAATTCGTATGAAAATGCAGTCCAAGGATAAGCTGTCCAAGGATTTAGAAAAATTAATGTATGCATATGAACACCTAATCAGCGGCATCAACTCGATGCATAACCTTCACCATATTCCTTCACTGGGAGCATTGGACAAGGAGAAAACCTAGGAACAAGTAGATCAAGAGATCCAGTCATTTTTGCAGCCCTTCAAGCAAGCTGCTGCCGCTCCTGATCTTGCAGTGTCACGAGAAAACCTGGGTTAATTTCTTGTCACGCCAGTATGGATTTACACCAAGCTCACCTCTCTTTCCAACCAGATCTCATAGAAAAAGGAAACTCTAGTCCCAAATGCTTTGGATTTCATGCATCAGTTGAAAGAAGATGTCCCTCTCATTTCTCCCATAATAGCAGAGTATCAGATCTGGAAAGACTTCCTCAAAGAACAACAGATTGACGCCCATTCATCTTCATAGCCCAGTGGCAGCAGGTTGCAGGTCGCACTGCCCATCTAGGTCATAGGTCTCACTCACCAACCAAGTCGCAGGTCGCAGTCTCCCTCCAGGTCGCAAGGAAACTCAACAGATAGGCAGGCGAAGAGTCAGGAAGCCCAAAGAGCAAGTTTTGTTCTATAAAACTCCCTCCGGGGAAAATGTAAAGGATCTTTTTTTTGGAGACTCAAGAGCTATATAGCATTGTATTGAAAGACGACACTCTTATGCATATGAATACAGATACCTGTTAAAACTTCTTTTGGATCTGATGTGTTTTGTTGTGCGAACACTATGAGTATTTCTTATGCAGTTTCAAACATCTTTTGATTAATGAAGTCGCACTCTTATCGGCATCATTTATGCATTATGGTTTTCTGTACTCGTGTTAATGATGTTTAGTTTATATTTCTCTATTAATGGATGTTAATGACTTTGTTTATTATCATTTCGTTTTATCTTTCAGGAAGTAAAGGGGCATCTCGCCATAAAGAACTATTTCTTTTGTGGTCAGAATAGCCTGCAAGCATAACCCCAAATATGTGTTTCTAACAACACCTCCTTCGGCGTATATGCTTTATTAATTGTCTCGCTATGCATAGTGTTGTATACAGGTTTAATGCATCAATCACGTATCTTGTAATCGTGTGAATAAGTGTGTGTCTGCAGGTTCAATTGGGTTCTTTTGAGACCAAAGGGAAGGTTACTTAAGCGGTAGCCAGACCCACACCCCGGACAGGATCCCTATTCCAAACAGTTCAAGGTCTAATTGGGACTTTCCACTAGGGAGATCCCCTACTGTTGGTCGGACATATTTTCCTGTCAAAAAAATTGGCGCTAGAAGGAGGGCCTGATGGCATCCTCCCAACATACAACCAACATTCCATCACAAACTCCCCATGGGGAGGTCATAAAAAAAGATCCTATCCCTCCCCCTTTGGAAGATATCCCAGGGGAGGAGGTTCCATATTATGAAATTACCATAGAAAAGTTGAGAGCCTTTCGCCCAGCTACCCGGAATCTCATCAGGGATTTACAATATGCCCCAATCATGAATTTCTTGACCCATAATAGGACCCCTACTGAAAACCTCACTCGTAATGGTGCACTAGTGAGTTCCATACCTCAGTTGGTGAATCTCAAGGTTGAAGACCTTACCACTGCTATCCAGAACAACGAATCGATTCCTAAACTCCAAATAGGTGAAGATGATTTTGGCATTACTGAACCCTTCCCTAATCCTCAACCCAACCAAGTCCAACAGAAAAACAACCAAGTGCTTCCCCCACCTAGGGAAGGTGATGAATATAGAGGCCGAGGGAACGATGGCGAGGGAAATAGAGCCCACAAGAATGAAGGCGAGGAAAATAGAGCCCGCAGAAATGAAGGAGAGGGGAATAGACCCTGCAGAAATGAAGGTGAGGGAAATAGAGGCCGTGGGACTGGAGGTAGAGGAGATAGAGGCCATGGCCAAGGACACCTTGCCAACCACCACCGCCCAAACCCAAATAGGCCACCTATTTACAATTGGGGTTACCTTAGCAACATGGCCAACCATGGGAGACATCAAGACGAACACTCTCGCCATGAGGGAGAAGCATCGGTGTCAGGTACGGGGAGTGAATCTGAGCCTGAGATTAGGCACCACCAGCAGGCTAGGAGAGTTCAACCACTTGCCTGGATGGCCCAGTCCCTGTTAGCTCTTTTGGGCCCCCTCCATGACCTGCCTAAGCACCCTGAGAAACATCTCCCCAAGTTCGATCCTGAGAAAGGCACCTAGGCTGAGGATCATATAAGCAGCTTCTATCTGTCCCTGCAAATCATGAGGGTTCAAATAGATGACGTTTCTTGCCCCCTTTTTCTGCACACTCTTGAAAACAAAGTGGCCACCTGGTACCGCTCCCTCCCAAGTGCCTCCATTACGTCATGGGACCAGTTCCGTCGCGTGTTCCTGCAGAAATTTTTAGAAGACAAAACCCCTTCCATGCTACTTACAGAGTTAAGCACCATTAAGTGCCATAAGAAGGAGAAGGTTAGAGACTTCAACCAGCACTTTTCCACCATACTATAAAAGTTTCCCCCCAACCTGGCATTGGATGACTCTATCACCATAGACTACTATACGAAAGCTCTCCATAGGGATATCGATGTCTTCGTAAAACGCAAAGATCGGCCCACCCTTGCAGAAAACTATGCAGCTACCCTCGCTGTAGAGAGAGACATGCTTTCTATAGGAGCCATCGATCACGAGGGGAGAGATGACCACAAACTAATCATGAAAAAGGGTCAGTCCTCCACAAACAAAACCACGGATAAGGATAAGGATGCTTTCGACTTCAAGAGTATAGCAAAGACCCTCAAGCTACTGACAAATGAAGTCTCCGACCTGAAGAGGAATGGTATAAAATCCACGACTAGCACCAAGGCACCTAAGCCATTTTTCAGAAAGAGCAACCCCAACACCAGTCGACCCCCATCCAACCCGAACATTGTTCTTAACCTAGAATAAATAGGAAAAGATAACTTCTGCTCTTTCCACCAGGCTGCCCACTCTGAAAAAACATGCCCACAATGGATCGGCAGCATGACGGCAGTGGTAAATCAACTTCTGGATGATCAAACCCCAGGGGATGCAGGGGAGGATGACGCTTCCGACCATGATGAGGAGTTGCCCTCGGATGAGGAACCAAAGTCCTCGGTTCTTGCATTTGATATTATCCGCGGGGACAACAATCTTACCGTCACTGACATCAACATGGTAGACAATCCTAAGGCCCAACCCGTAAGAAACTACAGCCTTAGGAGAAAAGGACCAGTTCCCGAACCATTCTTTGAGGAGAAGAAAAGGGCTTTCTTAAGGAAAATCCTCCCCCCGGGGAATGAACAACAAGCTTCCCCTGAGAAGCCCACCAATAACAACACCCGAGGAAATAAAAAGAGCAAGCTCCCGGTGGGGTCCCCCGAAACCACTACCGAGCCTTGTCCTCCATCTGATCCCGCTTATAACATTGTAGAGGACATGAAGAAAACCAGAGCTAACATCTCCCTATACGAGCTTTCCCGCATCACAAATCAACGAGAACTCATTCTTAAAGCCTTTGCCAATACCTCAACTATGAAACCTGTGAGAAATACGTTCGTGCAAGCTAGTCCGAGTGTTCAGTCTATTGTGAATGCCATCAATGAAAATTCTAGGGGATCTACTCCTCCCTTCCTGTTATCTTTTCAAATTTTCAACTTCAACGTCCATAACTGTCTATTTGACGCTGGTGCATCCACAAACGTAATGCCCCTATCAGTTTGTAAGAAGTTGAACATCCGCCTGGAGAAAATTGACACGAGGATCATCCAATTTGACAGATCGTAGGTGCCAGCTATAGGAGAGCTAAATAATGTCATCATCCGCCTTTCATCCGATTCTAGAGTCCACCAATGTATTGACATTATGGTTGTTGACATTCCGGAAGCCTACGGCCTATTACTTAGCAGAGACTAGTCCAACAAGCTGCAAGGGTATTTTGCCACTGACTCGTCCCACCTATGGCTTCCTTACAAGGGCCGAAATAACCAAATCATGGTAGAAAGAAAACCATATATGAAATATACCGTGACTGATTTGGATGCTACTAATGAACCCATCAGTTTTGCCCAGGAGGAGCTTGGCATGTGCTTCTTGGAAGCCATTTTTTGATGTTATCATCATCCTCAGTCTCCAGTAGATCCTGAGATCCAGTCTGAACTAACACTCATCGTGGAAGACCAAGCCAGTCTCGTCTCACACCAAACTGAAGTCCCGCCCCAAACTACAACCCCAAAGGAGCCAGAAAATGGCGTGTGGACCCTGTACTATGACGGTTTCAAAACCCATGACAGAGTTGGTGTAGGCTGCATCTTGCTAGATCCTCAAAAGAAAAAATTCTTGATATCGTGTTGGCTTGAGTTCCAGTGCACCAACAATATTGCTGAATATGAAGCTCTAATCCTCAGACTCAAGAAGGCATTGGATTTAAAGGTAAGGTTCTTACAAGTCATTGGAGACTTCGAGATCATTACTTGGCAGGTACACAATACCATTCATTGTTTGTCTCCACATTTAAAAGCATATCAACAGGAGGTATGGTTTCTTATTTCTGCTTTCGATGCGTTTGGAATTAAATCTGTTCTTAGAATGCACAATGCAACAGCCGATACTCTAGCTAATGCTGCTGCTAGATTTACCCTTTGAGGGATGGCTTTTCTATTGAAGTTATATATAGACCCTCTGTGCCAGATAATATTACTAATTTACGCATTTTTTATGATGATCAACAAATATTGGAATTTATGCTAAACACTGAAGTATTCAAAGACGCGGCAATCGATGAGGCGGATCACGACCAAGCTTTGCAAGAGGAGCATGAACAACGCAAGGAGAACCCCATGCCTAAGGGGATAGTGTCACTTGAAAATATCTTTGATTTGCAAAGCCGATTCTGCGGCCCCCCAAATACCAAAGTACAAAGTTCCATCTTGGCTCATCGGCAAGTGAACTTGGGATCAGATGAGAACCCGAAGTTTGTTAACCTTGGGAAATACTGTACTGACGAAGAGACGCAAGCCTTTACCCAACTATTTCGAAAGTACCGAGATGTATTTGCTTAGACGTATGATGATTTACGTATGTCCGATACTTGGATTATTCAGCACGTGATACCCATGAAGGAAGGCGTGAAACCATTCCAATAGCAGCTCAGAAAAGTGCATCCTACTTTGGAACCGATGTTTCTAAAAGAACTTAAGAAGCTGTTGGATGCACACATCATCTTCAAAGTTCGCCACTCCACATGGGTGTCAAATTTGGTCCCGGTACGGAAGAAGTCTAGTGAGATCCGCTTATGTGTAGATTTCCGGAATTTGAATCGGGCCTCAAATAAAGACAATTACCCAGTGCCACCTATGGAACAAATATTGCAAGCTCTGTCTAGATCCAAGATGTTCTCCTTATTGGATGGGTTCTCTGGTTACAACCAGGTGCTGGTAGCTGAGCCGGACAGATTGAAAACTACCTTTCGGACCAAATGGGGAACGTTCGCTTTCAGGTGCATGCCTTTTGGATTGATAAACGCGGGGGCAACTTTCCAACGCGCCATGGATATAGCTTTCCATGGTTTGATAGGGCAGAGTGTGGTAGTCTATTTGGACAACTTCACCGTGTTTTCAAAACACCGGGGTGATCGTTTACGCCGCCTCAAGCAAATCTTCGAGAGGTGCAGGAAGTACGGAATTTCACTTAACCCGAAGAAGAGTGTTTTCGCTGTGGCGGAAGGAAATTTTCTGGGCCACATTATAACTAAGGAAGGCATTGTTATAGATCTACAGTGCGTGAAAGCCATTGCCCAGATTCCCCCCCCGACCAGTAAGAAAGAAATGCAATCTTTCCTGGGAAAAATCTATTTTGTCCTTAAATTCATATCGGATTTCACCCAGATAGTCAGGCCTTTATAGCGAATGATAAAAAATAATGCAGTGTTCAAATGGAATCTTCCAGAGAAGGAGGCCTTCAACAAAATCAAGCATGCTATAGCTGAAGTGCCATCCCTCCAAAGTCCAAATTTTAGCAGAGGCTTTATCCTGTATACTTTCACTTCAGATTCATCACTTGCAGTAGTCCTCATGCAGAAAGACAACAACAATGATGAACGGACCATATCCTTCATGAGTACTGGTTTACAAGGAGCAGAATTGAACTACCCTGAAATCAGAAAGCAAGCTTATGCAGTCTACAAGGCGTTCAAACATTTCAAGCCATACATTTTGAAAAACCATGTCACGATTTTCGTCCCTCACCCGGCGGTCTGCTCACTGTTTGTGCAGCAAGAGCTAGGCGAGAGGTGAGGCAACTGGGTGGCGTGCCTGCAAGAGTATGATTTAGAGTTTAAATCAGCACACACCATTAAAGGACAGGGATTATGCCAAATGGCTGCGGAGACTGCAAGTTCACATGGAGTTGAAGAAGAGTGTTGGGAACAGGAAATCGACATGTATCAGAGTGACCACGTGCCTCAGCAGACAAGCCCTTCTTGGTACTCTGACATTTCAGGCTATTTAGCCCAAGGCGCCTAGACCCTGCCCTAACTGCCCGACAGAAACGCGCAATAAGAATCAAAGATGCATCTTACCAGCTGATCCAGGGTAAGCTTTTCAAGAAACATTATGATGGAGTCATGCTATGCTGCTTGGAGCATGATGAAGCGCAGAAAATATTGACCAAGCTGCACGATGGACTAGCTAGAGGTCATTTTGCAGGCAATACCACCACCCAAAAGATAATGCGTGCATGATACTATTGGCCAACCATTTTCAGAGTTGTGCATGCATATGACCGGAAGTGCACTGAGTGCCAAAAATTTTCAAACCGAGAAGCAGGGCCATCCGCTCCCTTACTATCAGTAGCAGTGGAGGAACCCTTTCAGCAATGGGGTTTGGACGTCATTAGTGAAATCATACCTCAATCCTCCAAGCAACACCAGTATATTCTTACTGCTACCGATTATTTCACCAGGTGGGTCGAAGCAACACCTTTATGCCAAATCAATGATCAAGAGGTAATAGAATTCGCCACTCATTCCATCATCTCCAAGTTTGGCGTTCCAACTTCCTTGGCTTTTGATAATGCAACTTACTTTTCATCTTTTAAATCATATGATTTTTCTCTGGAAAACGGTATTGTTCTTAAACATTCTGCAAAATATTATCCCCAAGGAAATGGGTTAGCTGAGTCAACTAAAAAAAATCTTATTCGCATCATTAAGAAGACCCTACTGTCCCACCAGCACAACTGGCACAACGCTCTTCACAATGCACTCTGGGATGACCGTGTCATGTGCAAGTCCTCCTTATGCACCTCTCCGTATTTTCTCATGTACGGAAAAGAAATTATTCTTCCTCCCCATTTATCTCTCCCTTCCCTTTAGCTGTCCCAAGAATGTCATGGTACCCCATGCCCTACCTTGCAGACTCGAATCGACACCCTGCTGAAGTTGGAGGAAGAAAGACAAAAAACCCGGGAAAAGTTCACCATCCACCAAAGTCGAATCAAGAGATGGTTTGATAGAAAGTCCGCAGGGAATAAAAACTTCGAGATAGGTGACATGGTCCTGAAGTGGGATAAAGCTCACGAATAAAAGGGAAAACATTCCAAGTTCCAAGCACTGTGGACAGGTCCTTTCCAAGTTAAAGAGAAATTATGTTCCCACACGTTTAGACTGCAAACTCTTGAGGGAAGAGTTGAGGTCCTCCTAGTAAATAGGCATGACCTCAAACATTACTTCACTTAGCAGTCCTTAGGGGCTACCTTATCCTTGTACCATAATTTCCATTTTAGTTACTTTTGTCAAAAAAAAAAAAAAAAAATTATAAAAGTGGAAGGACTTGTCAGAGCCATGCAATTGGCACACTGCAACAGGTTCTATGATGATGGAAGGCCTTTTCCTGATAAACACGAGGGTGGTAAAAGCTTTTTTTCTACCATCACCTAAAGGCAGCACATGATCTAGCTCAAGCCATCAGGTGGGGAGCCCACCTAGCAAGTTTTAGAGGGTGTCTGAAAAAGAAAGTGCGATGCAGTGGTAAATAGATTGTAAGGGAACAAAGGTACTCCATGCTACGTCAGGGCATCTGGGAAAAACAAAAGTCCTCATACGAGACCAGGAGCAACCTCTCTGCAAGTAAAATGATTCGGGATCCCTCATCCGCCCAGGCAAAAATTGCCCATCTCAAATAAGTGCCACGAGTACCTCTAAATAAGTGCCTCAGGCACATTCAAAATAAGTGCAATAGCACACTAATAAAGGGTAAAGGATTGAGAAAGTATTCCTACATAGAGAGGTGATGTAATGACTCCGCCGGGGTACTGACCAGGCTCACTGGAAACAGAGCAACGTTCACGATTCCTATGCAGTGACTCCGCTGGGACCGAGAGGTTTGCTGGTAGTGGAGCAACAAGATGAGGACAAAATAATCATACCGTACCCTGTAGCCACCTGGAGTTCTCCAACCCTTTTGGTCCTGAGACCTGAAGAAATGAAATTTGGTTTACTAGCACCCGAAAGAGCCAGCAGGCCAAGCAACCTCGCAAGCTGCAAAAAGGCTAGGCAGTGTTGACCTTAAGGTAAAAGGAACAGCTAGCGAAGGCCCCTCCCTCCCCCCTCCAAGACTAACCATCGATAGAGACTCTGATTTTATCCATTGAATCGCCGTTTGTTGTAGCCTCTATGACACCCTCCAAAAAACCCCCATTTTTAAAAATTTTGGAGCCCCTTGAGCACAAAGAAAAGTTAAGTAAAAGTTAGGAAGACTAAGTCGCTGAGTCGAAAATCCTAAATTTGTGGAAAACTGCGACCTCGCGAGGTTGCGACCCCGCGACCTTGAGGTCGCAAGTTTGCAAGGTCGCATTCCCCTCGAATTACCTCAACATGCGACCTTGCAACCTCATTAAATGCCCGCACGTGCGACCCTTTTATATATTGGAGGTCGCTAGGTCGCATTTCGCATATCCGGCGGATAGAAAAAAACGGCTCTGACATGTCGACTGGAGCGCAATTTTCCTGGGTAAGTTGCCATTTTTCCTCCTGTTGTTTCCTTTTTTATTATTCTTTCCAAATCCCTACATTCCTCAGCCTTTAAATTTTCATTTGCCTCAGCCGTTGTTTTCATTTCTTGCTTAGGGTTTCCTTCTCATTCTAGTTTTCACCACAATTTCCTAACTCATCACAATTTCTTATCCAGGTTCTCATGGCCTGTTCCCTGCTCCAAAAGATATCCTTTGACTCTGTCTGGACCCATATAGCCTTGTATTTCTCCAGTTAAAGGGAAAACAAGTCCACGCCGCGCGCGCCCAAACCCTGACAAGCCCTAGCGCGACTTGTGACCCCACGACCCTGCGACCTAGTTGCCCGGTCGCAAGGTCGCATTCTTCCGGTTTCTCGAAACTTGCGACCCCGAAACCCCGTGACCTAGTCGCAAGGTCTCAAGGTCGCAAGGTCACATCCCTTCCATTTTCTACAATCTGCGACTTAGCAACCCCGCGACCCAGTCGAAAGGTCACAAGATTGCATTTCCGCTTTTCCTTAAATTTGCGACCGCGCGACCCAACGACCCAGTCGCAAGGTCGCAAGGTCACATCTTCATCTTTTTTCACAATCCGCAACCCCGCGACCCTGCAACCAAGACGCAAGGTCACACCTTGACCATTTTCTTACAACCTGTGACCCCACGACCCAGTGGGCCATTTATTTAGTCTTGCTTGTGTCCTAGTTGAAATAATTGATAAACTGTAATTGGTCTTATATCTTCATGGCATCTTTCTTATCTTGGGAATCATTGATGAATATGACAGGTGAATTTGAAGCAAACTTGGAGTGCATACCTGTCCTCTCGGATTCCAGCGACATGGGACCTCCAGTGTCCTGGAAGAAATACAAGCACTTGGAAGTGGAAGATGTGGAGATGGACATGCCAATGTCCCCACCCTCAATATACAGAGATACTCTTTGCACATTTACCAAAGGAGACAGAATGCGGTGGTACCAAGTGTACGTGGAGTTTGCCAAAACGGAATTCCCAGAAGACCTCCCGGATCGGGAGATATACTTACAGGTTAAAATGTCCAAGCTGCATCTCGCAGGTGCTCACAGGGCCATATTCCCTTGCCCAGAAGTGATAGATTGGATTTTACAGAAAACATATCCCAAGAATTTCATGATCAGAGACAGCGAAGGCAAGGCTTTCGCAATTCTCAAAGGCTCAGACGCCCATGTTTATTACTCTTTTCATGAGCGAGAAGAAGAATTCACAGAATATTGGGGCATTGCGTATGCAGTTCCTGTAGTCGACACTATAAGGCAATGGTGGGAGGAGCCTAAGAATTTTAAGGTCAAGAAAGACCAGGAATATCTGGTGGCGAGCCTCAGAAAAGTATATAAATTAGTAGCTTCCATGCTTTGCAGATTGTACGGGCCCTTCGATGCCACCAACTTCAATGGCACATGGGAAACTCTCATGGAATATGTCACAGCGCACGACACTCGTTTCAACTGGGCTAACATATTGATGACCTCCATGCATACCAATTTATCCTCAGCATTGGTACCGGATGAGGGAATGTCTTCTAAATTCTATATGGCCTCTTATTTATTGGATGTCGTTTGTTCGAGGTTTCATTTTGAAGGATGGGTACATAATTGGGATCCCACACAAACCCATGCATTTCATCTAAAAACCAAGGTGTTTTTGGAATCAAGGTACAAACAAGACATAGAGCCAATCTCGCAAGTATTCATCCCCGCTCTATACAGAAAATTATTCGGCCAAGACACCCCTTGCATGTCTTGGCGAGTGAGGGAAATGCTAAGCCAAGTGGCACATTGGTTTCCTTTCGCCAAATATACATTCATCTAAGTCTTTGACTTGTTCAGGGCACCACATGCTATGCCTTGTTTTGTTACAGACAAAGTTCTCATGCAAGAGGTCTACTTCCAAATGTCCTTGGGTTTCTCCAGGGTCTTGTACAAAGGTAATAAGAAGCCATGGCCCGCACTACCCCTCACTATCAGCGCATACATAGTGAAAGACTTCAGAGAGGTAGAGGCAGAGGGAGAAGAGATGAAAAGTTATCACTTTAGGGCTTTAGAATACCGAACGTATGACCCGGAGCAGATAGTTCCTGAACATTGCAATAAGGCTAAATTCAAATGGAACTATCAGCATGTTGAACACCCAGGAGAAGATGAAAGAAGGAACTGGTACAACGCAAATAGACAAATTGCTCTAGGGGCAGACTCTGGCCAAGAAGACCCGGATGACCAAACCTTGGAAGAAAGGAGTCATAAATTAGGAGGTGCTTCTTCCTCTCTAACTGAAAAGCCTCAAAATAGTACAGGGCATAGTACCTCTACCCAACAGAAAGAAATAGAGGCCAAAGCCCAGCAATAGAGAGAAAATAAAATGAAAGAGGACGAGGATTAACGGAAGAAGAGCCTAAAGGCAGAACAAAAGAAGAAGCAACCCGAGGAGGCCAGAAAGGAAAAGGAGGAAAAAGAGGCGAATGCTGCAGCAGAGCGGGCACTCAAGGAAGAGCTAGACAAAGAAGAAGCTAGCCGCCAGAAGAAAGCAGAGCAAGCAGTAGAATCCAAACGGAAGAGGAAAGCCGAAATAGAAGAAGCAACAGAAGTGGAGCTCAGGCAAGAGAAAGAACATGAGAAGGTGGAAGCCGAACGCTTACAAAGGGAAAAGGAGGAAAAGAAGAAGAAAGAAGAAGAGGATGAAATGCTAGAAGAAATCGGGGTATCTCCCCTTGAGGTACCTCTAGTCAGTACACAAGCCCCACTCTCTGATGCCATCTCCTCCCAGGGACAAGAGGAGGAGGTATTCGACCTCACCAGGCTCACATTCGATCAATTCTCCTTCAAAATATAACAAGAGAAAAGAAGAAGCCTGGTGCAAAATCCTTCCGCCACATCCACGGTCGCAACCAGCAAAGACATAGTCCTTGATACTAGGACTAATCCCGTAATGATAGCATCAGCTGGCATAGCTTTCACTGTGCCCACAGAGTAAAATGTGATTAGAATGAGTAGAGAGATCATTTCTCTACAAAATAGACTACAGGAAGCAGAGCAACGGGAGAAAAAGGCAGAACATGATAGTACTGCATTGAAAGAGGAGGTTCAACAACTCCGAAGAAAAACTCCCCCTGTCAATGAAGTTCCACTTGCCATTCTAAAGGAGTGCGCTGTATTAGAGGCGACCATGAGGCAAGTGTATGGGGAAATGTTCACCATAAAACAAACAGTCGCCCCATTGGTAAGAGCACAAGCGGAGACCAAGCAGAAACACGAGCAGCTAAAGGAGGCCTCAGTTTCCTTGGAAAGGATGATGGACTGGACAGTGCAGTACCCTCAGGCTCATGAGCATTTTACAAAGAAGGATTGGATTCATATACAAGATGCTAAAGTCCAAATTCGTATGAAAATGCAGTCCAAGGATAAGCTATCCAAGGATTTAGACAAAGTAATGTCTGCATATGAACACCTGATTAGCAGCATCGACTCGATGCATAACCTTCACCATATTCCTTCGCTGGGAGCATTGGACGAGGAGAAAACCTAGGAACAAGTAGATCAAGAGATCCAGTCATTTCTGCAGCCCATCAAGCAAGTTGTTGCCGCTCCTGATCTTGCAGCATCACGAGAAAACCTAGGTTAGTTTCTTATCATGCCAGTATGGATTTACACCAAGCTCGCCTCTCTTTCCAACCAGATCTCACAGAAAAAGGAAACTATAGTCCCAAATGTTTTGGAGTGTATACATCGGTTGAAAGAGGAGGTCCCTCTCATTTCTCCCATAACAATAGAGTATCAGACCTGGAAAAACTTCCTAAAAGAACAACAGATTCATGCCCCTGACCTCACAATTGCGCGTTCATCTTCATAGCCCAGTGGCAGTAGGTCGCAGGTCGCACCGCCCAGCCAGGTCGCAGGTCACAGTCTCCCTCCAGGTCGCAAGGAAACTCAACAGGCAGGCAGGTGAAGAGTCAGGAAGCCCAAAGGGAAAGTTTTTTTCTATAAAACTCCCTCCGGGGAAAATGTAAAGGATCTTTTTTTTGGAGACTCAAGATCTATACAACATTGTATTGAAATATGACACTCTTGTGCATATGAATATAGATACTTGTTAAAAATTCTTTTGAATCTGATGTGTTTTGCTGCGCGAACACTATGATTATTTCTTATACATTTTCAAACATCTTTTGATTAATGAAGCTGCACTCTTATCGGCATCATTTATGCATTATGGTTTTCTGTACTCATGTTAAAGATGTTCAGTTTATATTGCTCTCTTAATGGATGTTAATGACTTTGTTTATTAGCATTTTGTTTTATCTTTCAGGAAGTAAAGGGGCATCTCGCCATAAAGAAATATCTCTTTTGTGGTCAAAATAGCCTTCAAGCATAACCCCAAAGATGTGTTGCTAATGACACCTCCTTTGGCGTATATGCTTTATTAATTGTCTTGCTACGCATAGTGTTGTATACAAGTTTAATGCATCAATCACATATCTTGTAATCGTGTGAATAAGTTTGTGTCTTTAGGTTCAATCAGATTCATTTGAGACCAAAGGGAAGGTGACTTAAGTGGTAGCTAGACCCACACCCCGGACGGGATCCCTATTCCAAACGGTTCAAGGTCTAATTGGGACTTTCCACCGGGGAGATCCCCTACTGTTGGCTGGACATATTTTCCCATCAACATAGTCCTTAATTTGTTTTAAAGGAATTTTTCCACTCATCACCATCTCTTATTCGAATCTAATGATATCCACTTTTTAAATCTATCTTTGAAAAATATTTAGCACCACTCAAACAATCCATTAAATCCTGAACTCTGGGCAAAGGGAATCTGTACTTGATTTTTATCTTATTGATTGCTCTGGAATCAGTACACATCCTCCAGCCTCCATCTTTCCTTGGGCTCAATTTTGCTAGTACTATACATGGACTCTGTGGAGCGATAAAAAGGTGTCTTTGTAACTCCTAATTACCTCACATTAATTGTCAACCCAGGGACGACTTTTTGTTTCAAGAGTGTACTCATTCTGAGGCGGCTATTTACTCAAGAGTAATGTTTGTGAAGATGTAGTATAGAAATACAAATGCAGAAATAATAAATGCTTGAAAAGAAATCTGCTTGAAAAGAAATCTAATTACAAATGACAGAAATGTAAAGACTACACTACAGCAACCTTGCTAGACATCGATTAGGGATGCAGTAGTAATAACTCTTTTCCCTAGAAATTGATGTGAGATGACCAAATCTGGGGACCTAGAATGATTAGCTCTGCCCTCTACAGTTTAGAGATGTCAAAGCAAGTGAAAACAACTCAAAGGAAATGAAATCTAAAACGCAAACTGGAAAGGAACAACAATCTAAAAGCAATGAACATGAATTGAATAGCAGCGTAAAATAAACAGTGAATTCAATTCATAACCAAGCAAACTAGATTTCTACTCTTTAATCCTGTCGACAGCCATGCAACAATCAACTATCGTAATTCATAAACAAAATGAACAACAACTGGAATTAGATACAGAAAAACAACATTTTATAACGATTGAATCATGAATCATGCTTCTTGTAAAGAATGGAATAACAATGACTCTGTATTTGATCCAATTAGCAATAACTCAATTCTTTAATTGTAATAAACGAACTTCACACAACAGAAATAAACTACTAGAAATACAAACAGCAGATCGCTCCACCAGGGCCGGGCCCTCAACCACCGGTGAAGCGTTGCTGTGCTTTACTCCAGCGCTTGAGAAATGGAACAACAGTGAACTCCTTTATTAATCAGGCATTAATAATGTTTACAAACAGCTCACACTCTCTTAACAAGAGCCGATGCACAATTCTGCAAATTACAATAAGAAAAGTCTCTCCCTCCTCCCATACACAATACATGCTTCTCCTTTTATAATCAGAAGGTGGAGAAATTAAATAGCAAATAGGATCTCTAATAATAATATTGAATTTCTTCCAACCAATTGATCAACAATAAAATAGATTTACATCCCTCTTTCAACAACAGCAAGTCGAATTTGGCTTTGTAGCTGAGATTTGGAGGACGGCCGCAACCACAGATCTGAGAAAATCATGCTTAAAGAACTCTGCGAATCTCTTAACACAGGCCGAATTTGGGCAAACCGTTTTTCACAAAGTTAATTGGGTCCGTTCTGGACAAAACCCATGTTTCGGATTTTCCAGATTCGTCTTCATTTGCTCAGAATCTCAACCGCAAAACTGTCACTCCTTATTCCAGCGCATTTCTGAGTTGGCACTTTTAATGATCAAATCTTCAATCTGGAAATTATCTTAGAGGCTAAAAATGGTGAATAATGTTACAACCAACTTATTAAAACTATCATTGATAAAATAATTCATAATCATCAATTTATTAGAAATAAAGGAAGATAAATAATATTCATCCATAAGAGCATAAATCATTTATAAAATGGATTTATATAATAAATTATAATAAATGACGTGATGAAGAATGGTAGAAATGGGTGGAATAAGCGTTCACAAGTGATAATAATAATGGCATATTAACGGCCCAACATACCCCCACACTCAATATGTTGCATGTCCTCATGCAACGAAAACATGAATATATTGCATGTCCTTATGCAACCCAAAGACAAAAACCCATGTGTTAAGCAAGCAATAAAAAATATGTTCATCTTAGCTCATGAAATGGATAGAACAAATGAATTCTTCCTTAATTAATGAATATTCACTTTTAGTAATCTTGATGAAGGCATAACAATTTTTATATTGACATTCAACTATATGTATGAAGTTGCAGCAAAATATGATATAAGTAACAACAAACTTCATTAACCATTTTCTCAAAAACTACAAACCAACTTTTGTTGAAATTTGGCAAGTAAATTTATAATATATGAATGCCTTTATGATCCAAAAATCAAATCGTTTTGATGCACGGATCATGAGATATAAACAAAATGGCTGTAGGTGAGAGTGCATGATTTCCGAAATTTTATGAACCAATTTATCTTGAAATTATCTGGGTTTGTATTAATGATACGTCTGTGTTTTCCAAAAATCACAAGAATTAAGTTCATAGTTTTAAAAATATTATGGAAATCAATTTCTGCACTGAAATTGTATGCCTTAAATGAGAAAGAAAATTGAAAACATCCATCATGCGTAGCAATTCCTCCCCCTCTCTGAAAAATTAGCATGCCCTCATGCGATGCTAGAAAAAATTGAGGTGGTTGCTACCAGCTGTTGAATTCTATGCTTGGTGTAAAACAACATGGAATAAGGGAGGTGTTGAGAATGAATAAGAATAGCAATGGATGATAAAGAAGATGAATAACATGGTCATAAGAAAGAAATGAATGAAAGAAACACTCCCCCATACTCGAAAATGATATGCTGCTGAAAAAGGGAAAGTGGTAAAGATGTGGAATGAAGGATGATAAATAATGCTCAAAATGGATTTTTATGAAATTCTCCTAAATTCGTAATAAATCAGAAAATTATGCGATTTTACCTCAAGTTTTACCTCCAAAGATGTGGAATGACATATATGGACTGGCATTTGTTGAAGTAGAGTTGGTGCTGAAAGTGATGCAAAAGGTTGAATCCAGGTGAGCACATCATGTCTGAAGAATTGTTCACGTTCTCGAGTCTCTTCTGTTAAGTGCAATAATGTGGTCATGCTATGAATAGAATTCTGCCCATACTTGTTGTTTTCCTGCAAACCAAGCACTATTTGGCATACAATGTTCTTGAATCCATAGTGTAAGCAATAGATAAGATGCATGCAAAAATTTCAATCAGAAAAACTTATGTATATATGCAATACTAATATTTTGGCAAATCAACAAGTGATGGCAGAGTGCAGTAATCATATCACATGCAATCCCATAATGCAGACATTCCCCCTTCCAATTGGAAAAGGAATTCCATGACCATAAAGCCTATGAAAGGTGTTATGCTGACGGCAAGGCACGGGAATGAACAATATATCAGTAAATGAAACAGAGTACACATATCAATGATAGGACAACGAGAGTTATGATTATAATGACAGCAGAGTGTGTAAAGATAGTTATGAATAAGAGATAGGACGCTTTGGATTGATGATAAGTTACGAAAAATAGAAAAAGAACAACAATATGCCAAAAAGATGCTTTACTGATAGTATGCTAGCTGAAAATGATGCGATTGATCATAAAACAATTTCTCATGCATAAAGGTTCAAAACAGGGAAAAAGTTAAGGAAATAACTTCTCTGATAAAAAGAAAAAAAGAAGAAAATGGTATTATAATAATAATTGACGATAAGATATAACTTCAATACCATAGGCAGAGCCACTGCTGCCAGCAGGCGTCCATAGCCTCGGCAGGGTTGCTTTTTAACCCATATGAGCCAGAATCCTCAATTTATAACTAGAGAGTTACATTGTTGTTCTACAGAAGAGATCAATGTGCTGGCGTGGTAACCAGATAACCACACTACCATTCACTGGGATGTAGCAAAAGTGATCAGGCCGGCTCGTGATGAGACCTCCTGTTCCAAGGATAATTGGGCTATCCAATGGATCATAACCCTGGTGTGGTGGCCATAATGAGAATGTCACTTTGTTACAGCCTTATGAACATGGTAGGCTGGCTCGTAATGAGACCCCCTATCCTCCATCTGCGAACAAAATTTTGTTATTATTACACATTTTTATGATAAAAAGAGGGAGGCTCAGTACTCCTTAAGAGCAGGGATGGTGGAAGAAGTTGAACATGTCAATAGAAAAATATACCCATAATCTCAATTATTACAGACAGAGAAGATTATAATCCAGAAGGGTGGAACCAGCATGGTATTAAGATGATCAATCAATATCATGTTCAACAGAAAACAATGCAGTAAAGTAGTATATAAATAATTGTGTCCCTTCTCAAAATAATCTATCATCAAGGAGTTGTCCTGTTAAAGATCATAACGTGAATGATATTAGCTCGCTTCAATAAAATCCATAATTCTTGTCCTCATAAAAATAGTGTACTTCATGCCATAAAAGGGAAGCAATAAAATGTGGTTGAGATGAACTAGGAATAATCCTACAAGAGGAAGGAAGGGTTGCTCCCAAAGTGTTGCTTCTTTGAAGGAACAGCAAAAACACTCAAGAAAAGTGTTGTTCCTTGTAGGGAACAACAAGGGAAATGCACACCAAAAAGAAAAAATACACACACACAAAAAAAAAAAGTGTGAAAATGCAAATGTCGTTCCTTTGGAAAAAGGAACAGCAAAAACTAAAAGTGCCGTTCCTTTAGAAAAGGAACAGCAAAAACGCAAGTGTCGTTCCTTTGGAAAAGAAACAGCAAAATGGACAGTCATACAATGCAAACATGCAAAAAAACAAATTAGATGTTCACGGTATTGATGCTGAGGATGAGTTACACTTTGAATGAAGCAATACCTGAAACACAAAATATAAGAGAAATTAGAAAAAAAAAACAACAAAAACAGTATGTAAATAAATAAATTAAGTTACAACAGCTATGATGTTATGTCAAAAAAAATAATCTCTTTGAAAAATGTTTTGGCAATAGTGATAAGACATGAATCTTCAAATTGAAATCAATTCTTCATTTCTTCTATTACGAATCCGTTGGGTAATGAGTTAGATGAAATTACTTTGTTTCATAAAATTTCTTTCAAAAATCACTCGTCTATAAATTGACCTTCTTTATTTTCCCAAGACCTGCAAAAAACGAGTGTCTACCTGCAATAAAACATTAAATCATGGAGAAAGAGAGGTGCGCGGGCTCCCCTAATCCAAGAATTATGCAAAAAAACTAACAAGTAGTTACTCTGTAGAACAAATCTGTGGAGAAAATAACAAAGTAAAATTTATTTGTTACCTGCAGGAGAGCAGTGGCCAATCATGCTAACCTGCAGTGTTTTAGTCACAACTTCTTTGTTTTTCGTCCAAATTGAGTGATTCAAAAGCCAAATGAGAGCTAATTCAAAGTTTAATCTCCAATAGCAACATGTTTTAAAAATTCAATGATATGATATGTCAATTTTACTTAGAACAACCTGCATAACAGAGTCATTTTCGCTTACCCCACTTAGAACAACAGTGAATGTTTTAAGCATAGATTCTTCGTTTGATGTCGGATTCGAATGATTCAAATTGGAAATGAAATTAGATTCATTTATTTATCTCAAATAGAAACAGGTTTTGAAGAAAAGAAGAATTGATAGGTGAAATACTGTAAGGAACATCCGGAAAAACAGAGTTTTAAGGGTGCTGATTTACGATAGACAGTCAGTATTTTGATCATAACTTCCCCATATGATATCGAAAATGAGTGATTCCAATTTCATTGGAAACTAGATTCATAGGGTAATCTACCATAGAAACAGGTTTTAAAAATTCATTCATTTAGGCCTCCAAAAACTGACTGTCCCAACTCTGTTCTTGAGCTGCCCGCTAGACATCCGGTCAATGTTTTGGTTCTAACGTTTTCGTTTCAAATCCAAATTGACTGATTCAAATTGGGTTAAAAAGTAGACATCAAAGGCTATCTAGGGTAGAAAAAGGTTTTAAAAATATGGTCATTTAGGCCTCCAAAAACTGACTGTCCCAACTCTATTCCTGAGCTGCCCGCTAGACATCCGGTCAATGTTTTGGTTCTAACTTTTTCGTTTCAAATCCAAATTGACTGATTCAAATTGGGTTAGAAAGTATACATCAAGGGATATCTGGGGTAGAAACAGGTTTTAAAAATATGGTCATTTAGGCCTCAAAAAACTGACTGTCCCAACTCTGTTCCTGAGCTGCCCGCTATACATCCGGTCAATGTTTTGGTTCTAACTTTTTCGTTTCAAATCCAAATTGACTGATTCAAATTGGGTTAGAAAGTAGACATCAAGGGCTATCTAGGGTAGAAACAGGTTTTAAAAATATTCATTTTTGGTCCCTCAAAACATGACTGTCCCGACTATTTTTCCAGAAAGTTCATCAAGCCCGCAAGCCAAAAAAATGATATTCAAGCATTTTTTCAAATTGGTGATAAAAAATGAATATGAGTGTTTGTAGAGCTATTATTTCCATTATAATTCATCTACATACACAAATGAATTAAAAAATTATCACCAATGTTGATTTGCATAGCATGTTGCAACAAAAACAACTAGTTTTACATAAAAAACAAAATGCATTTATTTATTCCCTTATTTATTTTATTTTCTACACTAACCTATTTTGACTTGAAAAATGAATATGACTACGTATATGAGTACTTCCAGTGTAGCCATTTTCGAAATAAGGCTTCATGTATACACATACCCAAATTTGAAAAATGCATATTAGTGAAAATTAGGGTACGAGAAGCCAACTTCCCTTGAAAAAATGGTATCAAAAATTGTTGAAGCATAGAGTGATGATGCAAACACGTGATGGAGTGAAACCAATCTTCAATATATCCGTTACTTTCTTGATTTCCCATCATAGCATGAAGTTCTTGAGCTTTTAAAATGGTTTGTTGGTGCAACCTAGAAGAAACCTCATTTGTTTCCATAGCTTCTACAATTTTTGAATTTGAAACATTCTGAATCTCATTGTAAGTTTTCTCTAATGGCGCATGTGAGATAGAATGGGTGGGAAGGGTGGGTAAATTTGGCAGTTCAACATTGTAAGCATATTGTACTGGTTTATTAGGGTGAGTGTGTGGAATTAGTTGAGCAGGAAATTGTGTATGGAATGGAGCATTGTGATGATGTGTTTGGTTGGGTTGAGTGGATAAATTTGATATGCAAGCAGGATGTTGTGAAAGAGCTAGTGGAGAATATGGAGAATGTGCTTGTGCTACAAGATGAGGGAGAGTATTCATGCAATCATAAGGTGAACCATGCCAAACTTGTAGATAAGATTGGTGGTTATATTGAAATTGACATGGCTGCCCTAGAACATGAGTATTCCATAATGGATTATGCAAGTAAGAGAATGGAGAAGAAGTGTTTTGAACCATAACTGTTGACCTTGTTGTAGCTTCCTTATCTCTTTGATATGCTACTTCCATCCTAGATAAGGAAGAGTGAGTATCTATGGGCTGCTCCTTTCGGTCATGAGGGAAAAACACTTCATCAAATTCTTCATTTTTATGAACCTGCAAAACATCCAATTTTGAGCTTAGAGAGCTAATAAAATCAACTTTAAAATTTTCAAATAAATCATTGATTTCAGCTCTTATGTCTCCTATTCTTGTAGCAGATTTGGAAAAGAAAGAACAAACATCTCTAGAATTCTTACCGGCCTTGGAGATTCCTCTTGAATACCTTATGCACAACTCACAAACATCATCATATGATAACTGAAAAACATCACCTTTTCCTATCAGATTTAAGAGTTCTAAAAATTCATCTTTGATTCCTTTAAGAAGGAGTGTTTTTAAGATCTCTTTTTCTAAATGCTTATGCTTTGATTTTTGAAGGTTATAATGAAATCGATTTACATAGTCCTCCAAAATTTCATCTTCCCCTTGTATCATGCCGAAAATATCTTCATTGGATTTGCAATAGTCTTGGTACTTCTTCAAGAATATGTTCTTCATGTCCTCCCATGATTGGATGCAATTCCCACCTAGGCTCATGAACCATCGGAGAGCTGCTCCTTTTAGAGTAAGAGGAAACACTTTCAATCTTTGATCATTAGTACAATAATCATATCCTCTATAAAGTATTTCGAACTCAAATAAGAATGTATCTGGATCTTCATTTGCTAAACCATGAAAATTTGGTAAAGATGGGGGAATTATGTGCATTTGTGTCACTCCTCCTAGATCTTTGATAGGAAATTCAAAAGTAGAAATGTGAGCCATTTCTTACCATAATATAAGATGTTCTTCATGTGTTTCTTCGAGGCTCCTTCTTCAAATGTTCCTGTCAATCGGTTAGTGAAATGGGTGGTGCTTACATCACCACTTGAATGAAATCATGTGATTTATTTTTCAAAATTTCTATTTTTCCCTAGTCACTCACACAAAAATTCAAACATCTATTTCTACCCAACAAAGCAACAACAAATCTGTTAGGAAAGCGGACAGTGGAGCAGGGCTTTTACATGCTCCGCACGTAGGTTCTTACCTTTCGTTTTTAAGATCCAACTCTTCCCTAGCAGGCACTCATCAGATTCACACTACTCTTTAGAAATGGCTACACTCTCCCCGGCAACGGCGCCAAAATGTGGAGCGATAAAAAGGGTCTTTTTAACTCCTAATTACCTTCACATTAATTATCAACCCAGGGATGACTTTTTGTTTCAAGAGTGTACTCAGTCTGAGGCGGCTATTTACTCAAGAGTAATGTTTGTGAAGATGTAGTATAGAAATACAAATGCAGAAATAATAAATGCTTGAAAAGAAATCTGCTTGAAAAGAAATCTAATTACAAATGACAGAAATGTAAAGACTACACTACATCAACCTTGCTAGACATCGATTAGGGATGCGGTAGTAATAACTCTTTCCCCTAGAAATCGATGTGAGATGACCAAATCTGGGGACCTGGAATGATTAGCTCTGCCCTCTACAGTTTAGAGATCTCAAAGCAAGTGAAAACAACTCAAAGGAAATGAAATCTAAAACGCAAATTGGAAAGGAACAACAATCTAAAAGCAATGAACAGGAATTGAATAGCAGCGTAAAATAAACAGTGAATTCAATTCATAACCAAGAAAACTAGATTTCTACTCTTTAATCCTGTCGACAGCCATGCAACAATCAACTATCGTAATTCATAAACAAAAGAAATAACAACTGGAATTAGATACAGAAAAACAACATTTTATAATGATTGAATCATGAATCATGCTTCTTGTAAAGAATGGAATAACAATGACTCTGTATTTGATCCAATTAGCAATAACTCAATTCTTTAATTGTAATAAACGAACTTCACACAACAGAAATAAACTAATAGAAATACAAACAGCAGATCGCTCCACCAGGGCCGGGCCCTCAACCACCGGTGTCAGCACAGCTCCAATGGCTTCCCCACTGGCATCACACTTCACTTGAAACGGTTTAGTAAAATCAGGCAGAATCAAAACATGCTTTTCAGTTATCTTTTTCTTAAAAATTTTAAAGTTTCTTTCTGCTTCAGTAGTCCACTTAAATGGCTATTTTCTCTTCTTTATTGTCTCAATGATGGGTGCATTAATCTTACTGAAGTTTCTTATAAACTTCCTGTAAAAACTGGCAAGTCCATGGAAACTTACCTCAAAAACATTTCTGGGTGAAGGCCACTCCACAATTTCCTTAACCTTCTCTGGGTCCATCTTCAATCCTTCTGCAGGAACAAAAAAACCCAAATATACCAACTCTTCCTTCATGAATGAGCATTTCTTTAAGTTTATCAGCAGTTTCTCTTGGTGCAGCTTCTTCAAGACATAATTAAGATGCCTTAAATGTTCCTCTTTAGTTTTGCTGAAAACTAATATATCATCCAGATACACTATCACAAATTTACCAATGAATTCTTTCAACACTTCATTCATAAGTCTCATAAAAGTTCTAGGTGCATTTGACAACCCAAAATGCATTACCATCCATTCATACAGTCCTTAATTCGTTTTAAAGGCAATTTTCCACTCATCACCCTCTCTTATTCTAATATGATGATATCCACTTTTAAAATATATCTTTGAAAAATATTTAGCACCACTCAAAAAATCCATTAAATCCTCAACTCTGGGCAAAGGGAATCTGTACCTGATTGTTATCTTATTGATTGCTCTAGAATCAGTACACATCCTCCAGCCTCCATCTTTCTTTGGGCTCAATACTGCTGGTACTGAACATGGACTCAAACTTTCTCTGATCAGTCCCTTGTCCACCAATTCCTGTACTTGTTTCCTGATTTCCTCATTTTCTGTGGGAGTCATTCTGTAGGTTGCCTTATTTGGCAGATTTTAACCAGGGATAAAATCTATCTGATGGTTGATCTTTCTCACAGGTGGCAGCTCATCAGGTAAATCATCCACAACAATGTCACAATAATTATCTAACATCTTTTGGATTTCTACTGGAAAATCAGAAATCTTTGTAGAAGTAAGAACTACCTTAGGTTTGCAAACTAAAGCAAAACTTACCTCTTCTTCTTCTATCTGCTGCAGATATTCCTTCCCGCTCAGCAACAAGGTCTTTGAATCAATCACTCTATTGGATGGCTCTCCTTCTTCCATGGGTATCAATGTATGATGTACCCCATCCTTGAAGAACTTGTAAGTGTTCTTCTTGCCATCATGCACCGCTGCTCTATCAAACTGCCAAGGTCTACCCAACAGTATGTGACACACATCCATGGGCATTACATCACACATGACCTTATCTTTGTATTTTCCCATTTGCAGCTCTATCTCACATTGTTCTTTTACAATCAGTTGGTGCCCTTTATGTAGCTAGGACACCCTATAGGGATTTAGATGCTCCCTTGTATTTAGCTTCAACTTCTCTATCACCTCAGTGGAAACCAAATTTTCTGTGCTGCCATTATCAATGACTAGCTGGCAGCATTTTCCCTGGACTTTGCATATGCTCCTAAACAAAGCCTTCCTTTGTGCAGGCTCAGTGACCTCTTTGGTTTGCTTCAACAGGACCTTATTAACCAACAAGGACTCTCCCTTCTCTGGTAGAATTTATTCTTCAATTTATGCCTCTTCTCCAGCCTGGGCAACAACAACATTTCTTGGACCAGCACCCACGTTCTCTGGGCACTCATAGTGCTTGTGTCCCACTTGCTGACACGTATAACACCTCAATTCTCTACCTCTGCCTCTATCTCTGCCTCCTCTTCCTCTATAAGAACCCCTTCTGCCTCTTGCATCACCCTCTGTAGATGCATTCTGAGGTGAGCTACTGTTAGCTCCATCCCTGGGTGTAGTAGACTTTCCTCTACCACCCTGACTTCCCTTTCCATGAAAAGTACCTCTCCCTTTGGTAGACTGCTTTCTCAGGAGTTTCTCCTCTGCTTTCAAGGCCAGCTGATAGGCCTCTTCAACTGTCTTAGGAGACAGAAGACCAATCTCATCTTGGATCTCCAACCTGAGACCATTCACATATCTGACAGTATTCTCTGGTGTGTCTTGAAATTGCCCAGCTCTTATGCTTACTCTATAGAATTCTTCTGTGTATTCTTTTACTGTCAGAAACCTCTGTCTCAGGTTCTGCATTTGCCTAAACAATGTCAGCTGATAATCACTAGGCAAGAATTTACCTTTTAACTTAGCCATCATTCTGGTCCAGCTCTTGATAGGCTGCTTGCCAACTCTCCTTCTTTCTGCCTGCACTCCATCCCACCAGAGTGCAGCATGCCCCTTCAGCTTTGTTACTGCAAACTTGACCTTCTTATCTTCGCTCATTTCTTCATAGTCAAAGCACTTGTTCATTTCATTAATCCAGTCCACCAGCTCTTCTGGATTTAGTCCTCCTACAAAACTTGACACTTCAATCCTAGGCTTAACTGCAGACCCCAGAACAGCTCTGAGGAGCCTCATGTCAGGAGGAATCTCATCATTTTCTTCTGCTTCTTCTAATTCAGGTTCACTAATGTCTTCAGGATCTCTGGGCTGTCTTTGCTCCATGGCGTCCATTCTGGCCTCGAACCTCTGCAAAATTTCCAACACTTCTTCATTGGCAATGGGTTCGCCTCTCCTTCTGCCAGCACCTCTACCAACTCGGATTGCCATGTTAATTCTCTGCAAAAACAACTCGAAAACGCTCTGATACCACATATGACAGTAACAAAACTGAAAGTTAGCCCCTAAGGAGAGCTGGTCTGCTAATGTAGCTCTGTTAGCATTTTCAGCTCAATTGACTCAATTCCTCGCCACGTGGTCTTCCACAACTTCTTGTAATTTTATTTATCAATTTCGGAGAAATTAACAAATAAATATACTCAGCAAACTTTGAAATTTAATTATATCTCCTGAACTTTATATTCTATCGCCAGACCTTATAACGAAGGTTTAACCCTTCGAAACTTTATATTAATATCCGACGCTTTTTTAAACAAACAACCTTATAATGGACCTTTGGTTCTGGGCCCACATATATAATCAATGGCCCAATCAAATACACGCAGCGTACCTTGGTTAACCTCTGGGCTACTTCCGAACGCGATCACCGCTCAATTAGCCTTCCTCCAGATCGACGGCGTTAGTTGATATCGCACTACCTTCTCAGTTGAATGTTAGCGTGCGATGGCAACGCGAAAAGGCAGTTTTCGAGGTCCCACCTTATGGTACGTGTCAGCTGCTCTATGGAATCGCTCCTAAATGGAAAATACCGCTTACTCCGCAAAATCGGTGCGATATGGCAGCTCAGTTTCGCAAATCCACTCGCGGTTTTGGAACAGTGATTGACCAAAGGTTAAGTCGGGGTTACACTATCCTTTAATTCACCAACTCAAGGTCTAACCTCGTCAAGATTTCCAATAGAAAAACAAGTCTATCTCCGTGTAAGCAGGGTTTTCACTACTACGGGACAGAGCTCAATAACCACAACGATACGCAGGCCTCTTCCTCGGGTGGGATTTAATTCAACAGAGTTTGTCCGGATAATTCAAGAGAAATAATTGACAAAAAGATACAACAACCCAACTCAACAGTCATACACAAACCAGTGTTTAATCGCCTCATGACTAAACAAATTCCTTCACAATATCAATTCAAGAAAATTCGATGGCCAACGAGCACTGAAATTTATTTAACCAGAAGAAATTGTTTAACACACGGATTTTTATTGCAAAAATCTCTCCTCTTCTCCATGAGATCCGGGGGTTACATATATACATAAAAATTTGTCTCTTCGGTTCCTCTGCGAGGACCGTTTAGTAAATCAAAAGCCTAATTACAATTATTCAAATAACTGAAACATGACAGATGGATCGAATCCAAACCTATTCGACTTCTATGGACTCTAACTAATCTAAATGAGAAAGGAAGCTAAGGCATTGACACCTGGCTGTTACAATTCAATGATTTTTAACCCTCCTAGCCACAACATGTGGAAAAAACCTCATACATTGATGGCTAGTGTCTAATGCCCCTGCATCAAGATAGATCTAGTTTCTTTTCCAGCAGTGTTCCGAGCCTCGTTGTGCTATCCTATGAAGAATGGGGAACCTGTACACAACGTGTACAAACATTAAAATTTAATGTTTTAAAATTGAATGAGAATGTAGAATTTCATGTAAAAAAAAAATGAAAAAAAAATCATGCAATACCTCATGTAGTTCTCTCTCCATTGTTTTCTGTTGGTCGTCCATTAATACATCCTTCACAGTAAATTGTAAAATATGTATATATATATTATTTTTTTTCAAATGAAAATGCATAAACTAATTTTCAATAGTATTAAAAAAAAATCAGACAACTTGTTCAAATGGTGTGGATGTTCCTATCTCCATCATACATTCCATCGCTAGAGTCCTTGGAGAACAGAAATCATCTCCACACATCGAAAATTCAAAAATTTTAAAACTATAAAATAACCCAAGATGTAGATCTCATTTTTTAATGAAACTTTTGAACTTCAATTTATAAATTAAACACATAAGTGAAAAATTGAATACTTGTGATGGTGGATTTGACACATCTCCTAACATGGTAGAATGGGGTGGCTCCGAACGAAAATCATCTCCACAAACCTAAAATTCAAAAAATTTAAAACTGTAAAATAACTCAAGATCTAGATAACATATTTTAATGGAAAATTTGAACTGCAATATATAACTTAAAAACATAAGTGAAAAAATGAATACTTGTGATGGTGTATTTGACACATCTCCTAAAAAGGAAGAAGAGGGTGGCTTCGAACGAAAATCATCTCCACAAACCTAAAATTCAACAATTTTAAAATTGTAAAATAACTCAAGATCTAGATCTCATTTTTTAATGAAACTTTCACTTCAATTTATGACTTAAAAACATATTTAAGTGAAAAATCGTTCATATTTGTGACGGTGGATTTGGCATATCCCCTAACAGGGAAGAAAATGGTACCTCCATTGCAAAAACATCGGACGAAATCATAATCTATTAACATTTAATTATATACATGTACATGTGTACACAATTATTTATTTTAAAAATATGTCATCATGATACCGATATAATAATAGTTTAAAATAATTATACGTCAACATCATGAAAACTTAAAAAACACTAACATTTGCCAACGTATCATCTTGATTGTGAAAACCTGAAGCTTTGACCGTGATATTAAAATCTTCGTTCATCAAGCATGAGAAATGCAAATGGTGTTCACATATATGATACATTTTCTTTTATATTAACATATACAAATAAATGTATGTATATGTATTTATTACAAATTGTACATGTTAAAATATTCACCCTAACCATTAACACATACCAATCTCATTCCCTCTTCCTCATGAATAATTAAGTCCTACAAACCATTACGACAATTATTTGCATATGTTATGAGCTCTTCAATACTCATGTTGTCTATCTCATCATCTGTATGATACATAAAATTAGCACGCGCATTCTCTCGTGATCTTTTTCGATTCATACAAACATCAATTCCACAAAGTTTTTGTGGAGGTAAATCCTCTCTACGGACAGAGGCGATCCCACTAGCCCTAGAGTGGGTCTAGCAACAATTGAAACACGCAGAGTTGTTGATTCCTAGTTACAAAGAGTAGAATCGCAATAGATTTCTTACTGTGATTCCTTCGCTGCTATTGTCAAAGAAGAGATGGTGCTTCCGTTCCTAGCTAGACAGGTCACGATCTGTGAGCTTGTCATATCTAGATACCTGTACACATGCAAAGAAGAGAGACAACATGCAACACAATATTTCACACTTTATAACTATCGATGAGTCAGAGAGGAGCGAATGAAATTGCATTATATCATGGACAAACACAATCATGGAACCAATAGCAGAGTCATGTATATTAAGACATGAGAGAAAAATTACAACCAGTGCTCTGACGTCGTGATCTTCCTTCGACAGGGTTCCAACGGGACATGTCTCACAAAGCTTGTCAGGGGTTTTACAGAACTCTCTCTCTCACAAGGTTCTCCTTAGCTCTACTCTTGATTGTCACTTAGCTATAATTTCCTTCCCAAAAGTTCAGCTAGCTGGCAAATGGAGAGGGCAAGCTTTTATAGAGTGAGGAAGGGAAGTTGGGATCCCTATAATCATGGGATAGAGTCCTATCTCATGGGAAGGTTCCATGAGAGGTGGAAAACTACTTCCTAAACAAGGAGATCCGGAGCCAAACAACCCAACTTCTTTTTGATGATTCATTCTGAAGTTGTTAGAACCAAACTTACACCATTTATTTTTAAAAAACATTCCTTAATAGGCTTGGCGTGGGCACAATACAGGGATAGAGCGCCAGCTGGCGAACCCACTAGTGTGTATTTTCCCCATTGGTGCGAGGGATGAACTGGCTACCCGCGCCAATGCCAAAACATGGGTTTTTAGGGTTTTTCAGAGGAAATTTTCTTGAGGAGAATTCTTGCCCTTATGCAGAAGGATACCATCGAGGTGTTTTTAGGACATTTTACTATTCACAGTTCACGGGAATAGTCCTCCAATGCATGGGATGAGGAATTGCGTGGACGATGAAAAAATGTTGTGTAACAGATGCCCCCTAAAGCATGAGGTCCGAGAGAGAGGGAGGGGTGAAATACTTTATGAGAACTTGTCCAACTAAAAACATTGTCGTCAAAAGACCTGCGAATACAAATACAACTGATATCTCTGATACATGATATGTGGTATGGGCACAACCATCCAATCAAAAGAGTCATGTAATAAATCATAATAATCCACAAAGAACCCAGAGCCTCGATGTTCATCAGACAAAATCCATGGTCTTGCGCTCCATCTTGACTCGAACAGAGTACAAGTTCGAGCATGCGAATATGTGAGCTAAAGTCGAACATGCAAGTACATCGTCTGATTACCAGCCAATAATGAAAGCCGTTAATAGACGCAAGAGAAACCGCCAATAATGATGACGACTGATGCAGGAGCATCAAGGCCAATTTTCATTTTTAATTATGTAATAAAGGGGGGTGTGACATTTTAATTGTTTTATTAATTAATTTGTTATTTTTAAATAAAATAGGAGATAAATTATAAAAGTGAGGATTTTGAAAATATTATTTTATTAATTAAAAGGACATGAGAGAAAATAGAATTAGGTAGAAAATTTAGAGAGTAGGAATGCTATGTACGGGACTTAGTTGAGTCCACACCTAAAATGAATTTAAATTAGATTTAGTTGAGGATTAGGTGGAGAGATTTTTGGAATGAATTAAATTCATTATTTATGTATAAATATGAGTGGTTTTTGTGAGGAGAACACACTTGAATAGTTGAAGAGATGAGATAGTTAAGAGTGGAGTGAGTGAGGAGTGGTTTAAAGGGCCAAGAGCCAAGAGGCCACCCAACGTAATATCTGGCCGCAGAATTTTAATATAATTAAGGGAGTTGATTTGTATGGCTCTTTTCGCCTCCATGTAAAATATCGCTGAATGGTTTTTCATGATTTTATTATAGAATATTGGAGCATTCTGAGGGTTTGTGAAGCAGTTGTGTTCTTATATGCGGGATCTGCTTTCTAGCAGAAATTCTGCATCATTTTCGTATCAGAGCACAGAAAATGCCTATAGTGCGAGACAAACTTTGAGGGGTGGCGCCGTGAAAATCTGCAAGAAGCTGCATGTATTGTTGCCAGAATTGACGAAGGTCGTGGGTTGGTGGAAGATGTCATTCTCCAACATGAAATCTGCACAGTGGTCCAATGGAGAAGTTGTAATGTTGACGCAACAATCCTGGATTGCGCGATGATTTGTGAATCGATTGGGCATTCACTAGGGGTGTAGGCAAAGTTGACTAAAGAGTTCGACGCTTGGAGTTTTAGTACTCTGGAGATTTCCACTAGGACCACAAACATGTGGTTGTTGTTCGATTTTGTTGAATTAAGAAAGCGTTGGTTGAGATGAGAGTTTGCAGCTATGCATTGGTGTGAATTGACCATGTTGGAAATCTCGATGCTATGAGAAGTGAGCATTGGCAAGATCGATGCACAGTCACGGGGTCTGCTATTTAAATTTGTAAGCTTCCATTAATAGCGAATTTACATATTTTAAGTAGTATTTCTACCATAAACACAGAAATTGGAAATTGGCTACCATAATAGAGCAGGTTGAGGGAAAGAGAACCATCGAATTTTTGCAGGAAGAGAGGCGCTTACAATAATTTGTTTTTTTTTTTCAAGAGCATCAAGTTCGTTGGCCAGATAAATTCTGCAATAGGGAGGAAGCTTTTCTTGATTTTTTTATTTCTTACATTCTTCAGTGAATTTTGACAGTGGAAATGTGTAGTGCATTGGCATAAGTTGTAGTCACGTGGAGTTGGAGCACACGCAGGAGCAGAACTGTGCGTGAGCAGAACTGTGCGTGAGTTGGTTCATATGTTATCTATGAAGAACATAAGTTGTATTTTATATGAAGGCCATGTTGGTAAGACTGAGTCCGTATTGAATGGCGTTAAATAAGTGGAATAACTAGCGTTAAGCAGTGACACAACTTGTCAAGGCAGCATGCTGGAAGGTGTAGGGACGAGCTGAGACAGTGTTTGTGGAGTAGCAGATGTGGCGTTGAGATGGAGCTGTGGCTATTGAAGCAGTAAGTAATAAATTTGAGTCTGCAACGTTCAGCGAGTGCAGGACCTGCGTTGAAGAAGGGAGTGATTTGCCTGACGCTGAAGAGTATGATGATATTCATCGATTCCCAAATTGCATTGGTTCTGGAGTAAATTCTTTGTCAATCGATTCTTACAAGTGTCGTGTCACATATGAAAGCCTGTAAGTGTAAACCTCAAGTTACAGTTAGTATTAATCGCTGAATGGTGTGAGCCTGTCCAGAAATTGTATATTCGACATTTGGCAGTGTACCTGAAAGTAACACTTTGTTAAAAATCTGTGACCGACTGTTGTTCGATTGCAAGTAATGTAGCGTCTGGTAAATGCGAATTTTATTCAGCATGTTGATCGATTATAGAATAAAGGGAGAAGATGGTTTTTAAAGGAGAAAACTGTGAGAGTCTTGGGTTGGTTAACGCAGAGTGTGGCGTGTTAAACTTCAGCTTTTAAGAAAACACAATTTCTCTCAGATCAGCATTGTGAAAGATTTGAAGGTGGTCTAAACTTGTATGGAGAGTCATGGAATGCGTACACCATGAAGTATGTATCAAATACCTATGTATTAACATTATTGTTCATCAATGAATTTCTGCGTTGTGTTTTTTTTTTAACAATTGTGGAATTAAAGCAAGCAGATTTGAACCTGAGCCAAGTCTGGGCAGAACTCCGAATTGAAGTGGACAATTAGAATGTTTACAGATTGCAGTGGTGTTAATTGTAAATGAAGTGGATTGAACTGAAGATAGTGAAGGTTCAATTAAGATGTAGAGGTGTTGTATTGAGTAGCAGAGTAGACGGATAGTGATAAGTGAAGTGATGAGGAGATGGGAAATCATGGACAGAAGAACGAAAAGAATTGAGCATTGGAATCTGTAACAATGGATTCGTTCAGAATAGAAAAGGAAGTTTCAAGGGAACGATGATGAAGGCGCATGGAACCTTGAACAGATTGAAGGTGAAAATCTAAGGGTCTTTGCATATTGAAGCTACTAGCTTTTTAACACTAGTATGTTGAGCGTTGTTTTCTTTGTTGATAAGGTATGATAGCTATGGGCCTAAACGAATATAATATTTGCAAAGATCATTATTATATTGAATTGTGACAAGGTCTAAGGGTGAAATTAAGTAATTTGGCCTGAAAACCAAGTTTGTAACTTGGGTCAAATAAACTTTAAAATTCGTGAGTGCTATACTGGGCTTATATGAAGTTTTAATAAGGGTTGAAGGTTAAATAGAACTCCCATGAGGGTGAGAGTTGAAGTCCATTATTTTGGGCTTAATTGGCCTTTTCAATAGTTGATTTAAAATCATAAGATGGGTATTTCAATGATTTTATAATCATTGTTAAGTAATGAAGCTTCAGCATGAGATTTTAAATTTTTGGGCTAATTGTTTGGGTTTTATATCCATGAATTAAAAGATAGCTTCCGCATGTTAAATTGAGATTTCCCAGATTGTGAAAATGGAGGTACATTCTTATTTGGAAAATTGAAGAGAGTGCGTGCTTGTGGGTTTGGCGGGTTTGCCAGATTTCAAATTTTATTGGGGCATTAATTTGAAATGCATTTTTATATGCATCTGAGAGTGTGAATGTGGATTTGTAGCCCTTTGGGTTACTATCAAATAACACATGCATGCTAAGGTGTTGTTTGCAGCAAATTGTAGCAAAAATGTTGCCAGGGATTGGTCCTAGGACAAAGAGAAGCCAAGCGCAGGAGGAGAAGTTGCATTTTGATGAATGACAAGTGCAAAGGATTGTGGGGAAGTGGCTTAAATGAAGTCCACATGGGAACAAATGTAGTTCACAAAGGGGGGGAAGATGACTATTGATAGTCATTTTCTGAGATCTGATGAAGAGTATGAGAGGGAGAAGGCCGAGATAACAATTCACCTTGAATTGTTAAAAGAGTTGTTGTAGAAAAATGTGAGGAACCAGACACATGGTTGGACCATGAGAAATAAGGTGAAGTGGCAGAAGCTACATGCAAAGAGGGAAAAACAGGTAAACATACAGTTGATGGAGGAGTTGAGGAAGCTCGAGCAGATGTTGAGTTGTGAAGAACTCAGAGAGGCTGAGTTAAAAATGGATGTTTCCATTTGTGGCCCGGAACATGGTGAAATTCTGGGGGAAGAGATCAGTGAGGAAGATCTCATGAACTATTGGGATAGTTCAGAAGCATTTGAAGCGGTAATGGCGAGAGAAACAGATGAGGCCATGAAGCCTTACATATTTTCTCACAGTTTATGTATGTTTGCAGGATGTGCGAAAGATGGTGAGCAGTCTGATGGAACTATCACAAAGGAGAATGAAATTCTTGAGGTAAAGTCTGGTAGAGAATTCCTTTCAGAGAAGGAATGTGTTGATTGGTTACAATAGGAAGAAATCACAAATGACTTCTTGTTTGGGATAAGACAGCAAGTCGAAGCTGTTATGGAGCAGGAACAAAGTGGAAATGCTGAAGGAAAATTCCAAGGAGGTAAACAAGTGTATTTGTTTAATGGGATTGCTGAAAATTTTTTACAATGTAATGATGTTGAAACCAGGAAATTTCAGGAAGATTTCCAGAGGGAGAATGGAAGTAGAAATGAGACTGAAGGGAAATCTACAGAAGAACTGAATCAAATGAAGGATTCACAACAGCAAAGAGAGATGTTGACTGAAGCATCCAGTGAGACCACAAGGTCTTATGTTTTTAAGACTAATGATTTGTGTGTGATGGCAAGCATATCACAGGGTGTTGGAAAAACTTTGAAGTTTGTTAAGGAAGAAGAGTTGAATCTAAAATCTGTTCAGAATGATGCTGAGATAGAAAGATCTTAGGAGGAATTGAAGACAGAGGGGTCTTACGGAAATATTCAGCAAAATATTGAAGTGGGGGAAGAAGGACCATCTGATGATTGGTCAATAGCAAATGAAGGTATGGAAAGTTGTGTAAAATTTCCGAGTTCTACTCTAGTTGATATTGTTAAGTTATACAGAAAGTTAGATCTTTAGAGAAGAGACTTGGAAAAGCAGAGGATCTATGTTCAGGGAAAGTTACTGAAAGACACAAAACAGGGAAACATTTTTCAAACAGATGATGTGGAGGAGGGACTAACTGATAGTCTCACATAGGAATTGAATCATCATACTGATGTGTTGATAGATGAGGGAATTTCAGAGCAGCATACTGAAATGTTGCCAGCAGCGGAAGGGGCACTAAAGCCTTATGTTTTTTATTCTAACAATTGTTTTGTGAGTACAGGTTTTATTGCAGATGCTGGAGGAAATATATTGGATCGAGAAATTGAACTGATGAGGCAGATGATGATGAAAGCATCCCGGAAGAGGCCAACAGCAGTAAAACAAAGAAGAAGCAGTAAGAAAAAGACAACAAAAGAATGTGAAAGCATAGCCAATGGGGCAATGCAGCATAAAGTGTGGAGACCTGGAGAAGAACGACAGACAGAAGCAACGACAAATGGAAAGTTACAACATAAGATATGGGATCCAGGCAGGCGAAGATCCAAACACATGATCACGCGATCATGATTAATTTCAACCTTGGGAGTTTGATGCAGGAGCATCAAGGCCAATTTTCATTTTTAATTATGTAATAAAGGGGGGGTGTGACATTTTAATTGTTTTATTAATTAATTTGTTATTTTTAAATAAAATAGGAGATAAATTATAAAAGTGAGGATTTTGTAAATATTCTTTTATTAATTAAAAGGATGTGAGAGAAAATAGAATTAGGTAGAAAATTTAGGGAGTAGGAATGCTATGTATGAGACTTAGTTGAGTCCACACCTAAAATGAATTTAAATTAGATTTAGTTGAGGATTAGGTGGAGATATTTTTGGAATGAATTAAATTCATTATTTATGTATAAATATGAGTGGTTTTTGTGAGGAGAAAACACTTGAATAGTTGAAGAGCTGAGATAGTTAAGAGTGGAGTGAGTGAGGAGTGGTTTAAAGGGCTAAGAGCTAAGAGGCCGCCCAATGTAATATCTGGCCGCAAAATTTTAATATAGTTAAGGGAGTTGATTTGTATGGCTCTTTTTGCCTCCATGTAAAATATCGCTGAATGGTTTTTCATGATTTTATTATAGAAGATTGGAGCATTCTCAGGGTTCGTGAAGTAGTTGTGTTCTTATATGCGGGATCTACTTTCTAGCAGAAATTCTGCATCAATGGCCCTCAAGGTACAAGAGGTACAATCCACAGAATGTGAACAGTGAGCTAGCATCGAACATCCGCAAAATCATCTGATCGAAGGTAAATAATGAAAACTATGCATCGAATGCGAAGAACCTACCATTGAGGCATGTAGGCTCCAAGGCACCTGAAGGGAGTTTCCAGACCAACTTCCCGGAGAATGAGCTGAAGTTGACAGGAAGTGACCTTGATTGAAGGTGGGCCATAATGTTTCCCACATCATCAACACGAGACAGAGGAACATGATGTTTGTGAATCAAGACCAACAGAGAATCAGAGGGAGGTTGAAAACTATAGAGGCCAACTTCTCTTGAACATATCAACGGGACGACATTGGATTTGGCAGTATTTGACATCAAGGGATCTGAGGTCATGGTGATGTGGCAAAGAGTAGATGAGCGGTCAAAAGAGATTACCCAAACCCACGAAGGCAAGTAGACAACGAGATGAGATGTCCCCAACCTGACACGAATGCAGACAAGTGCCATGTTCAAGAGCGACATACTGCCAACACGACTATAATATTGGTTCCATTTTCCCCCACCATTTCTGGCGAGTACCCCAATTATTTTTTGGAAACAAGCTTGAAGGGGATAGCATGTGCTTGCGATATAAGTTTGTCCTTCAGAAAAATCCAACCTAGTACATTTAACGAGCCCTAGGAAGGAGGAACTCGAGTAACGTCATTACGATGGAGTCCGATGTCATTAGTTTTTAACAAGTATGACAAAGGAAGGACTCAACGTCTTTTCATGTTTAGAGAGTTTGAAAATACAGCGGAAAAGAAAACTCCAGCAAGTCCATTTTTGTGAATAGTCCCTCAGATCTGAAAAGGTAGAAAAAAATATTTGAGAGAACCTCCTAGTCGTGATAGGCTAGGGTATTCCTTTTTCGTAAATAATCTATCCCAGCCCGAAAAAGGGGTAAATTTATATTGGGTAGATTTCGTTTCGCAGCCAATTTAACGAGCTCAAAACGATAAGAGACTCGACAATCTTTTTAGTTTTAGAGAGTCAGAAAAGAGCTGAAAGGTGACTCTAGTAGTGACTTTTTCATGTTTTTACTGAGTCCGAAAAAGTATAAAATACAACTCATGTATTTGTCCTAATCATGTGAAAACCTGTCGTTGCACAAAAAGCAGGTGTAAAACCCATTTTTTGACAAAAATATAATAAAATATCATAAAAAAGTCTTAAAACCTAATTTCGATTTGAAAATTTATAAATATCACCAATAGTAAAAACTTATTTACTTTTCACTTTGTTACCTCTTTGCAGAGCGATAGTGACCCATTTCCTTTGCGATCTTGAGGCGACGATTGTGAACAATCAAGTGGACCAATCTGGATTCTGTCTTCTTCAGGTAAGAGCCGCTTCCATTAGCCATCTTTTAAGTCATATTTCATTGCTTTTGATTGTCATTTGGCATCCCTAAAGGGAGGAATTGCAAAATTAGGGCCTCCGCGGTTGGCGCGGGTTTGAGGCATGGACCTGTGCTAGCCGACCCTTTCTCTCATAGGGGCTGCACCAAGTGGCATGAATGTTATCAAAACAGTCGCGCCAACCACGCAACCTAACATTTCATTTACATTTAACAAAAATAGAGCCAATGAATTGTTGTTTTAAGTACCCAAGGGATCTTACAATGTGTTTATGACCAAATTGATGCAGGTACAAAGAAAAAATGGTAATTGAATGGAAGGAAAGAGAGCACAGTGAAAAATATGAGTAGGCAATGGAGAATGAACAATGTATGATGGATCTCAAGAATTGCGGGCTCAAGAAATTCTTTATGACACCATGTCTCTAGGCCTAGCCTGAATTACTGTAATATCTTATTAATATCTGGGACGAGGATCAGGAGAAGTTCAGGCTTCGAGACCAGGAACTTGAACTCAAAGTGTCAGACATATATTTCATCACTGGACTGTCACACAGAGGTGGAGTCCCTATTTTGATTGGTACACGGCCTTCTGGAGAGAACATGACAATGGTCATGAACAGGGTGTGCCTAGGGGCACGAAAGGGAACAGGTAGTGGCAAATTAGACATTCAGACTGTCCCCGATCTAGCACTAAGAGTAGTGCTACACACCATTATGCAGGCTATGGGATCGCAGGCACCACACAAAGCCACAAAGACGCAACTGCTGCTTGCTTTAGAGTGCGTGAGCCCAACCATTTTCAACTGGGTGGTGGCTATAACAATGAATATCAAGCGGAAACTCATAAAATGCAAATAGACCAAACTGAAACAGTTTGGATATGGATCGATTTTGGTGTCGTTCTTCTTGGAACGACTACCTATCTTTCAGTAGTAGGAGACCATAGTCCCAGATCCACCACTGAGGGAGCCATGGATGGCGCGATGGGCGGCACTGATGTCGAGGGCAGGGGGCAGCCAACATATGTCTTGGAGGCCTGAGTTCTTTGGGTGGCTCAGAGGATAGCTCATCCTCATGGAGGACTGGCCCTATGCCAGCATAAATTTTACTAGAGACTCGGACCTCCCACTCCCGGAGGGAGAGGATTGGGACGAAGAACTTGGTAAGACTCTTTTTAATTTTATGATTTTTATGATTTTTTGGTATACATGCATGTTCTAACATCTAATCCTATATGTATGCAGATGTTGGCCTAGATAGGCCCACTGGGATGTCACCAATAGCGAGGAGGACCCCTCTTTCTTATGAACCTCAAGGTGAGGGGGGCGAGGGGGACGAGCTTGTATAGAACCTAGAGGGGATCGCTCGTGGAGTTTTGGATTATGCTCATTTAGTTGATGTTCCCCTAGCTTATCAGAGGCACACCGTGGGGAGCCAAGTCGTCTCCACCGCTTTCTGAGGCAGTTGGTGCGGGCAGTGACGTGCTACCATGAGCACCATGCCGATTAGTCACCTAGGCTTTTATTTTCATATTTTTGAGAGACATGTAGTCTTCGGATGTAACTGAAACAAACATGTATATTTTTGGTTTTATATGATACACACGTTGCAAAGACTCAAATATATAAAGGTATACATCTATTTTCTATATGGATCTTGTTTACATAAAGGACAGCTGTTTTATATGTTATGCAAAGACTCAATACAATGTTATCTAATGTATCAGCTAAATAATCTACATAAGTAACGAACCAATGGAAAAGTTAAAAGTTTTCAAAATGCATCAAACCCACATATTTTATTTTTACACAAGCTTAAAAGCACAAACACAAACTATGCTTGAAAACGAGTTTTATTTTTTATGCAAGCTTAAAACACAAATGTAAACCATGCTTGAATATGGGTTTCATTTTTACACAAGCTTGAAACACAAAGTAAAGTATGCTTGAAATGAGTTTTCATTTTTACGCAAGCTTGAAAACACCAAAACCGGGCATGCCCTCAGCATGGTGACTCAATTCGAGGTGTACATGCCCCCCAAGCTTCAGTCCATATGAAAAATGGAGTGAAGGTTCAAATTATGAGTTCAAGTGACAGACTCGACTGGGATTTTACGATATCTAATCAAAGAATCGAATTGAATAGGAAACATGTTTCACTGTTTTAATGAGGTTGACACATTAAAAGAACCATCCTCATGAGATAATTCATTTTTTAATGAGGTTGACATAGAAAATGAACCATCCTCAAATCCGAATTCATTTTTTAACGAGGTTGACATAGTAAACGAACCGTCCTTGGACTCAAATTCATTTTTTTAACGAGGTTGACATAGTAAACGAACCGTCCTCAGACACCTTGTTTCATTTTTTGACGAGCTTGACACAAGAAAACAAACTCTGATTTGACAGACCTTGTTTCATGGTTTAAAGAGCTTGACACAAGTAGATGAACCATGCTCCGAGAGACCTTGTTTCATGGTTTAAGTTTTACACAAACATATGAACCATGCTCTGAGAGACCTTTTTTCATTGTTTAAGGAGCTTGACACAAGCAGATGAACCATGATCCGAGAGACCTCATCATAATGAATAAAAGGTCATAGCTTCCAAGGGTTTCCCATCCGATGGAAGGAAAACATCTTGGAAGTCTGGACCCAATGCCCCCAGCACACGATGTACAACGACACTATCATTGAATACGGTCATAGGACAGTTAGCCACATAATTGACATGCAGTGGGGATGACACAACCGACGGATAAAGATCCAGCAGGGATGATGCTGGGCTAGATTCCATATGAGGACCAAAGAACACGAGCTGATTGATGGTCACGATCCAAACTTGGTGCGGAAAACACATCACACAAAAGAGGGAGGAGACAAGTGCTCCCATGGTATAAGTATAATTGCAGGCCAAGAGTAAATTAAATTCCAAGGGGCTAGGAAAAAACATCATTTCCATATGGATAGTTTTCCCTCCCAAAGTAACAGGCAACCTCGGAAGGATCCCTAACAGTTGACTAGTTCCTCTGTTAAACGCCAACAGATTCTATGTAATAGGCACAAGCGACAGCGAACCGAAAGATTGCCAAGTAGTTGAGGATAAAATACTAACAGACAGGCCTTCATCTATAATGGTGTTGGGTACGACTAGATGGGAGGTGTGTACTGTGATCTCAAAGGGCACGTAAGAAGGAAGGTGATAACCTGCGAATCGACCCCAATCAAAGGAAGCGACCAAACTACTTGGAGGGGCTACCATCGAACCAAGATGGTCTTCCCTTGGTGTTACGGGAGAAGAAGGAGCATCCTCCACCACCTCCATCATGGAGGCAGAAGGAGTATCCTTTAGGACCTCCATCATGGGAGGCGGAGGAGTAGCTTCCAAGGGTATAAGGATGGAAGAATATTTCTCCAAGTCCGAGGAATCTGAAGAAAGAAGAAGAACACGAGGGATGTGAGATCCACTTTCAACGGAAAATACCTGGTGCACTGCAGACAGGGCCAACTCAACCGATCCCACGACCAATGGTTGGTCATGGATGGATTCATGATGGTGAATTTCCGGGGGAGCGAGATCAAGCAAGGATGACTCTTTACTGATCTTTGAATTAACTGGTGAAGGACTCAAAGAAAGTTGTTTGTAACCAGCTGGAAGGCACGGTGTAGAAACAATCGAGTTGTCCAAAACTCTCTTGGCTTCATCCATATATGGACAAAGGTGAATGGCATGGTGCTCCTCACACAACTTATAGGGATTGACAAGCTTACCTTGCTTCTTAGGAGCTTTACTAGCACTAGTTGAAGACGTGTCCCCAACCTAATTCCCGGAAGCCAAAGGCAACGATAGACGACCGTTGAACCATACTTCGAGCACCTTGGGAATGCTAGGGAAATCTCAAAGAAGATGGTTTCCTTGGCACAACATGCACGAGAACTTAACTTTCCACGGAGGGTTGGAAGGTTTATCGAGAGCAGGTGTTTTAGAAGCAACAACTGTAGAAGTAGCCTCTCGCTTATCTGAATTCTTCTTCTTCTTAGCCACTTGGGTACTAGAATCCAAAATTTTAGTAGGTGAAGTAGAAGATGAGGATGAAGAAATAGGCGAAGAAGGGGAGAGGTCCACCTTTGAATCAACATGGCGTTGCTCAGGTGGAGGAGTGGATGGTACGGTAGCTGGAACACTTGAGACCACAGAGGTTGAAAACAACCAAACAAGCAACCCAAAAGTTAACCCAAGGAGGGATAACATGGCCATATAAGGAACGCCAATATTTCCTAAAGCAGGAAGATGACTAGGACTCCCTTCAGAGGGGACTCCTTGATTGGAAAACTTCAGAAAAGTCGCCATCGAAAACGACCTTGAAATAAAACACTAAGGACCAAAATTCTAACCAGGAATATTTCGTGGGTGATTAATTTTTAAGAAACTGAAACCAGACTCTGTTGTTTCATATTTTAAGAGCCGAGAAACAAGAAAAAGGTGACTCTATCGCTTTCAGGTTGGACACGAGCTTTAAAGGACAAGAGCTCGATGATCTTTTCAGTTAAAAGAGTCAGTAAAGATCGAAGTGACTGCTCTGGTAATCTAGGTAAATGGGTGTACCAGATATCTGTGAACTGCCATATACACCTTGGTAAAAATGAAAGAGAAATCAACCAAGGACTTAATGTACATGTAGGTAATCTCTCTGAATGCTGTGTCTAGTGTATCACAGGTAAAAGGTGGCAGACTCGGATTCCTATGGATAAAGGATTTGCAACCTAATGGGGTCTCCCTTTATATACGTGACGATATGGGGAGCACAAGTTCGTACTAACGTTGTCTGTAGCCAGATGGAGAGCGACAACTGCTAGGCTTAAAGACGTTGGAACACGTCTCTACCTTAGACTACTAGATGTTCCGTTAAGTTTCAACGATGCCTTAGGTTAATTCAGTAAATTTTAAAGTTGATCTTCAATTTACGTTTTGATTTCAAGGCCCTATCGAATGTTGGATCTCATAAAACCTCTAGATGCAAACTACATGCCACAAAATATCATTTTGTTCAATGAAGAGCTATCTATGGGAGAGTTGAGAGCTTTCAAATGATAGCAAAATGAACATACAAAAACATCCACTACCAATTTCAATGCACGCTAATGAAACTAGAAAATTTTTCTCTAGAATTATACAATGCTAGTAATGCAAAAAAGTTTTCAATTTTCACTATGCCAATTGAAATGAAAAATATTTTTTTTTCAATATATTAGAGAAAATGCACTAAATAAATGAAAAAATAATGAAAACATCAACTTGAGAATGATAGAGAGAGAGCTGAAACAAAACGAGTTCACTCAACTCAAACGAGCACAATCAAGACTCAAACCAATGACGAAATCCCTCAAAGCGAAGAAGAATCTTGAAAGAGACTCAACAAGTCGTGTGATCTAGGCTTGGAGAAACACAAAGTGAAACTGAACGAAAGAGAGGAAAATCACTCAATAAATGCAATGAATCAATCTAATTCAGCAAGATGAATGCAAAGAAGCAGAAACAAAGTTGACTAGGAAAGCAAAGACCCAAAACTCCCACAGGAGGCTCAATACACTGAAGCACCTAGAAGCCCTAGGGCTAAAATGCAAAACTGACAAAAAAAGGCAAAAAACTGGAGGAAAAGGGCTAAGCACAGTAAAAAATGACTTCGAAGCACTAAAACAATCAGTAAAAATAACCCAGTACCAAAACTCAAGCTCAGAGAGTCCAAGAACAGGAAAACCCTAAAACCAAGCAGGGTTGGCGCGCCTGTCTGGCTGTAATCTGTGCCAAACATGGAATGGCACGGGGGCCTAACTAGAAAATAGCGCCGGTTGGCATGACTGTTAGAGGTATAACTACACCAATCAAATTTACCCTAGAAAAATGATGAAAATGAACTAACAGAGGCTAGATCTGGTCTTCTGGGGGCTGAACAAGGTTTTAACACCAAGGAAGGTGAACCATAAAAGCAGACTAATCAAACAAAAAAGCCAAAAAGAGCCCAATGGAGGAAGTAACAAATCCCACTGATCCCCAGCGGAGTCGCCAAATTTTTGTGGATGTAAATCCCCCCTGCAGACAGAGGCAATCCCACTAGCCCTAAAGTGGGTCTAGCAACAATCGAAACACGCAAAACTGTTGATTCCTAGTTACAAAGAGTAGAATCGTGATAGATCGCTTATCGTGATTCCTTCGCTGATATTGTTAAAGAAGAGGTGGCGCTTCCGTTCCTAGCTGGATAGGTCACGATCCGTGAGCTTATCGCATCCAGATACATGTACACATGCAAAGAAGAGAGACAACATGAAACACAATATTTCACAATTTATAACTATCGATCAGTTAGAGAGGAATGAATGAAATTGCATTATATCATGGACAAACACAATAATGGAACCAATAACAGAGTCATGTATATTAAGATACGAGAGAACGATTAAAACCAGTGCTCTGACGTCGTGATCTTCCTTTGACAGGGTTCCAGCAGGACGTGTCTCACAAAGCTCATCAGGGGTTTGAAAGAACTCTCTCTCTCACGGGGTTCTCCTTAGCTCTGCTCTTGATTGTCACTTAGCTATAATTTCCTTCCCAAAAGTTCAGCTAGCTAGCAAATGGAGAGGGCAGGCTTTTATAGGGGGAGGAAGGGAAGTTGGGATCCCTATAATCATGGGATAGAGTCCTATCTCATGGGAAGGTTCCATGAGAGGTGGAAAACCACTTCCTAAACAAGGAGATTCGGAGCCAAACAACCCAACTTATTTTTGATGATTCATTTTAAAGTTTTTAGAACCAAACTTCCACCATTTATTTTTTAAAAACATTCCTTAATGGGCTTGGCACAGGCACAACACAGGGATAGAGTGCCAGCTGGTGCGCCCACTAGTGTGTATTTTCCCCATTGGCGCGAGGGATGAACTGGCTACGCACGCTAATGCCAAAACATGGGTTTTTAGGGTTTTTCAGAGGAAATTTTCTGGAGGATAATTCTTGCCCTTATGCAGAAGGATACCATCGAGGTGTTTTCAGGACATTTTACTGTTCACAGGTCATGGGAATAGTCCTCCAATGCACAGGACGAGGGATTGCAGGGACGGTGACCAAATGCTGTGTAACAAAAGTCCACTCTGAAAATTTTCTATGATGACATCCCTTGATTCCCGACTAATTTGAGAAGTGACATCCATCTCTAACAGCAAAGTTTCCACACAAAGAGGTCGACTTACCAATGGTGGCTCAGGGTGAGGAAACTTAGCATCACGCTTAGCGCCCCTACGGTCACCTAATCAACCTTTCCCACGACCAAAAAATTCAGAGGGAATGTCATAATAATTGGGTTTCATTCTAGAAAAGAATTCTGCATAGAATAGTTTTTCAAAATAAAGAGGAAACTCATCGTTCCATAGGCAGCAAGGTGCCTATCATTCAAATGGCAAGCTATATCAGGGTGCTTGAAATATTTCACCTTTAACATCTTTTTTTTGGCCTTTCTTTGAAATTAAACATAGACTTAGCCATTTCTGTTGTAACTTTTTGTTTAACACCGTCCCATGTATTGGAACCCATCGTTGTTTCCTTTATTTTTCTCATTACTTCTACAAAAGTATTAGTGGTTAGCCCAAGCTTTTTGTACACATCTACAAGTGTGCTTAAAGAGTGAGTAACTATTTCTAAGCTTTCTCGACTCTTAGCAGGGAGTTTCAAAGACAAAAGATCTTTCTTCAATTTTGAATAAAGATGTTGACACCTTTGTAATGTGCATTTCTGGATGTTTATTTCCTGAGGTAGATCAAAAATGTTAGAAGGATAAGTCGTGCTTGGTGTAAAACCTTCTTTTAGAATAACGCATTCTGGCCTACGTCTTTTTCAAGCAACATTTTCACCCTCTGCATCAATATATAAAATTTTGTATAAATAAAAAAACATGTGAACAAATTTGTATAAATTTTCCTTTTAACCACAAAAAAATTATATAAATAATTTTACAAATTAATAATTGAATGAAAATAATATTCATATTGATGGCCACCTCAAGATGGTCGAGCAACATTATGCCCACCCTGCGATCGTTGAGAACTAGAATGAACACTAATTGGTTTAGAAACAACATGACCACCCATTGATTGGCCATTGGGGGAATGCATATCACCACCCTCACGCAATTGGCCACAACCTATTGATTGGCCAACAAGGGAATGTGTACCACCACCACCCTCACGAGATGAGAGAGAAGCTTCATAAAAAAATATGAATTTATAATCAATTCAAAAATACATACATACATATAAATACATGTACACATGATTGATATATTTGCATGAACCATAGCATGATTGTGTGAACCATGGCCATGCTCTATTGATGGAGTAGATACTCTTGTCCTCCTGACTCCTAAAAAATAAAAAATAAAATTTATTTAAAAATAATTTAACTCACAAAATTGATAAAAAATCAATTCCATATGTATACATGTATGTACATGGGGATAAAATTATATATATATTCAATAAAAAAATCAATTCCACATGTATACATGTATGTATGGAGATAAGATTATATATTAAAATGTCACTTAAAATCATGCACATTTAATATAATGATGTAGGGGCATCCAGACTTAGCCAACAATGTGATTATATGTTCACATGTTGTGGCTAATTTGAGAGGAATAAAAATTAGCATTACTATTTTATTATTTATTTATTTATGAGAGTAGTTAGTTGTTTTGTATTTTTAAATTAATTAGGAATAAAATTAGAAATTGGTTTTTTTCCCTGCGTGGAAATAGAGCCAAGTAAGGATAAGAGCTTAAGAATAGGGAGGCATTGGTTTGTTGGAGTAGTTCGACAAAAATCCATTTTAAGAAGGACCGCTTTACATTAAAGTATAAATAATAGGGAAACAAGAGAAAAAGACAGAGAGAAAAAAAAAACGTAGAGAGGAATAGTGTAACAGTGTGAAGAATGGGCGAGAGCCAAGAGGGCAAGAAATTTAATATTCGACCAATAAGAATTTGATACAGTAGTTATTGTTGTTGTTTAATGAAATCGTTTTTTTTCATTCACTCATTGTTCAATTTTTGTTTACTTATCTCTATTACACAACATACACATTACACTATGTAGTAGACAAATGCCATTGAATTGTAGGTACCAGATGAGCGATTGGAATCAATTCTGAACAAATAACGTAGATCCCAGAGAGACCATGGAGGGAAGTTGCTCCCACATCCGGTTGACATCACTTTACACACGGGTTCAGTCTTGAGTCTCAACGCATCACACAGTCGAAATTTTAGACTGCTATGTGAAGGGTGGAAAGCAGATTGCTCAGGATTATGAATGCCGAGAACTGAAAGGGATTCCGCACTAAGACTTGTGTATTGTGGATGTGAATTGATGGAAACATGTGTGGTCATGGAACTTCATCGAACATTGCAAAAAATGGGAATTAGTGACAACGTTGAGTGATAAGCTTGGAGAACACAAATGTGATATGGGACAGTTGTGAGCGTATGATGGCCACTGATAAGTCTTGATGTTGGATCCTCATCTGAGAAATTCATTTCTTATTGTATTGTTTGGATATAGGTGTTGTAGGATCCGCACTATATATGTTATGTTCTTAAAAACGGTGGTTTACAATTGAAGATTTCGCAAACTAGTGTTTCATTTTTTTTTATTAAGAAAAACAAAGAGTGTATAAACACTATTCTTCCGCACAATCCTCTGATTTGTACAGTATTCACTTATTCACTGCATCAATTTTTGGTATCAGAACCTATTTAATTATGTTCTTGAAAGTTGAATAGGATTACGCTCAGAAGAGGAGTTGGAATGGGTCAAGGGAGACCTATAGCAAATGCAGTTCTGCTAGAAGAAATCCGACACCTGCGTACAAGGATGGAGACAATGGAGACTACTCAGAGGAGAGAAAAAGATGATGGGATTGTCAGTGTAGATGAAGAAGAAACCACCAAAGAAGAAATAGAGGAAGAAAGTGAGGCAGCTAAAGTTATCAAGATGCTAGAAAAGGCCAGTGGAAGACCAAAGGTAGAATTACCTTTATATGATGGTAACCTTACCGTGGAAGTACTAATGGGCTGGATCAGTGCATTAGACAAATATTTTGACTATGAAGAAGTCGATGACAAGAAGAAAGTGAAGTTTTCAACCACTAGATTGAAGGGTCATGGGGCCATGTGGTGGGATGAACTACAATTATCCAGAGAAAGGAAAGGAAAGCCAAAAATCAAGAAATGGGATAGAATGGTGAGTAAACCGAAAGGTAAGTTCATGCCAAAAGATTATCAATTAAATATTTTTAGACAATTGCAAAACTTGAAGCAGAAAGGAATGACAATCAAAGAATATACTAAAGAATTTTATAAGTTGAGTATTAGAGTAGGACATGTTGAAGATGATATAGAGAAGGTAGCTAGATGTATAAATGGTTTAAGATATGATATACAGGATGATATCAGCTTCTTAAATTTAAAGACAATTGAGGATGCCTATCAAGCAGCTTTGAGGGCAAAGGAGAAAATGTTGCACAAACAAAGTCAGAGGAATAGAGGCAAGAGTCCGGCAAGAGGAAGAGGAACATTTAAGTCCAGATTTCAACACTCCTAGAATGAAGCAGGAGGTTCAAGTAATAGATCACCATAGAGAGGAGACTCTGGTCGAGGAAGGTTTGTACCCAGAGGTAGAGGCTGAGGAAGAGATATTTGGTGATATACTTGTGGTGAGTGGGGACATGGGTCATGGGACTGTCCTCACAATAGGTCAGCAACCCAGCAAAATGTGAATGTTGCTGAAACAAAGGAAGAAATTACTCAGAATGCAGCCAAAGAGGAACCACCTGAACCTAGAGAATCCTTGTTGTTAAGAAGGATATTTCTTAAAGCATCCAAAGAAGCCGGAGAACCAGCTTAGAGAAAGAATTTGTTCAGAACTATATGTACGTCAAAAGGTAAATGTTGCAAATTGGTAATTGACAGTGGAAGTACTGATAATATTGTTTCTACAGAATTTGTGGACAAATTGAAGTTGGAAAAAACAGTACACCCTACTCCTTATAAAGTATCATGGCTCCAAAAAGGCCATCAAATTATTGTAACCGAACAATGTAAGGTAGAAATCTAGATTGGTACTTACAAGGATGTTATTTTATGTGATGTAATGCAGATAGATGTATGTCACATATTGCTGGGAAGACCTTGGAAGTTTGATCAGAAAACCATACATGATGGTAGAAGAAACACTTATACTCTCGAGAAAGATGGAAACAAACATACACTTCTTCCATTTAACGCTGAAGCTGACGAAGAAGCACCTAGAAACATCTTTATGTTGATGAGTAGTAAAACCCTATTGCAAGAAGTAGAGAAAGGCAAGGAGATGGATTTTGCTATTGTAGGGAGGCCCAAGGTAATTTTAACTTCTACAAATTTAGAATATTTATCTGAAGAAATTCGAAATCTGTTGAATGATTTTGCTGATATTATTGTGGATGAGTTTCCAAATGTGTTACCGCCAATCAGGAGTATTAGTCACCACATTGATCTAATCTCTGTAGCAAGTTTGACGAATAAAGCAGCAGGAAAATGCCAAAGTTGGGATACAAGTGCAAGACTTATGCATAAAGGATTAATCAGATAAAGCCTCAGTCCATGTGTTGTACCAACTTTACTCAGTCCAGAAAAAGGAGGTGAATGGCGCATGTGCACAGATTCTAGAGCCATAAATAAAATCACCATCAGGTATCATTTTCCTTTACCACGAATGGATGATTTAATGGATTGTTTGAGTGGGTCGAAATACTTTTCTAAGATGGATTTGAAGAGTGGCTATCATCAGATAATAATTAGAGAAGGGGATGAGTGGAAAACTACATTCAACACAAACAGTGGTTTGTATGAATGGTTAGTAATGCCTTTTGGACTTACTAATGCACCCACTACATTCATGAGATTAATGAATGAAGTTTTGAAAGAATATGTAGGCAAGTTTGTAATTGTTTATCTTGATGATATTCTAATTTTCAGTCGAAGTAAAAAAGAGCATCTCGAACACCTTAAATTAGTTCTAAAAAATTTGCAGAGATAAAAAATGCTAATAAATTTGAAGAAATGCAGTTTTATGAAGTAAGAACTAATTTATTTGGGATTTGTAGTTTCTAAGGAAGGTTTGAAAATGGATCCAGAAAAAGTTCAAGTAATTTTGAATTGGCCAACTCCTAAAAGCATATTTGAGGTAAGAAGCTTTCACGGTCTTGCAAGTTTCTATAGAAAATTTATCAGAAGCTTTAGTCAGATTTGTGCACCCATTATTGAAACAATCAGGGAAACTAATAAGCTATTCAAGTGGACAGAAGCAGCAAATCAAAACTTTAAGTTGCTGAAGAAGAAAATTACTAAAAAACCAGTTTTAGCTTTACCAAATTTTGAAAAAAAAATTCAAGTTGAAACTGATGCTAGTGGAATTGTGATTGGAGTAGTTTTAAGTCAAGAAAAAAAACGAATAGCATACTTCAGCGAGAAACTAAATGAAGTAAAGAAAAAAATATTCATCTTATGACAAATAGTTTTACGTTGTTGTATAGGCTTTAAAAAAATGGAGACACTATTTGTTACCAAAAGAGTTTGTGTTATATTCTGATAATCAAGCATTACAGTTTATAAACAACCAGCCAAAATTGAATTAGAAAGATGCCAAATGGGTAGAATATTTGTAGAGTTTTACTTTTGTAATTAAGCACACGAGTGGTAAATTGAACAAAATTGTTGATGCTTTGAGCAAAGTGAACTTAATTATGCAGGAATTACAAGTTGGTGTTGTTGGATTTGAGGAAATGGTTGAAATGTATAAAGAATATGCAGAGTTTAAAGAAATTTATGCAGATGTTAAAAATCCAGTAGTTCATAACAGAAGCCAGTGGTTGGATTATCTTATCCAAGGAGGATTTCTATTCAAAAGTAATAAATTATGCATTCCCAAATGTTCTATGAGGGAAAACATAATTAAGGAGAAACATAGTGGAGGCCTATCCAGACATTTTGGACAAGACAAGACCTTTGCTCAGGTAAATAATTTTTATTACGAGCCAAATATGCAAACTGATGTTAAAAGATTCATTGAAAAATGAAGGATTTTTCAGCATGCTAAAGGGAAAATTCAGAATACATGATTGTATCATCCATTACCAATACCAGACCGACCGTGGGATGCAGTTAGTATGGAATTTGTTTTGGGTTTGCCAAAAACTCAAAGAGGAAATGAATCCATTTATGTTGTGGTGGATAGATTTTATAAAAGGACTTATTTTATTGCATGCAAGAAAACAAGTGATGCAACACATACTGCTAATCTGTTTTTTTAGAAGTCGTAAGATTACATGGATTGCCTGTAGCTATTGTGTCTGACAGGGATACCAAGTTTGTGGGACATTTCTAGAGAACTCCGTGGAAGAAACTAGGTACCAGCCTTAGTTTCAATTCAACATATCATCCTAAAATAGATGGATAGACCAAGGTAGTGAATAGAATTTTGGGAAACATATTGAGGAGCGTGGTGTATAAAAATCCTAAGCCGTGGGATTTAGCCCTTGCTCAGGCTAAGTTTTCTTATAATGATACTCCAAATAGAAGTATTGGTATGAGTCCATTCCAGATTGTTTTTGGAATGAATCCAAGAGGTGTGTATGAACTCAAAGATCTGGGAAAACAAGAGGTAAGGAGCGCAAAGGCTGAAGAGTTTGCAGAAAAGATGTAGAGACTACAGGAAAATGTCAAAAACAGATTGCAGGAAAGCAGTAGCAGATACAAGTAGAGAGTTGATATGAGGAGGTGAGAAAATGAATTACAAGTGGGTGACATAGTCATGGTATATCTAAGAAAAGAAAGATTTCCTATTAAAACTTATAACAAATTAAAGATGAAGAATATAGGACCATGTAAAATTATAAGAAAACTTTCTTCAAATGAATATGAAATTGAATTGCCAACAGGAATTGAAATATTGCCAATCTTTAATGTTGCAGATTTGTATCTATACAAAGGACTAGAAGAAGAACTACAAGAAGGCTCTATAGCAGAATAAAACCAGACGGTAAATTGGGAGGAGAAGATGCCAAAAACAGAAAAGAAGGAAGTCGAAGCCATTTTGGAGAAAAGAGTATCAAAGAAAACCAAGGGAAAAAACTATTATCAGTATTTAGTCAAATGGAAAAGACAACCAGTGGAAGGTGCCAGTTGGATGACTATAATAGAGTTACAGAAGTTTGGAGTAGATCTTGAAGCGTTGATGAATCAATTGTTTTTTACCCCGAAAGTCTGATGTAGGAGCATCCGGACTTAGCCAACAATGTGATTATATGTTCAAATGTTTTGGCTAATTTGAGAGGAATAAACATTAGCATTACTATTTTATTATTTATTTATTTATGAGAGTAGTTAGTTGTTTTGTATTTTTAAATTAATTAGGAATGCAATTAGAAATTAGTTTTTTTCCCTATGTGGAAATAGAGCCAAGTAAGGATAAGAGCTTAAGAATAGGGAGGCATTGGTTTGTTGGAGTAGTTCAACAAAAATCCATTTTAAGAACGACCGCTTTACATTAAAGTATAAATAATAGGGAAACAAGAGAAGAAGACAGAGAGAAAAAAGAAACGTAGAGAGGAATAGTGTAACAGTGTGAAGAATGGGCGAGAGCCAAGAGGGAAACAAATGTGATATTCGACCAATAAGAATTTGATACAGTAGTTATTTCCATTGTTTTATGAAATCATTTTGTTTCATTCACTCTCTATTCAATTTTTGTTTACTTACCTCTATTACACATCATACGCATTACATTATGCAGTAGACAAATGCTATTGAATTGCAGGTACCAGATGAGTGATTGGAATCAATTCCGAACAAAGAACATAGATCCTAGAGAGACCATGGAGGGAAGCTGCTCCCACGTCCGGTTGACATCGCTTTACGCACGGGTTCAGTCTTAAGTCTCAACGCATTGCATAGTCGAACTTCTGGACTGTTATGTGAAGGGTGGAAAGCGGATTGCACAGATCTAATTATGAATGTTGAGAACTGAAAGGGATTCCGCACTAAGACTTGTGTATTTTGGATAAGAATTGACAGAAACATGTGTGATCATGGCACTTCACCGAACGTTTCATAAAATGGGAATTAGTGACAGCGTTAAGTGATAAGCTTGGAGAATGCAAATGTGATATGGGACAGTTGTGAGCATATGATGGCCACTGATAAGTCTTGATGTTGGATCCTCACATGAGAAATTCATTTCTTATTGTATTTTTTGGATATAGGTGTTGTAGGATCCACACTATATATGTTATGTTCTTAAAAATGATGGATTACAATTGAAGATTTCACAAACTGGTGTTTCATTTTTTTTATTAAGAAAAACAAAGAGTGTATAAACTCTATTCTTCCACAGAATCCTCTGATTTGTATAGTATTCACTTATTCACTACATCATATAAATACCATGAACATCCTTCAATCCATGATCCCCCTCTCTCGTAGAGACATGGGATTCTAGTGATGTTCGTCTTTCATCCTCCATGATATATATATGGATATCTACAGTGGACATTTACAATTATTTTTAAGTTACCATTTAAAATAAATTCTTAAAATTACTATTTAAAATAAATTCAAAATATTTCAAAAAATTAATGTAATTTAGTACACAAATTTTTACCAAAAACACAAATTATGTAGAACACAACTTTCAAAGCACAAATTGATGTGTGAAACTCACTTTAAACAAAAACTTGTTGAAGTCCTGCACATTTTAATTTTATAAAACATGAAGTTCACCAAGTTACACTTACATGGTGGGAGCACACTTGGTATATAATTGAAAAAAGCACATGGTCATTAAAAATGACACATTTATAAGTAAAAAACACATACATATCAAAGCTATGTTACAATTCCCATCAATAAATTTTGAAGGAGAGCGTCTCAACACTAATTCATCTTTGAGAGATGAATCTTGAATTGGAATTGCCCCGTATAATACTAATTCATATTTGAGATATGAACCTTGAATTGGCATTGACCCACACAATAGATCACCAGAAATCTCATTAACATTTTCACAATTTCTTATACTAAAAATTGAAATTCTCTAACAATATTGTTTTCTTTTCCTTGTAGTTGTTTTAGCCTCTCCTTCTTAACTTGGTACACACATTTCATCTGGTTGAACACAAGTTCATAATTGGTGAAAACTACAATTCCATTTGATCTATACTCCCTAACTGTTCCCAAGCCTTCTATCAGTGCAATATAATATGCTTCATTGTTTTTTCTTCTTCCCAGTATATTCATTTTCCTTTGGAGGACCTTGTTAGTTGCAATATTGCAAAGCACATATGTAATCACTGCTTTCCATGGATTGGGATAGCAAGAAGCATCTATGCATAATGTCCATTTTTCAACCATGTTTAGTGGGCTTTTTTATCACTGAAAAAAAATTCAATAAAATATATTAAATGAACATTTATTGCAAATGCATGGGAGAAATGACATGTACATGGGTTTCCTTAAATTTTATCTGTGAAATGATATGTACATGGTTTTCCTTAAATTTTATGGGTGAAATGACATGTACGTGGTTCCCAAAAACACTAGAAAATGCCTTAAATTTTATGGGAGAAATGAAATGTACATGGTTCCCAAAAACAATAGCAAATGCGTTAAAGTTTATGGGAGAAATGACATGTACATGTTTTTAAAAAACATTAGCATTTTCCTTATTGCAAATGCCGTAAAGTTTATGGGAGAAATGACATGTACATGGATGGGATAAATGGCATGTATATGGTTCCCAAAAACACTAGCAAATGCCAAATTTATGGGACAAATGACACGTACATGGTTTCCAAAAGCACTAGCAAATGCCTTAAAGTTTTGGGAGAAAGGACATGTACATGGTTTCCAAAAACACTATCATTTTCCTTAAAAATATATTAAATGAACATTTATTGCAAATGACTTAAATTTTGTTGCAAATGCCTTAAAGTTTATGGAAGAAATGGCATGTACATGGTTTGCCTTAAATTTTATGGGAGATATTACATGTACATGGTTCCCAAAAACACTAGAAAATGTCAAGTTTATGGGATAAATGACATGTACATGGTTTCAAAAAACATGCAAAATTCCTTAAAAATATATTAAATTAAATTTTATGGGAGAAATGACATGTACATGGTTTGCCTTAAAATTAGCCTTAAAGTTTATGGGAGAAATTACATAGAAATTACATGTACATGGTTCCCAAAACAGTAGCAAATGCCTTCAAATTTATGGGAGAAATGACATGTACATGGTTTTCATTAAATTTTATGGGATAAATGAGATGTACATGGTTTTCCTTAAAGTTTTCCTTGAGTTTATGGGAGATATGACATGTACATGGTTTGCCTTAAAATTTTCCTTAAAGTTTATGGGGAAAATGACATAGAAATGACATGCCTTAAAGTTTTCCTTGAGTTTACGGGAGAAATGACATGTACATGGTTTGCCTTAAAGTTTTCCTTCAATTTTATGGGATAAATGACATAGAAATGAAATGTACATGGTTCCCAAAACACTATAAAATGCCTTAAAGTTTATGGGAGAAATGAGATGTACATGCCTTCCAAAAACATTAGCATTTTCATTACAAATATATTAAATTAAATTTTATGGGAGAAATAACATGTACATGGTTTGCCTTAAATTTTATGGGAGAAATGACATGTAAATGGTTTGCCTTAAATTTTGCCTTAATTTTATGGGAGAAATGACATGTACATGGTTTTCCTTAAAGTCTACCTCAAAGTTTGTGGGAGAAATTACATAGAAATGACATGTACATGGTCCCCAAAAAACTTGCAAATGCCTTAAATTTTATGGGAGAAATGACATGTACATGGTTTGCCTTAAATTTTGCCTTAAGTTTATGGGAGAAATGACATGTACATGGTTTTCCTTAAATGTTATGGGAGAAATGACATAGAAATGACATGCCTTAAAGTTTTCATTGAGTTTATGGGAGCAATGACATGTGCATGGTTTGAATTAAAGATCTGCTTAAATTTTATGGGAGAAATGACATAGAAATGAAATGTGCATAGTTCCAAAAACACTAGCGAATGCCTTAAAATTTATTGGATAAATGACATGTACATGCTTTCCAAAAACACTAGCATTTTCATTAAAAATATATTAAATTAAATATTATGGGAGAAATAACATGTACATGGTTTGCCTTAAAGTTTATGCGATAAATGACATGTACATGGTTTGTCTTAAAGTTTGCCTTAACTTTATGGGAGAAATGACATGTACATGGTTTTCCTTAAAGTTTGTCTTAAAGTTTTTGGGAGAAATTACATAGAAATTACATGTACATGGTTCCCAAAACACTAGCAAATGTATTAAATTTTATGGGAGAAAATGTTGAATTTTGCAACAAGAAACAATGAAGTTGGCATCTGGAAACAACATGAAAGAACCTACACTAAGTGTGGGACCAAGAGGTCCAAGTAGCACCTACACTGGTGTGGGACCAATAAGGTCCAAGCAACACCTACACAAGTGTGGGCTAAATTTGGTGCATGCCTATTTTAGTTAACCCTTAATTAAGATGGACAATAAATTGTAATCTAATCTCAAAATAACTTGTAATAGTTAACTGGGTGTGATAAACTTAGTTGACTTATGAATTTCGAGTTGAGTGTAGTTGGTGAGGCATACAGAGTAATTCTAGTTGTAACAGAGTTCGAAGTGCAGTGTTCCATTACTTAATGCAGGTTGTAATCAATTTAACTCAGTTAAGTGAGTTTAACTCAGTTGTACTAGTTATAACTGTTAGATACACTAGTGAGATATCAAGCGAATTAAATATTATTTAATTCACAATCAGTGATGTCACATGCAACTGAGGATTTACTACTATTAGTTGCATGCATTTCAGTTCCACTGGAGACCCAGTTGAGATCTAGGTGCAAGGGAAGTGTGAATATCAGTTTTCATATTAGCTAACTGCCTAGGTGTAGTTAAAACACAACATGATTCCCATGATACTCAACGTAGTTGAGGAAGGCTAAAATTACTACAGAATAGGGATTACGTTCATCAGGAATTGCATGAGCAAGGCAGGCTGAAGACAGGATGAGAATTGGATGAGTATTGGCTCGATTTTGTCTGGATCAGTGTGAGACAATTAGCTGAATAGAGGAGGAATATTGTGAGAAGAGTTGTATGTAATTGTTTCATGATTCCTTGTGGAATATACAATATATGATAGAGGGTTTTTGAGCAATGAGATTTCCCCAGGAAATTATCTGTGTTGTGGTTTGATTGATTCTTCTTTGCTTCATGTGATTGGAGATTGTGTTTTTAATTCCACAATTGATTTGTAGAAGTGATTCAGTATTTAACTTTAGTACATTGTTAGATCTTATTGAATCCATGATATACATGCTTTTTGTATAATTTCTACATGGTATCAGAGCACAGGAAATCACAATAGTGGAGGAGGAGTTGAGTTTGTGACTGAATAGAATTCGAAATTGCAGAAGACTTTCTTGGTGCTATAGGTGATTCAAGATTGAAATGGCTTTCAGTGGCTTGAGATTGGAGTATGCACTGGAGGGAAGCTCTAACTATATTTCTTGGAAATACAGGATGGAGATATTACTGGATGACAATGGCTTGAAGGAATTCATTGACAATGATGTTCCTAAACCTGCTGTGACAGATGCTGTAAATATTGATGCATGGCAAAACAAAGTGGCAAGAGTGAGGAGGATCTTATTGGAGGGAGTACAAGACCACATTGTCTCAAGTATCCATGTAAAATTGACTCCATATGCAATGTGGAAGGCTTTGAGAGATATATTTTAGAGCAACAGTGACCATAGGAAATTGGCACTGAAAGATAAACACATGAAGATCAAGATGGAAAAGAACGACACTATTCCGGTATACTTAACAAAGTTTGTCCAATGTCGAGATGAGCTTAGGAGTGTAGGAATTACTGTCGCTGATGATGATTTGGTGAGTCTAGCTCTTCTAGGACTTCCCAAGAGTTAGCATAGTTATCAGGACTCTGTCAATGGGAGGCAGAAGTTGCCATATTGGGAATGACTTTGGTTGGATTTGGTGCAAGATGAGTTCAGAAGGAATACCAGAGACAGATCTTCATCTAAGAATGAAGATGAAGAAGATTGTGCTTTGGATGCAAAGGTGAAGAAGGGGAAAGGAAATAAATTTCATTCCAAATATGAGTTTGGTGAAGAAGGAAAGGAGCGTGACATGTCTAGAGTGAAGTGTTTTCACTGTCACGGCCATGGACATTATGCCACTAATTGTCCAAAAAAGAAGAAGAACAAGAAGGCTTCAAGATCTATAGCTGGTGAGGCTTTGGCCTAACAATTTGAGTTGGACTTCTCATTGATCACATGCATGGTGCCAACTGAGATGGGATCAGGGTGGTACTTGGATAGTGGTGCATATTTTCACATGACTGGAGAAAAGGAACTTTTCAGTAGCCTAGAGGAGAAGGATCTCCAGATGCATATAGAAATGGGTGATGATGGGCATTACAATGCTACTGGGATTGGTACCATTACCTTCTATAGACAGTTAGGTAAACCTTTTCAATTAAAATATGTAATGCATGTACCAGGTTTGAAGAAAAATTTAGTCTCAGTTGCAATGTTGGCGGATAGAGGCTATGATGTTGTTTTCAGTGAAGGAAAAGTTTTCCCTTGACACAAAGAAATAGGACAAGCCAAGAAGGTTGAGATTCGAGTGAAGAATCTCTATAGAATTGATGTATATGTGATTTATACAGAGCTTCCAACCATTGGGAAGTGTGAGAAAGCCATGCAATTGACCCTTTAGAGGGAGTTGGATTTTCATGCAGGTGAGGAACTCTTGGTTCCAAAGAATGAACCTCAATATGTGGAGCAAGCACATGCGAAGGATCATGGAGTGGCAGAAACCACTCAAGCAGACAAATTTCGAGCTAGATGTGTAGAGGGAGTGCATTCAACTATATCTCTAAGTGTGAGGTGGGGAAACATGCATTATTAATCCCAAGAAGAAATTTGGGTAGGGTCCTAGAGATGGTGCATCTCGTGGATCGAACTTGGCTACGAGGAGCCTAGAGGGAAGAAGTAGCAGGATCAGTTAGATTAATGCAGTAAGATGTTAGGAGGACATAAATCATAGTGACAAGTGTCAGATATTCGAGCGCAGATCAGAGTTGGAAGTAGTGTAGAGTGCATGGATGCAGATGCCAATATCGCAGATAATCCAGTAGACATGTGCAATAGCTAGCAGAAATTACAATAATATGATGGTAGATGCATTATATTGATTTAGTTGTTAAGAGGCTATTCAGTTTCAAAAGTGTTGCATGCAATGGTTGCATGTGTGAGAAACACTAGAGAAGTGTTGCATGAAAAGGTTGCATGTGTGAGAAACACTAGAGAAGTGTTGCATGCAAGAGTTTCATGTCACGTGCAAGGGTTACATGTTGCATGCAAGAGGTGAATGTCACATGCAAGGACATCCCTTTATTGTTGAGAGGGATTGTTGAAGTTTGAAACAAGAAATAGTGAAATTGGCATCCAGAAACAACATGAAATCACCTACACTAAGTGTGGGACCAGGAGGTCCAAGCAGCACCTACACTGGTGTGGGCTAAATTTGGTGCATGTCTATTTTAGTTAACCCTTAATTAAGATGGACAATAAATAGTAATATTATCTCAAAATAACTTGTAATAGTTAAATGAGTGTGATAAACTCAGTTAACTCATGAATTTCGAGTTGAGGGTAGTTGGTGAGGCATGCAGAATAATTCTAGTTGTAACAGAGTTCGAAGTGTAGTGGTGCATTAGTTAATGTAGGTTGTAATCAATTTAACTCAGTTAAGCGAGTTAAACTCAGGTGTGCTAATTTTAACAGTTAGCTACACTAGTGAGAGATCAAGTGAATTAAATATTATTTAATTCTCAATCAGTGTTCTCACATTGAACTGAGGATTTACTATTATTAGCTGCATGCATGTCAGTTCCAGTGGAGACCTAGTTGAGATCTAGGTGAAAGGGAAGTGTGACTATTAGTTGTGATATTAGCTGACTACCTAGGTGCAGTTAAGACACCACAGGGTGCCCATGATACTCAAAACAGTTGAGGAAGGCTGAAATTCCTAAAGAATAGGGATTGCATTCATCAGGGATTTTGTGAGCAAGGCAAGTTGAAGACAAGTTGAGAATTAGCTAAGTATTGACCCGATTTTATCTAGATTAGTGTGAGAAAATTAGCTGAATACATGAGGAATCTTGTGAGAAGAGTTGTATGTAATTGTTTCATGATTCCTTGTGGAATATACAATATATGATAGAGGGGTTTTGAGCAGCAAGCTTTCCCCAGGAAATTATCTGTGTTGTGGTTTGTTTGATTCTTCTTTGCTTCATGTGATTGGCGATTGTGTTTTTAATTCCGCAATTAATTTGTAGAAGCGATTCAGTATTTAACTTTAGTACATTGTTATATCGGATTGAATCCATGATATACATGTTTGTTGTATAATTTATACAAAAATGACATGTACATGGTTTCCAAAAACACTAACATTTTCCTAAAAATATATCAAATTAAAGTTTATGGGAGAAATAACATGTACATGGTTTTTTTCAAAGCCCTATTATATAAAGTAACAATAAATTAGAAGTTTAGGGAGAAATGACATGTCTGAGGTTTTCCTTAACTTTTATGGGAGAAATGACATAGACATGAAATGTACATGGTTCCCAAAACACTAGAAAATGCCTTAAAGTTTATGGGAGAAATGACATATACATGGTTTCCAAAAACACTAGCATTTTCCTTAAAAATATATTAAATTAAATTTTATGGGAGAATTGACATGTACATGGTTTTCATTAAAGTTTATGGTAGAAATGACATGTACATGGTTTGCCATAAAGTTTACCTTGAGTTTATGGGAGAAATGACATCTACATGGTTTTCTTTAAACTTTGCCTTAATTTTATGGGATAAATGACATAAAAATGACATGCATTAAATTTTTCCTTGCATTTATGTTAGAAATGACATGTACATGGTTTGCATTAAATTATGCCTTAAATTTTATGGGAGAAATGACATATAACTGAAATTTATATGGTTCCCAAAACACTAGCAAATACCTTCAAGTTTATGGGAGAAATGACATGTACATAGTTTCCAAAAAAATTAGCATTTTTCTTAAAAATATTAAATTAAAGTTTATGGGAGAAATGACATAGAAACGAAATAATAAAATGTACATGGTTCCCAAAACACTAGCAAATGTCTTAAAGTTTATGAGATAAATGACATGTACATGCTTTTCAAGAACACTAACATTTTCTTTAAAAATATATTAAATTAAAGTTTATGGGAGAATGACATGTACATGGTTTGCCTTAAAGTTTATGGGAGAAATGACATGTACATGGTTTGCCTTAAAGTTTTCCTTAAATTTATGGGAGAAATGACATGTACATGGTTTCCCTTAAAGTTTGTGGGAGTAATGACATAGAAATGACATGTATATGGTTCCCAAAACACTAGAAAATGCCTTAAATTTTATGTGAGAAATGACATGTACATGGTTTTCAAAAACACTATCATTTTCTTTAAAAATATATTAAATTAAAGTTTATGGGAGAAATAGCATGTACATGGTTTGACTTAAATTTTATCGGAGAAATGACATGAACATGGTTAGCCTTACAGTTTTCCTTAAGTTTATGAGAGAAATGACATGTACATGGTTTGCCTTAAACTTTATGGGAGAAATGAAATATAAATAACTTTTACATAGTTCTCAAAATACTATCAAATTCCTTAAATTTTATGGGAGAAATGACATGTACATGGTTTCAAAAAACACTCACATTTTCCTTAAAAATATATTAAATTAAAGTTTATGGGAGAAATGACATGTACATGGTTTTCCTTAAAGTTAATGGGACAAATGACATGTACATGGTTTGCCTTAAGTTTATGGGAGAAATGACATGTACATGGTTTGCCTTAAATTTTATGGGAGAAATGACATGTACATGGTTCCCAAAACACTAGCAGATGCCTTAAAGATTATGGGAGAAATATGCAAAGTTTATGGGAGAAATGACATGTACAGTGAGTACTGGTAATAACTCACTGTTAACACATAGATCTGAGCATATAATTGCCATTTCTAAGAATTTTTATCTTGATAAATGTCATTGTCTATATTAGCACATTACCTCATGTTTTTGGTGTCAATGGTATTTGAAAAATGGTTTTCTGCCACATGTTTTGTGTTGATATGGACAATTTTCCAAACCCATTCATATAAATCATAAAACTTGGACTAAAAGGATATTGATAATTTTCCAAAACCATTCATATAAATCATAAAACTTGAACTAAAATGAAATGATTATAGTAAAATGTATAGAAATGATTGTAGTAAAATGTATAGAGACAAGCAAACACAAACTGTGGACAACTTCCAAGAGAGAGAATTAATAGCATTGCATGAGCAGGGAAAAAAGAAAAGAAAAGGAAAAACCATAACACCTTCTCACCTTCACTTGCTCCCATCCTCGCCCCTGTAACAATGAGGGGCAACAGAGTAGCGAGACATAAAAGAAGCAATGCAAGACAATAGCAGAATAGAGAAGCGAGATAGAAACAGAGCCACATGTTTTGTGTTGATATTTATAATTTTCCAAACCCATCCATATAAATCATCAAAATTGGAATAAAACACTACAAGAATTAAGGACATTGGTGAGGGGTGAAAAATGTCACCATAAGCTCATTGGTGATGGTCAAAAGAGCCTTAGTCACCAAAAACTGAACGTCACCAAAGGTGGCGTCACCGAAAGTATAGGTGTTGTGGTGACATTCAAAGTTTTTCCCCAATAATGATTTATAATGACAGATAGTAACCGTCACCATTTCATACGAGAAATGGTGATGGAAAATAGCCTTCGTCACCAAAAAGTTGAACGTTACCAAAGGTGGTGTCACTGAAAGTATGTGTTATGGTGACATTCAAGGTCCGTCATGAATATTGATTGTAATGATGGATAGTGACTGTCACCATTTCATATGAACAACAATGATTCATTGTGATGAACCTTCCATATTTGTCACTATTGGTGCATATAAATGGTGACATTCATTGACCGTCACCATTTCATATTTGGTGAGGGTAAAAAAATGCCATGATAAGTTCATTGGTGACTTCAAGTCTGTCATGAATAATGACTATAATTACAAACAATGACCCTCACCATTTCATTTCACTATTGATGCATATATATGGTGGCATTTGTTGACCCTCACCATTTCATATTTTGGTGAGGGTCGAAAAATGTCACCATAAGCTCATTGGTGATGGTCAAAAGAGCTCCATCACCAAAAATTGATTGCCGCCATTCCATATGAATATCAGGGCATGATGGAATCGAACCACCAACCTCTTGCTTGTAAAGCGGGTGCTCTTCCATTGAGCTAGCACCCTTTAAAGAATTATAATCATCACTAGTATTAAGTTCATCCAACATGGACTTTGGATATCCCACTAACATCTGTGTTTCCATTACCATGCCTGAAAATCATGGAGATCCTTGTCAATAGTAGAATAAGATGTGTGCCTACTGCTCAAGAACACATTCCTTATTAACCATTCTTACCTGACAAAAACTAAAGAGACAACACAACATCATCATACACAAAATTCCCTATCGATATATAATAATAACTTAGCTAAGAAGTCTAAAAGATGTTCTTAATTAATAAATTTTGTATTTGGAAATCTTGTTTATTCAAATTTAAAAAAGACTACGTTGTACAACACTTTTGTCTATTTATCCAAGAAATTATATCATAGCATATGTCACACAATAGAAATTACAGTACATAAAGTAAAAATACAAATTTTCTTAAGAAGATAGATTTAGAAAAGAGTTTTGAAAACTATATGTTTGTCATAAAATCTTTAATTAGTTCAACAACAAACTAGTTGGAGTTTGAAAATTAATATCATTCATAGGAAAAGAACATGATAATGGCGAGAGTCACTATTCATACAAATATGAAAGCTAGTCACTATTTCCATTGCAAATAACTAAATTTTGGGTAGTGGCCTAACATTTAGAGCTGATTAGCGGGGAAGACTCGTGAATACCATCATTTTTTTCCACTGTCTGTTGTGTCTCTAGATCCAGATCAGATAGCTTACTATACTCAAGTTCTACCTTTCAAGTATTGATTTCTGGCTCACCCTTTAAAACACAAATCTACCACTCCATTTGATTTTGTTTTTTCCCGGGAATTGACAGTACCTTCCCATCCTTTGTTTTAAATTATTCAATAACCATCCATCAATGATATAAAGAGTATCAGACAACCTAGAAAATTGAGATAAAGGTGTTCAACATTGATAGACTAATTTCCAAAGTGGGCAGTAAGAGTGTAGTAGACATACAAATAACATAGGTCTTGAACATGAACAATTCACTTGAATGGAACTAATGGGATTAAGGGGATTGAAACAATATTTGCTACTAAGACGAGGGCCGGTTGGTCTTATTAGATAACATACAATAAGATCCACCAAAATAAGTTTAAGGCTTAAAGCGACTCCATAGTCTAGATACATTTGAAGAACATATAAGGAGATTTCAATGTACAACCAAAATTCCAAAAGAGTAGAGAAAATAATATCCCCCAACTCGACGTTGAAAAAAGGGCATGAGTATTAAAGTATAAAATTTGGAGACAGGGTAAAAATAGGTATGAATTAATAGAATCATAGAAACAGTAGAATTTTATTTTTCTGGGTAGAAAAACGTCGTTTTTGCCTCCTAATAGAAAATTCACTATTCCAGATATATGAATGGCATGGAAAGAGCAGGGACACCAAGATAAAATTTAATAGACCCAAGGTTCAAGTAAATGTTCAAAAGATGAAATACACAAAAATGCCCAAAAAATTGAAAGACATGGATTATAAGAACTCGGTAACCATCAAATATTTCTCTCATGTGCTAGCCTTAAATCATCCCATTAAGAGTGTTTTAGAGTAAAGTTACCGGGATCTAAATATGGATGCAGATCCATCAGATTTTTGAAAAGCCAAGATTTGGATAGTGCAAGGGACACATCAAGGACAAAAACTGTGATAACATTTTGTAAATTATTAAAAAAAATATTTATAGTTAAGAATCAAAAGCAATCATGAATCACAGCATTAGAACTGAGATCATTAGATGTTGTTAACTAGAAACACAAGGGTGTTTCATTTCAGTGCTCAAGATTGAATCAGTCCAAAAAACAACATTCAATATCTTATATTGGAAGTGGGGCAGGATTATCTTATATAATATTATAAGGGGCTTAAGGTTTGTGTAGCAAAAAATGGAAAAAACCTAGAAATAAAATGAAAAAACATAAAATTACATCAAATTTTCCTTGGGATCCATGTATGGTCGAGATTGAATATTAGTGGATCCACCTCCAAAAATCTGGAATTTCCTCCAAACTATTTGGATACACCAAGCTGTATCCATAGCCAGATCCAAAATGTGGATCCATGGATCTAGGTTCAAGACCCTGCAAATCCAATAACACAGGTTTTAGATCACCTAATATCATAGTATTTGAGTGAGCCCAACTATTGATCAAGGTTGAATTTACTAGTTGTATCCCTGCATTTACTATTTTGGGCAGTATGTCCATTACATTGGTGGAATATGTGGCTCTCCAAGCCTACCATAAGGTAAGTAGGGAGTTGTTAGAATGGTTATCCTGAAGTCATAGGGCTTGAGTGCAACTGACCATTGATCAAGGAAAAATTAACTAGTCTCTTTGCATTTATTGTTTTTGGATACCATGGGAATTACATTGGTGGAATTCACAGCTCTCATAGACCACCATGAGGTGAGAAAAGGGTCATTACAATGTCCACCCCTGCTACCCACCTCACTGTTTCAACAAATTATCAAGAGTTGGCAACAATGGTGTTGTCGAAGGCTCTACAAATGTTCATCCCAAAGGTTGTCAACATGGAAATGAAAGTCTTCTAAATGAATTTCCTGATGATATTTCATATTTTGAATACATTATTGCTTGTGATAATTTAAAAATAAAACCTGTTATGGTATTTTACTGGCCATATCCAGCCCACATCAATGATTAAGACCTAGGTTAAGGAGGATGGGGAAATCCATGGTTGGATTTGTTGGATTTGAAAAATGATATGCAACCTAAACAAAGGCTCTTTTTTTTTTTTCAAGAAATTCATTGTCATGAAATGGTGTTTCACAATCCATGGAAGTATTAGACTACTCAGGATGTGATTGCCAAATTGCATGAAATGTTCTTAGCCAAGGAGGCCACTCAATTGTATTGCTTGGTTTGAGTATAATTTCAGGAGTTACCCATGTAATTATGGGAGTTCCTAGAACACAATTTTGCACTAACTGGCAATTTCATATGCCATGAACCCATGAGGTTTTTTTACCCATGGACTCAAAAGAGGGGTTTTCCAAATTAAATCTACCTAAATATCTCAAGAAGTTTTTGTACATTCAAGTTGGTGGGAGGAGACAAAGTTATTTTTCAACCATTCCAATCAGCCTCCAAAACACCTATTTCAAGTGCCAAATACCAAACCAAAAAATTACAGATTGTTCTCTAATGGGGAAGGTGGAAAATGATGAAACTCAAGCTATTGATAATGCTCAAGGTTAGGATGCCACAACCTCACCCTTGATAGATAGTGAAGTTGGGTGAAGGTTGTAAAGAAGGGTAAAGCACTTGAAGCCCAAAACCTCATAAGAATATTATCAATGTGGACATGGACAAGGAACCTACTGGAGCCTCCTAGCCCACCTCCACTTGAGAGGTGGAGCTCATAGGGCCCAATCTCTACCGCCATGCCTTATCTGTCTATCAGCACTAGATGTAAAATATCCTCAAACCAAACAAAAGAATAGAACCCTAAATGATTGGTTCTCACCTTAGTAGAAAAATGTGACCTCTCGACATGTTTGCAAGCTTTGAAGATGAGGATATGATGAACTTATATGTTGAAAGTTTGCCACGATAATTGACTCATGGAATGTTCAAGTCCTTACAAACCCTTGTAGGAAATCCATGGTTCAAATTGTAAGTGAAATTGTTTGAGTTAAACAGTTTGTGTTCAAAATAAGCTATGGTAGTTTCTTTTATTATGCAAATGATGCTTTGGGTAATTTGGCCAAACATTTCTTTTTTAACTAAACATGTTGAAGGAAAAGAAGAAGCCACCCTCGTCTCCCCAAAGTTGGATGCTATTATTATTGTCCAAGATATTGATCCAACAAATTGAGTGATATGGGCATTGTTTGATCTAGATGGCCAATTCGTAGGACAAACCAACATACATGCCAAAAATTATGCAAATGGGATAGCAACCTTGTGGGACTATCTCATTAATGAGCTCCTAGAAGGCACATCATCATTGTGTGGAGATCTTAACAATGTTGCAACACAATAAGATAAAGAGGGATTGTTGCCTATTTATATGCCCCTAAGCCAAAAAATGACCCAGAATGACATGGACTTTGAAGGCCAGGACTAGGTTGTACAACCCCAAAAAATTTCTCCATCGAGATTCTAAAAAATTGTGGTTTACTTTGTCTCCCAAAAATTGGATGCTATTGTTACTAGTCATGGTAATAATCCAATGAATCAAGTGATATGGACATTGTTTGATCTATATGGCCAAGTCTTGGGATAGAAAATATGTGCCTAAAATGACGTGGATGAGAGAAAAAACTCAAGGGATTATCTTGCCAATGAGCTCCCCAAAGCCATATGGCTATTATGTGGAGACTTTAATAATTTCGCGATTAAAGAAGATAAAGAGAGATTGTGTTACCTATCTAGATGCCCCAAACCTAAATGACCTAGAATGACTTGAAGGCTATCCCTGTGCTGTACAACCCCAACAAAATTAGCCTTTGGGATTCTCATGAGTTGTGGTTTACCTAGTCCAGTTTTCAAAAAAGATGGTTAAAGAGTGTCGAAATGGCTAGAGTAAGCCATGTTGTCAAGACAATTTTCTTTCCTCTTATTACAACAAAGTGCTAGGAGAATTTACTCTATCTAATTACTAGCCTATTGTTTTTACCATTTCTTGGGAGGCCGCTAAAATCATAACCGTGAAGAGAAGATTTATGCGCAATGTGTCCTATCTCAAACAACCAACATGTATTAAATTCATAAATCTTGAAATGAGTAAAAACCAACAAGTTGATTGCACGCTGTTGAGTTCCAATGGAGGAAAAATTACATTGTTGAAGGCAGAGAAAATATTCTCTGCCATTTTTATTTTTTCAACCACATTCAAAAAATGAAAAGAGGAGAAGAAATTCCAAATGAAATAGGGATGGAAGACTTGCACAAATCAACATCAATCTTGAAATTGGAAAAAACCAGCAAGCTAAATGCAGGCTGTTGAGTTCCAATGGAGGAAAAATTCCATTGCTGGAGGTAGAAAAATATTCTCTACCATTTTGATTTTTTCAACCACATTTGAAAAATGAAAAGCCATGAGAAGAACTTCCAAATGAAATAGAGATGGAAGAATTGCACTTGCACATACTTCTTGTGTATTTAAGCACACTAAATATGTAGCTTTCACTCTCTCAACAATAAAACTTGTGTAACCTCTACAAATTTGAAATCTCAAAAAGTCATCACCCAAACTGGACCATCTGGATTTCCTTATAATAAGAATGTGAACTACAAGAACTAGAGCATCATCACTATAAACAAACCTCCCATCCTCTACCTTCAGAAATTCATTTACTAGGTGTTCTTTAAGTTTGTTGCATAAGGCGCGCCTCATAACAAGTTCATGTAACAGGTTAAGGCATGCTTTGTGAAAATTTTCAAGGAAGTGTTTTTCAAAAAACACATCTGAAGCACCAGCCCCAACTATTCTTTCATTAGCAACTGAAATTTTCGGTTGTAACACTTTTAAAAGAGCACTGAAATTATCTTCATTAAGTTGGTGACATGCTTCTTTGTAGATAGAAAAATTCCAATCTAGAGAAAAAATTCACTCTTCAAGAAAGCTAAGCACTTTAACAGCTCCTTGTAAAGGTATACTGGATTCAGAAACACTGTCATTTGTAGGGAAGAGTTGTTCATGTCCATTAGATGTAGCTACTTTCCTGCCAGCCTCTGAATACAGATTTCCAAAGAGCGTATCATCTTCATGACCAATCGCAGACTCTGCATCATTTACTCCCATCCCATTCTTGCTACCAGTTGGCCACGAATTATCCCCCCAGGGCCTTTTTTGTACTCTTGTGCATGCAAAAAACTTACAATAGTCTAGCCCCTAGCTTGGTCAAAGGAAAGTAACAAATGTAAGTCTTAGGAGCATATAATTCTTGTTGTATGAGGCATAGATCTATGAGCCATTGAAAAAAATCCTCCTCTTCCTCCCCTCAAGTCTAATCCTATAAGCCTAGTCTCCACCTCCATAGAACTTTATTAGTACGAGCATGTTAAAGAAAATATGGAAAGACAAATTGAACATGATCATAATAACATGTGTCCAAAACAATTAGAGGAAACTCTCCTATATAGAAAAGAAATAAGAAATTATAATCTATCTTATTATCTAATGAACTTAATAAAAATAGAGAGGATAATTTTTATAATGTTGAAAAAATGACTACAAAATAAAACTAGATGTGCATCGAGTAACACAAGGCACAAATTATTGAAAAATGTCATAGGATATTCTAAAGGAAATAAGTTTCACATGAAACTATGTCACCTTCACCCTTTAATGGATAGTTAGTTTCATTCAAAACACGACCACCCATCACAAACATTCCTTTCTAATATGCAAACCACTTTATAAAAAATTCTATCAAATGTTAATTTTCAGGCGATACAAGACCAAAAAATCTTAATTCTTATTTGTAAGTGAAAAGGAAATAACTCCATATATGCAATCATGGTTCCTTGTAAAAACTCTTGGCCTTAAGTAGAATTCTTGAGGTCAATTGCAAAGTTAGATAAGTAGTTCATACAAGGAAAGGAATGAAACATTTGAATTGACACAGGTAATGGCTAAAGACTAAGGGTAGCCAACTCTTGACGTTACAACTTACCAGGAATATAAACCAATGCCCAAGTTGTTCCTCTTGTTTACTGAATCAATTTATACCCAAGACTTATCAAATAACATGTCGTGTTGGGAGTTCTCTTGATACATGGATCAATTGAGTATGGGAGAGTAAGTAAACTATTCCAACTACTCAATTGACCTATAAACAACCAAAATAAATATTACAAATAGTAGGTTAGTTCGTTAATGAATACATACATTCATGTTGGGTGCCAACAACTTCTTAGAACAAGAAGAGAATGTTATTTATGAGATTTTGAGTTCAGAAACTAGATGGGTAATTGCAACAGCCATAAAATTACATCCATTGATCTGAATATCACAATGGATGATATGGGTAATTTTTCTGTTGGGATTAATTGTACAATGGACTAGGCTTGATTCTAATGGAGAAAAATGCATACTACTCTGAAATCGATTTCTGCGCAAGGGATATCAAAATTGCAGTTTGACATTCATCACTGTAATCCAAATTTTACTTGGCACATGTTCAAATCACTATCCAATTTGTATCTCATATGATAACATGAACTTTCCTAGATTCAAACCCTTTAGATTTGAGAAATTTTGGTAGATAACCCCGATTTTAAATAGTTGTGGATGGAGAGAAAAAAAAAGAAAGACCATTAATGTATTGAAACTAACAAAGAATAAAGAACCTAAAGACCAAGCAAAAACATGGGATAGAGAAATATGTGGGAACATATTTCGAGCCAAAAATGAGTGATAAAAACAAATGGAAAAAGTATAATGTACACTTATTAAGGAAGAGATGAAGACTTCACATAGAAGGAAGAAATATAAAGATAAAAAAGGTACTAGACAGAAGCAAGAAGATATACTTTACAAACAAAAATCAAGAATGAGATTGATCAAATAGGAAGACAGAAACTCTAGATCCTTTCACAACTCTATGATCAACAAAAGGCATATAAATAGAATCACCTCTTTACAAAATTCTCAAGGAATTAAATTGGAGACTTGTGGGGACATGGAGGACGAACTTAAAATACACTACCATGAGCTCCTCTCAAATCAGGACATAAAAATACAAGAGACCATAAGATCTGTCGTAAAACACGCCCCCCCACTGGAGATTCCATATCAAATTGAAAATTGATGAAAAAAATCACATAAGAGGAAGTTGAGACAACGATAATGGAGATGGCATCACGAAAATCAACAAGGCCAAATGGTCTCACAACATACTTCTATCAAAATTGTTGGTCAATGGTTGCCACTAATGAATGAAGGGTAGTTGAGAAAGCTAGAGAAAACCAAGGAATTTTACAAGCCCTTAACTCAACCTTCCTCACACTCATTACTAAGGAAGAAAGAACTAACACTTTGAACAAATTCAATTGTATCTCACTATATAAAGTGAAATATTAAATCATTCCAAAGGTAATAGACTCTAGCCCATCATGAACCACATCACTTCCAGTGAGAAAGGAACTTACATTCAAGGGCAACAAATATTAAAATATCATAGTGGCACACGAAACTATGCACTTCCTAAAATCAGTAAAGAAACCAGGTATGTTAATTAAGCTTAATATGTCAAAAGCTTTCGATCCTCTTAGCTGGGAAGATGCTTGCAGCCTTCTGATTATGTCAATATTGGATTTAATGGGTTAGACTCTAAGTATCCTTAAATATCTTTACTTCCTTAAATAATGGATCTTTGTCCTCCCCGTTTAACTCCTCTTGAGGCATCAAAGAAGAAGACCCTTCATTTCCTTTCCCAATCATCATAATGGCTAAAGGACTAGGAAGAAGACTATGTCAAGCAATCATTGCTGACAATTTGAAAGGCCTCCACATCCTTAATAAATTGGAGCCCCTTTCAAATTTGTAACTTGTGGATGACACTTTTATGATTTGAGCTACATGGTACGGGGAAATGGAAATGCATATCTAAAACAAGATCACGCTGGAAATGTAACCCCAAAAAAAATCAAGCGAGGAAAGATGATATATATCAGAAAATTATACTGAAACTTTGAAAGAAAGCATAAGTTTTAACATTGTAATTTAGAATAAAGATACAGATTTATGATTAAATGAAGAAATTCGAAGGCCCAAGAAAATATGCTACAATAAATACCTACATATCATCTAAATCATTATCTATATTGGGATCCTCATCATCAATATCACCCTCTAAGAATCAAAATAAGATAAAAAATATTAACATGTCAAATTCAGATTTAGTATGAGAAATGTGTACATCATTAGTAGTGTCCTGATAGAGGAGTTTAATAATCAATGTTACTAACATCAAGGTACATAGTTGGCTTGGTGCTCGTAATTAAATGCTAGTTCCATAGCCTCGTATAGAATAAAATCCAATGGAAACATTGTAACCCACCAATCCCAAATTCCTAAAATCTATTTAGTATGCTAGATTTTGAGAAGGATATAAAATTGTACATTCTCCATTAGAAATCCATTGAGGTTGGAACCACTCTCAAACATCTTGAAACAATTAATGATAATTTTTAAGTAAAAAATATGAAAATGAAATATAAAGGAGAATGTCACTCTTACTTAGCATTACCATTAATTCGTAAACATTACCAATAATTACATAGCATATTCTTAACATTACCATCAATTACATAGAATTAGTAGGGCTCTAGCGTGGAATATTAGGTTGCCCACTCATACATGATTGTTTTCCTACATTAGTTTGCATTCAATCCACATATGCAACATAAGCATGTGGTACCACCCCACACATCATACAGATGCTAAAACATGATGTATAGACACTGAAATGTGGGGCACAGTTCTAGAAATACTTTTCAGCCCAACATAAACACATTTCGGGTGTGTTTCAACCACGTTTTTAGGTTTTCATATCAAAACACAGTTGGTTGTAGGGGAATTCCCACATTTCCTAAAATTATGATGGACCACCCCTCTATCTTGGAAGACTCCACTGTCATGTCCATCCTTAATACCTTTATTTGGTCATTTCTTACTATTATAAATCAAGGAATATCCATTTCAACACTCGTTTAATCACTCAATGCAACATTGATAGAATCCTTAGCTTCCAACAGAGCTCTCTTCCCTCTAAGTACCTATGAGCTCCCCTAATTCTAAATGTCTCAAGAAACATCTCATAGGAGGATCTACTAGCCAAAATTTGACCTTAAGCTTAACTCTTGTAATTTTTGATCTCTTAATATAAACATAAACATATTTTGCAATCCACATGTTTATATATTTTCATAGAATTGGCACTTCCTACCAAGATAATCAAAGCCATCAAGTGTCTTCACTATCAGTTCTCTTTTCTTTGAGGAGGCCCTCAGGAACACAAGAAATGATCCTTGGTAGCTAGGAAAAAGTCAACCTTCCTAGAGAAGTGGGGGTTTAGTAACTAGGAACCTTCATATTCAAAACAATGCCTCAACAGGGAAGCTGTGATGGCAATGGTCGACTAACAAGGGAGAACTATGGAGTCAAATATAGAGAAACAAATATGCAGGGGAGCTAGAAGAACAAGACCTCATTAGAACATATTTCTTCAGTCAAGTTATTTGATGTAGAACAATGCTCAGAAGAACAAAAATATATTCCAAGATCATTTCTTCTAGGAAACTCAATAGGGGACTTCAGCACTACTATGGGATGACTCATGGCAGCTGCTACACAACATTTTTTCACTGTCCCTGCAATCCCCATCTCGCCCATTGGAGGGTCGTTTCTGTGACCAATAAGTAGTGTCATGCCTTGAAAAAACCATCACTGCATTCCTTTGCATGAGAGTAACATTCCTATTGTTGACAATTCCATGAGCAGGACTGTAAAAACCCTTGTGTTTTCCTTGGCACGAGTAGAAACTTACACTCCCACGCCAATATGGAAAATTAACACTGAGGCTACGCTAGTTGGTGCTCTGTACCAGTTAAGCACCCACGTCAAGATGTTTATGGAATGTTTAAAAAAAAATAGAGGCGAAGGTTCTATTCCAACCACCTCGAGGATGAGTCATTGGGAGTGGTTGAACTGGAACAACCATGGACTCCCTCATTTAGTTAATAGTTTCCACCTCCCTTGGAACTCTCATAAAGGATAGGACTCCCTCCCACCTTTGTAGGGATCCCAGCCTCCTTTTCCTCTATAAAAGAAACTATCTCTCTTAGTACAAGCTAGCTGAACTTGGAGAAATGATACTATAGCTGAATGACTAGAGAAGATAGATAGAAGGAATTACATTGAGAAGGGCTTGAGTCTATGCCTTTACCTTGTCCGAATTCCCTTATGAACATCTAGGACGAGCTTCGCCTGAACCCCACTGGAGGAGTTTGCGACGTCAAAGCATTGGTTGTAACTCTTCCTTCTATTCATTTATATACATGACTAATGCTTGGTTCCACTATTGTGTTATGATTTTTGTGTAATGTGATATGTTTAGCCCTCTTTGACTGGTTAATAGTTATGAGTGAAACTATGATGTCGTATGTTGTTCTTGTTTCTTTTTCTATGTGCAGGTATCCGGGCATAACAGTGAATGGATTGTGATTTGCCAAGGTAGCAGCGAGAGGCTACTACTCTTTCCACAATGACGACAACATTGGATTCTAGGTAGGTCAATCTACCATGTCTCTTGTTCATTCATTAACTAGGAAGCAACACTTTAGCGTGTCCCTTTGTTTCTAGACCCACCCTAAGGCTAGAGGGATTGCCTCTGTCCACAGAGAGGATTTACCTACGTAACAAATTGGTGACTCCTCTGGGGACCAGTGCGAGTTTGTCCTTTCATCTTATTGGTTCAGTTTCGATTATCGATTTTGTTCTCTGTATTTTTCTAGTTTGTTTACTTAATTTCCATCCTCTGTTCAGCTCCAGAGTGTCAAGATTGGCCTCTGCTCATTAAGTTTTGGTTTTTCTTCTTTTTCCCATACGTATCTAATTTGGCACGGTTTTTTTCTGAACAGTCGCACCGATTGGCGCATGCTTCTCTTTTTGCACTCGCGCAAACCTTGTATGGTGCAGATTACAGCCTTACAGTCGCACCAACCCCTGTAGGTTTTGGTTTGACCTCCTTAATGAGTCTTTTGGTCAATTGTGCTTGCTTCTGGGTTATTTTTTGGGAGTGATTTAGCCTTTGGACCTGTGTTGAATATTGTAGACTTCTTTCTTTCATTTTTTTGTCAATTTTCCTATCAGTGTCAAAGGCCATAGGGTTTATAAGTGCTCTTGTACACTGAGCCTTCTGTTTGAAACGCAAGTCTCTTTGATTGTTTGTAGCCTCGTTTCATTTTGCGTCATTGCGCTGAGTTTTTTCCTGATCCTTTTGAGTGTTTATTTTGGTTGAATGGTTTCTTTTGTTTCATCGATTGATCCTTGCCTTAGTGCTCCAGGCATCGATTACATTGCTTGTGTTGGGTCGATTTCGGAAATTCTCTCTATTTGATTGAAAGTTTGCTGCATTAGCTTGAACGTTTTGTGTTTGCTTCTCTTTAGTTGAGTCATTCAATTTTAAATCCCTACATTCGAAAAAATAAAATTAATGTTTATTTTGTTTTCCATTTGAATTAGTACATTGTGTGCTTTCTTCATTGAAAATCAAAAAAATATGTTTTGCATTTTTTCGTTGCATCGAAATTGAAACACTCCTTTGCATAACTAGCCTTTGTCATCTAGGAAGGAATTTCGTCTTCGATTTATTGCATTAGAGGCATTAGAAGTTTTCTTCGTATAATTTATTTTTTTGTTATTATTTGAAAGATTTCTATCCTTCTTATAACTAGTATTCATCGAACTGAAATGATGTTCATTTGCATATAGTTTTCATTTAGGAAGTTGAGCTCCAAATTCGTTAGGGCCTTGAAATTGAAACCTAATCCAAGATTAACTTTAAAAATTACTCAATGAACCTAAGGCAACATTGAAACCTAATGCAAAATTTCTATTGGTCTAGGCTAGAGACATGTTTCGGCGTCTTAAAACCTAGTAGCTGTCACTCGCCTGTTGGCTTCATACGGATCTAGTACAGACTTGTGCTCCCCATACTATCGAGTATATAAAGGGAGACCCCTATAGGTTTCAATCCTTTATTGATGATGGGGTACCCTGATTTCCCAAATTCTCACCTTCTGCTATGCATATAAAAATTCATCTCTAAATTTGTGCCCAAATAAAACTCCAAATCTAGGCAATTTCACACATCTTGCGGAAGTTCCTTTTTTTTTCAATCATTTCACTATGATTATATAACCATTACATAACCATAAGCTTTCTCTCAGTTATAATTTTATGGTTCTAAAACCATAATCAACGTGTCTTATGCGTAGAAGCTGTCTCTCTTTAAATGTGATTTGAGCCATACATAATTCCTTTTATCAAAGAATTCTCTCTTTTCACTATTTCCCAAATGAATGCCTTTTTTAAATCACACTATCACAACTTATTAACATGCCAATTTCCTTCTTATTCAAAAGTTGATTTAAAATAAAATCATATAAATTAAAGCCCATACCTGGCCCACCATTCTCTTCAACGAACATTAGCACTATTGCCCATGACATAACCCAGACTTCGATTAAAATCAAATTCCAACACATACAATTGCCCGGGCCCACAATAGTTAATCGAAACTGACCTTCACTAACCTCCACTAATCTTCATGATGCAAATGCCCTTTGATCTTCTACCCTCAGGATCGGACGCAAATCACATTTTTCTTAGCATAGAACATTAACTCCGAATTTTTTTTCGAAATAAGTAGTTTTCAAATACCGCCTATGCCACGTGTTGGACAAAGAGCACTATCACTTTTTTTTTCCAAAAACAACTTACCATTTTGAAATAATGCGAACCCAATGGTTTTCTCTCCAGAAACCGCCTTCGTGGTTCTCTTCTATCCACGGTTCTTCCCTTTATCAATGCTCTATTGAATTTGGACTTCACAACAATATCTCTACGACGCCATCAAACCTTTACTGACCAGGCTCTACTATTGTGAATCCATTCATGGATTTGGGAGACCCACCTTCACTGTTGGTTGTTCACGGATCTTCGAACCTGTATTTTTGTTCCTTAATCCACTTTGTGATGTCGAATAGGTTAAAGCCCTCAATCATTCACGCTGTGTTCGGTTGAACCCTCCATCTCTGTACAAAATTTAATAATCGTGAGTTGGTCTCAATACAAGAATCAAAATTCTTGAATTCTTTGGGAAAATGCCCAGGATTCAATATAAATGGACATTGATTTCAACAAGGAACTCAACATTCGTTTATTTCCTCCAAATCTTTGTAGCAGATGAAATTCTTCGGGGGATTCTGTATTGTGGTTTTGACACAATAATTCGATAGTGATTAAGGCAATCGGATCCCCTATCTATTCCACTCAAAAAATATTGACATAGGCTTATATCAATAGTAACCGGATCCCCTTCTCACAGGACTTAGGGCGGAATTCAGATATACTCAGAATACAACCATTTATGCAGAGATTCAACGCCTTCCATACTCAACGATTTATGTATTATGGTTTCAACAAGATCAATATCGATTATGCAATTCGAATACACCTGTTTTTAATTCATTCAATTACATACACATTCATAACACAAAAATCCCATAACCATATAGCTTAGAATTGGAAATTAACTCAGAAATCAAGTTCTTCTATTAATCATGCTAGGCTTACATGGAAAGTCTTCTTCCTTGGCCTAATCTTCATTTTGATGGCCCTTCTCCCTCACTACTCCATCTCTCCAGATCTGCAGGTCTATATTTTGAATGCCATTGAAGCTTACAATTATACAAATTTATAATCAATCGATTCAGCTCCCTTACAGCTTGACAAACTCTTGGATTTCTCAATTTAGCCTAAATCCCTAAATTTACTGAAACTAACTCCAACTCATTCCTTTTCTGCAATCCTTTCGAATCTCTAATCTCTTCACATGCCCAACTAATCAACTTCTCCTGTCCTCTAATCATTTGAGGGCAATTACAACTCTCTCTACATTTAATAAAAATTAATTAAAACCTATTAATCTCATTACATAAAATATAACCCCTAAGTCTAATAAAACATATGGAATTTGTTTTTGCCTAATGCTCTTGCATCATAATCCCTAGGTTAAATTTAATCATGATCTCCTGATCATGTGCTTTCAGTCTTGTCCTCCTGGATCCCACACTTTGTTCTGCAACTGATCATCTGTTGCAATATTATTCTTCTGCACTTCTCCAGTCTTCCATATCTTATTCTGTATGGCTCCACCAGCTGTACTTTTACAGTCTCCTTCTGTCTTTCCTTTGCTGCCGCTACTTCTTCTTCTCTTTCCTGTTGCTACCTTCCTTTGAGACACTTTCATCATCAACTTTATCATAATTTCAATTTCTTTGTCTAATATGTCTTCTAACTGCTGGATACTGCTTCCTCTTGATTCCTGAATTCTTACCTCTGCTTATGCTTGCTGAGTTCTTATTTGATGAGCCCCTGCTTTCTCAGTTCTTATTGTTTCTCTTACTCTGGATCTTTCCTTTAATTGCTGAGCCCTAGCTTCCACCCAATCACCCATTCCCTCTTGTTTTCCACAACAGAAAAACTCTTCCTGATTGTCATCCATGAAAATTTTTCCATTCTCTAACTTCAACAATTTTCTGCATTGGTATTTAAATTTCCAGTCATTGTCATCATCTCTTTTCTTCTCCTGCGCCAAACATCCTTCAATCCTTCCATCAGCACCTGCAATCATAAAACAGACACCAAAATTATAGAATCTTTGTGTCTCTTCCTCCCCTGGCAACACTTCAAATTGTTGCTTTAACATTTCTTTTGGAAACACTTCAATCTTCTACTTTTCCATTTCATTCTCTTCTCTAAATGTTTTCAGCAAACAATTTAGCCATCTATTCTCAAGCATTTCATCAATATGCTGCAAACTTGTTTCAGCATAATCTTCTTCTTCTTTCTTGAAAATCCTCAGTAATTGTCCTTCATCCACTTGATTGATTCTAGAAATCAATTCAAGTTCTTCAAGCACTGTGTCCTCATCTTCTATCAGAGTAAAATTTTGATTCTCCACTGCTGTAGCAGTCCCAAAAATATGTTCTCTAGTCTTCTCTTTGTCCATCAGACAAATTAGTTCCTTCTTGTCATCAAAATTAATAACAAGTTCCTTTGCATGAGGCATGATAGCCTCACCTTCCTTCTTCTCCAACAGTTCATATTCATCCAAGATAACTCCAAGTGATGGATTGTCTTCTGCAATGCCTATCAACACAACCAACTTTTCAATTTTAAAATCATAAGACCTAATGGTCTCAATTGATGATCCAGTCACCAATTCTTCTTTCTGTAGTTCTAAGTCTCTTCTAAGACTCAAAAAATCTTCACTGTCCTCATTCCTTTGTATCTTCACATTCTTCAATCCCCAATTTTGAAATTGAGGTTCTCCCTCCAACATTGAATCCTGGTTGTTCAATATAATCTCCAGCAATCCAATTTCTTCATTCCATGGATTAAAATCTTCCACAAAATTTTCTTCCTCCTTTCTTTGACTGTCCCGTGGTTCCAAATTTCCTCCATCATCAAAAAAATATGCATTCATAAAACATTTAAAATAAAATAAAATAATAAGGCCTCAGTGCCTTTATTTCCTCTGCCAGCATTTCAGTATGATGTCTTGACTTTTCTTCTTTCTCTATCATCACATCAATATGCTGATTTACTTTTGCCAAAGAATTCTCTGAAGAATTCCCAAGACTTCCAACAAGTCTTTCCTTCACACCATCTGCCTCCATGATGGTTTCTTGTTTACTGTAGTGAACTCTACCTTCTGCAATCTCTCTTTCATACTCTGAATTCTCCAACAAATATTCCATCAATGCAATTTCTTTGAGGCATTGTTGAAGTAATTCATCATCATTTACTATCCCTGCATTCATACACAAACTTTCAGTTTATAGACCAGGAGATTCAACATCCTCAACTGGTGTTTCACATATCAGTTCTTCACACTGATCCTCTAATTCTTCATTGAAAAAAATTTCCTCCTGTGTTGCAACAGTTTCCATCATAAATGCATCACTGCCTCCTTCATTCAAGAAACATTCTCCAACATTACATTTTTCTTCAGAGTATCCATCTTCTGAGAGATACTTCTTCATACTTGTGATAGCTTCACAAGATTTCTCATCCTTCTCTGTAAAACCTGTAATCACCTCAATTGTCAATCACAAAAATAAAAGGTTCCACATCATTCGGCTGATCTGGACTTGTCTAATAACTCAGGAAATCATCAAAAATTTCCTCTTCAGCAAGACAATCTTCTTGCTGTCTCAAACCTCCACCATGGTTCACAATATCTTTTGTAGATCTCCATCCTTCATCTGTACTATGTTCTGCTTCACAAACAAAAACTTCTCTTCTCAACTCAGTTGTTCTGAGTTCTGAACATTCCAACTGTACATTCCTCCTCTGTTCAAGCTTCCTCATCTTTTCTGCAAACATACAAGAATCATCAGAAGTAAAGTCATTTGACCCCTTGGTCTCACTTGAATTTTCAGTCTTCAAGTATTTCTCCAAATACTCAATCATCTTGAGTAATTCCTCCTTCAGCCGAGCATTTATCATTTGCGCTCTCTTCATCTGTAGCCTATGCCACTTTACCTTCTTCTTCATGAGCCAACCAACTCTCTGGCTTTCTTCTATCATCTTTTCTAGTTTATTAAACTGTTCTCTGATCTCAGCTACCTCTTTCCAATATTCTAGATCAGTCAACTGCTGCCTTATGCCATTTGCCTTGGAATCTTCTTTCTCTTCTCTATTGTGGCCTCTCTCAGAACCTCTGCTGTCTCTTTTCTTATGACTATCAATAGTCATCTTCTTCTCCATGATTTCCTCACTCATCAGCTGCACCAAGCCTCTGCAATAGCAAGCTATCCTGCTACCTCTTACCTCACCAATCCTTTCCTCTGGATCTGGGATTTTGGCAAGTACTGGTCCCCTATCTGCTGGAACCTTCTGAGCACTCTCTTATGCTCTCTCTAGGCTTCTCTTTGTAGCTTTTCAAGAACACTTATGTTCTTCTTTCATCCAAAATCTGTTGGGAATTCGCCAGGTTCTACCACACTTTCTTCTTCACTTTAAAATCCTATGCTGGACTCTTTTATCACTGCTCTCAAAGCTTTGATTTGCTTTTGCTGAGATTTCTTCCACAACTGGTTGCAACCTGAATTCTGCAACCAATTATTCAAACCAGAGTTAAATAATGCTCATCAACTCACCTTCAAGATTCTATATAATATTGTTTCTTCTTTCACCTGCACTGCACCTCTGTATGTTGCAATATTGATCAGTTTCAAAATCTGATCTTACATGCATTCAACAAAACTTGATTTTTTTTTTAAAAAGAGCTAGTCCAGCTCTGATACCACATGATGATGAGGTACCATGCTTTCCAAAATTCCCACCTTCTGCTATGCATATAAAAATGCATCTCCAAATTTGTGCCCAAATAAACCTCCAAATCTAGGCAATTTCACACATCTTGCAGAAGTTCCTTTTTTTTTCAATCATTTCACTATGATTATATAACCATTACATAAGTGAAATCTTTCTCTCAGTTATAATTTTATGGTTCTGAAACCATAATCAACTTGTCTTATGCGTAGAAGCTGTCTCTCTTTAAATGTTATTTGAACCATACATAATTTCTTTTATCAAAGAATTCTCTCTTTTCACTATTTCCCAAATGAATTCCTTTTTTAAATCACACTATCATAGCTTATTAACATGCCAATTGCCTTCTTCTTCAAAAGTCGATTTAAAATAAAATCATATAAATTAAGGCCCATACCTGGCCCACCATTCTCTTCAACGAACATTAGCACTATTTCCCATAACATAACTCAGACTTCGATTAAAATCAAATGCCAACACATACAATTGCCCCGGACCACAATAGTTAATTGAAACTGACCTTCAATAACCTCCACGCATCGTCATGATGTGAATTCCCTTTGATCTTCTGCCCTTAGGATCAGACGCAAATCACATTTTTCTTAGCACAGAATGTTAACTCCGAAAAAAAGTGTGAAATAAGCAGTTTTCAAATACTTCCTATGCCACGTGTTGGACAAAGAGCACTATCTTGGTTTTTTCCAAAAACAACTTACCATTTTTAAATAATGTGAACCCACTAGTTTTCTCTCCAGAAACCACCTTCGTGGTTCTATTCTATCCATGGTTCCGCCCTTTATCAAAGCTCTATTGAATTTGGACTTCACAACAATACCTCTGCGAGGCCATCAAACCTTTACTGACCAGGCTCTACTCTTGCGAATCCATTCATGGATTTGGGAAACCCACCTTCACCATTGTTTGTTCACGGATCTTTGAACACGTATTGATGTTCCTTAATCCACTTCGTGATGTTGAACAAGTTAAAGCCCTCAATCATTCATGCTGCGTTCGGTTGAACCCTCCATCTCTGTATGAAATTTAATAATTGTGAGTTGGTTTCAATACAAGAATCAGTGTTCTTGAATTCTTTGGGAAAATGCCCAAGAGTCAATATAAATGGACATCGATTTCAACAAGGAATTCAACGTTCGTTGATTTCCTCGAAATATTCGTAGCGGATTAAATTCTTCGGGGGATTTTGTATTATGGCTTCGACACACTAACTCGATAGCGATTAAGGCAATCGGAACCCCTATCTATTCCACTCAAAAACTCTTGACACAGGCTTATATCAATAGTAACTGGATCCCCTTCTCACAGGACTTAGGGCGGAATTCAGATATGCTCAGAATACAACCATTTATGCAGAGATTCAATGCCTTCCATACTCAACGATTTATGTATTATGGTTTCAACAAGATCAATATCAATTATGCAATTCGAATACACCAGTCCTTGATTCATTCAATTACATACACATTCATAACACAACAATCTCATAACCATATAGCTCAGAATTGGAAATTAACTCATAAATCAAGTTCTTCTATTAATCATGCTAGGCTTACATGGAAAGTCTTCTTTCTCGGCCTGATCTTTATTTTGGTGGCCCTTCTTCCTCTCTACTCCGTCTCTCCAGATTTGCAGGTCTATCTTCTGAATGCCATTGAGGCTTACAATTATACAAATTGATAATCAATCAATTCAGCTCCCTTACAGCTCGACAAACTCTTGGATTCCTCAATTTAGTCTAAATCCCTAAATTTACTGAAACTGACTCCAACTCATTCCTATTCTGCGATCCTTTCGAATCTCTAATCTCTTCACATGCCCAACTAATCAACTTATCCTGTCCTCTAATCATTTGAGGGCAGTTACAACTCTCTCTACATTTAATCAAAATTAATTAAAACCTATTGATCTCATTACATAAAATATAACCCCTAAGTCTAATAAAACATATGGAATTTGTTTTGGCCTAATGCCCCTGCATCATTTATGCATAGGAAACTGAGTCTACTGCCTTGTGACCGTGATACACTGAACACAACATTCAGGGAGACTACCTGTATGTACATCAATTCCTTGGTCATTTCTATTTCATTTGATCACCAAGGTGTATATGGAAGTTCACGGAAACTTGGTACACTCTCTTGCTTAGAATTCCTGAGTAGTCATTTCAAACTTTTTGTGAATCTTTAAATAAGAGAAGAGATCATCAAGCACTTGTCCTTTCACGCTCGTTTCAAATTGAAAGTGAATAGAGTCATCTTTTTCCTGTTTCTCGACTCTTAAAACATGAAATAGTGAATTTTGGTTTTAGCGTTATAAAATTAATCACCTACGATCACACACCGATTAAAAGTTTATTACTTGGCCTGATTAATTTCCTTGGTTCTTGTTTTGGCACCTTCGATTGGTTATCTCTTTTCCTTCCTGTTCTGATATACAGTAAAAGTGGCGGAACATCCAGTTTCATCGTCCTCACTGCCTCCTAGTGGTGGTTCTTTTCAGGACTTTTCTTTTGAAACTCCACAGTCCACTAGGTCTGTCGAGTTTTCGCAGCCTATTCTTCTGTCTATCCAAACCCTTGCTACTCGATCTCCGCTTGATGAGCTAGTTGAGTTCAATTGGCCTCCTTCAAGTGGTTGGTCTGGTTTTGGGGAAGAAGGAGAATTTCCTCCTCTTACGTTAGGATCGCCTTTTGTTGTTGCTATGGTACCTCCTAGTCCCCATAGTATTTTCGAAGATCTTACGGCGGACTTAGATATGTATTTCTCTAGTCTTGTTGATAGTGAAGGAATGCATGTTTCCATAGGATAATATCAACTCTTTCCTGAGGATCTCTCTCATGCCTCTATCCAATGTTCTCCACCATCAGTGTCACTTCCGCCTGGCTATCGGTCCTTGAGTCAAATTATGTCTGGAGTTGCCTCCATTGTGCAATCTAGTACAGTAACTCCTTCTCAGAGTTCGGTCTTACATTCATTAGGGCTATTTCCTTTGACACCTAGTTCGTCGATTACTGTTACATCTGTTCGAGTTCAACCGATGGTCTGTGTGGCTTCATCCACACCTATTGTTACTCATCAGTTGTTGGGATCTTTTCACACTTGTAGGTTTATTTTCCTCAATCCAACATGGCCTGTTAATCTCGGTCCTAGTAGATCACAATCTAGTGCCGCAGAGGCCCCATCTGCTTCTACTGTTGTTTCCACTACTCTTGTGACTCCTGGAGGCCTTACTTTTGAAGAATATCTGGTAGTTGTTTAGCAGCAGAGTTCTCAGGGTTCTCAGTAGTCTCAGGCTCCTGGTAATCCTCGATTCCATCACTATGATGATGTTGGTAATCCCGTATATGTATATCCACACCATTATGATGTGTATGGTAATCTGGTCTATTTGCCTTGTATTGATCCTTTTCAAGTTTTTTATGATCCTTATCAAACTGTTACTTGTTTAGGACCTAACTTTCCTGCACAACCCTCTGGCTTGCAAGGAAAACCCTCATCGGGACAACCTTTAGCTTAGTAGGGCCTTGATGCTGGTCCACATGGATAACCATATGGTCCACAAGGCCAACCTTCACAAGGTCAGTCTTTGGTCCAACATGGACAACCCTCCGGTCTTTCGAGTCAACCTTTGAATCAACAAGGATCATATTTTGGTCCTGGGGAGCAAAATTATCCATTACAGGGACAACCTGTTGCACCTCAATCACAGCCGCACGTTTAGTATGGCTCGAATATTATGCAACCAGGACAACCCTATGGTCCTTCTCCAGGTCAACCTGGTTATTAGGGACAACTTGGTCCGTCGCAACCATCAAGCCAGCCTTTTCCACAAGGAGAACCTGGTGGTCCCCAACAATAGTTTCAACAGCTGGTTCAACCAGCTCAGCAGCTGTTTCTACCTGCACACCATTAGATTCCTTCGGTTCCACAGCCGGTGCTACCTATTTACCCTACTCAGCAGCCTGCTCAACCTGCTCTGCAAAGTCAACCTACTCATCCGCAGGGTGCTTACTACCCTCGAGTTTCATATCAACTGCTATATAGCGCGCCCCAGATTCCTTACCCTCAAAATCAACCTGTGTATCATCAACCTCAAAGTGATGCTTACATTCCACAACAGAATCCTTATACTACTCAGCAAGGACCTCCGTGGTCTACTTTGACTCAATATCCTGGTCCTCAACCCTAGTATCAACCGAGTAATCTTGCTTCTAATCCCTATGATCTGAATATTTCGGGATAGAATGTATGGGGACAGAATCCCACTCAGACTGGGTGTAATGTACGCATGGGTCCTTATCAAAGACCTCCAATGACTTATAATACTCAATTACCATTTCTTGCTACGTTGGAATTACCTGATGTGTTAAAGTTGACGAATGATCCTATTCTTCATAATCTGTATTGGCCTCTGGTTCTGACCAAGATTCTTGGTGATTGTCCTAAATTTGAGGGTAAACCTGGTGAAGACCCACAAAAACATGTTATGACTTACCACTTGTGGTTTTCCTCTAACTATTGGGTTGATGATTCTATTCGGCTCCGTCTTTTCTAGCAAACTCTTATTGGTGCCGTTGTGAAGTGGTACATTGAGCTGTTCATGCAGTTTTTAAAGATTTCAATTCCTTAGCTATGGCATTCCTTACACATTTCTAGTTGCCAGTCCGCTATGGGACTGGGACGTACCTCCTCACTTCATTGAAACAGGACCAAGCTACTCATATCTCGGATCATATTCATGAGTGGTAGCGACATCATTGCATGAGCAAGTTTGAAATTCCTGATCAGCTTATAACTCATTGGTTCACTACCTCCTTTGTCAATAGTATCGCCAAAGACATAACTATGGGGGCATGTGTAACCAAGGAATAGGCCATTGCTTACGTCCAGTACCTCGATCTTGTGTACTCTCAATCTGGCGCTTTATATGATATCTTTCCTGATGCCCCTCAACCTGGAACTTATAAACCACCAGTGAATCCTTTCATTGATGGTATTATTGGTTCCGTTTCTCAGACTTCTCAGAAGTCCCCATCCAATTCTGGGAAGTAGAAGTCTACTTCTTCCAATAATGTTTCTTCTCAACCAATTTCGAATTGTGGAAAACCCACAGAAGTGAATGTCGTCCAGGCTAATCATACGAATAATGCTTCTGAAGGTAAAAAGAAGGGTAAAGGTAAGGCCAAAGCCGATACCCCGAAATAGGATTCATTGAAACCTCATTCTGTTGATAGTTCTCAACGCAAACTGAAGTATCCTTGTTTAATTTGTGACAAAGAGCACTTCACCAAAGACTGTCCTCGATGGTTCGAAGTGAACCGATTGCTCAAAGGCATTCAAGGAGCTCCGCCTGTTCTTAAAGAACCTTTTCCTACTCAGCAAACTCATATGGTAGACAAACCTTAGCCCTCTACCCCATTTGGTTCTAAGGTTTTTATAATGAACGATTTTACACCTGTTTCTATTACTACTTAATCGAAAGATTATTTTGGTTCACGTCAGGCAACGGGGAAGGAGATCGATGATGGTCCTCCTCCTCCACCTGTTTTTGGCCCTCTTGAGATTGAACGGCCTAATACTGAATCTGTTTTATGACCACCTTCCAAAGGTGTGCTCCGCAAGTCTTCGTACACTCCCAATGCCTGTGCTACTCACCATTACAATATTGTTGAGTATTTGGCTCAGGAGCCATCTGCAATGTCTATGTTAGAAGTACTTTATAGTTTTCTGTCACTAAGGAAAGCGTTGTTATCCATAATAGGTGGGGTTGATCTCGTCGATACTAGATTTCTTTCTTTTGATTTAGAGAATTTCGTCCCACGAATCCCACACCAAATTGTGCTCATCATTCAAGTTGGTATCAATGGTTTCAAAATTCATCGGGCAGTCATGGACGAGGGTGCATCTACCTGTTTTATGTCATCTACTTGTTGGAAATCCATTGGTTCTCCAGCTCTCACCTTGTCACCCAATGCCCTTGAAGCATTTGATGGAAGAGAGTGTAAACCTCTTGGTGTTCTCGCTAGTTTACTGATCACATTGTAAGGGAAGATAGTCAATGTTGAGGTTGAAGTTGTTGATGCTAAACTCAATTATAATCTTCTCCTCAGTCGCAGTTGGACTCACGCAATGCTATGTTTTTTGTCCACTCTCTTTCTTGTTTTGAAATTCTCGCACGAAGGAAATATTATTACTATCGATCAATTGTATTTTTTCACTTCTTCTTCCGAGAACGAAGTTCCGTATGTGGATAAGATTCCTACTCCCTACGAGAACGTAGGGCCAGGTCTTTTCAAGGATCCTTCCCTCATGGGTATTTTCCCTCTTCCACCACCAAATACTATTCAGGTCAACATGATTTCTCGCACCGATGACCCATGGGTTATCCCTTCCCCTGAACAGATCAGTTCTTTCAGAGATTCGATGTCGTTGAGTCTAATTGAAATTGATTATTGTGAACTCATCGCCGCGTCGGATACTCCGTCTCCTGATTCTGCTCCTTCAAGCATGTCTCTTGAAATTTATTCTCAATCCCCTTGGCTTGGTGATTTTGATTCACCAGATCCTTTGAAATAAGTGTTTCCCTCCGATGAGGCTATTGTGGAAACCATGTCTCTCGAAGATCTCCTGTGGGACGATAATCATCATCGTTCCTCGTTCTTGCCAAGTCTCAGCGCCATGTCTATCTGTCTTGAGTGTTTTTCTTCTTAGGTTCCTTCTTCTCCGCTTCAAACACCTGTTCAAATACATGAAGATTTTTGGAAGGTAACTTGAGTAAAATTACAGAGACGATGCCTATTGACATTTCCGTTAAAACGAGAATTGTCGAGAACATCCATATTGGGGTCACTTGTTCTTCCAGTGAAGTACAAGTCTATACTAGCCTTTTCCACGAATTCCCTGATGTCTTTGCGTGGTCCTACTAAGAAATTCTCGGCATTGATCCTAGCATCGTGGTACATGAAATTCATACTTACCCCGGTTCGAAACCTGTTCGCCAGCGTCTTCATTCGGTGCATCCTTGAAAAGCTGCTGCCATTAAAGCTGAAGTGGAAAAGATTCTCAAAGCTGGTTTCATTTATCCGATTCCATTGACAGATTGGGTCTCTAATATTGTTCATGTAGATAAGAAACAAGGCACTATTCGTGTATTTTTTGACTATCATGATATTAATCCAGCTTGTCCCAAGGATAATTATCCTACTCCATTCATCAATCAGATAATTGACGACTGTGCCGGGAGCGAGATTTTTTCCCTTATGGACGATTTTTCTAGTTATAATCAGATAAAAATTCTCCTGAATGATCAACACAAGACTCCCTTCATCTTTCCTTCGGGTACCTTTGCATATAAGAAGCTTCCTTTTGGGTTAAAGAATGTTGGGGCCACATCTTAGTGCACGAAGTCCTACACCTTTCATGATATTCGTCACATCGTGCAGCCTTATCTGGATGACCTTCTGGCTCATTCGGCTAATCGTAGGGATCACCCTGACCATCTTCGTCATATTTTTCTTCCTTGTAGACACTATAACATTCGGCTTAATCCGCAAAAGTGTGTCTTGTATGTTGATTCCGGTAGACTCTTAGGGTTTATCATGTCTCAAGACGGAATTTGCCTCGATCCTCTAAAAGTTGAGGCTATTATTAATCTCCCCTCTCCTTCCTCAGTGCACCAGTTGCAGAGTTTACAAGTGAAAGCTAATTTTTTACGTCATTTTATACCTAAATATGCTGAAGTAGCTAAAGTATTCACACAATTGTTGAAGCAGGGCGTCCCTTTCTGTTGAGATGAAATCGCTTAGAAATCGCCCTCCAAATTATGATCGTGATTTTTCCCTTTATTTAGCTGCCGCTTTCAGTATGATTGACATGTTTTTGGTACAAGACGATGATGACAGTCATGAGAATGTTATTTATTACTTGTCTTGTAACCTTCTCGACCCATAAATGTATTACACTCTCTTAGCCCCCTATAAATTCGTTGACAAGCAAGCAAGGGGCTAATTTGTTTTATGAGCCTTAAAGGAATGCATTTCTCTTGAAAACACATCATCCTTGAAGCCTCTTCATGCTCTCTTCCCTTTGATTATTTCCCTCTGCTGTTCTTGAGTCTATAAGTCTCACTGATTGCAAAAAATTGTGCTCCAAAATGCCTACATTTGCCCCTTGTATCCCTGCAGAATGCCCCATTTTAACCCCTTTTTTCCCCCTTGTCAAAATCCCCTTAAAACCACGCATACACCCTTGGTTTTGCCAAGCAACCCTTAATGCCTCTATCATTACCCTTCCCTGGCCTCAAATCACAGTGAAAAGGGCCGAGAACTCATACTTTTGCATATAAATGGCCCAGCCCCTTTTAGGCCAGCCCCCTTAACCTTTCCCCCCCACGTGACCCGAGCACTAAACCAGGAGCTGACCCATAGAGCGCTCATCAATCGTATGATCGGGTGAAATTCACGTCGTAGATCTGTATAAGATGCAACGATCTTCGTGGTCCCTTCACGCACATGTTTTTCCCTCGTTCAGCCTTTGATCGCAGATCCACCGTCCACTTGATCCGCAAATCTACGGCCTGGAGTCTATCCACCCCGGTGATCCCCACAGCATTCACTGTTCAGAAACTGGCGGTATCCATCGCACCGCATTTGGAGGTTGAGTGATTTTTTTCATTTCACAGCGATTCCATTCATCGCATGCCGCGTGTCCCGAGCACTATTTGAAAACCGCCCCCCATCGCATGTTAACATTTTGCATTTTCCCCAGCGCGATATCGCTATACACCGTCTGATTTACGATCGTCCATCCAATAGTCATCACGCCACGAAGTTGCACGGGGGTTAACCGAGGCAAACAGTGCCCCTGGCCCACCATCCATCGCCCTCTGCTACGTTTTCCACCGTCGATCTCCTCCTGAGATCAGACGGTCCAGATTAACTGCATGTCCCACCGTTGACTGGTCCCGCCATGTCACCTTTCCACGTGTTTCATCGCGTGTTCATTCATCCCTTTAAATATTCCATTCTGAGGTCAATGTTTAAGGTTTTGCATTTAAATTTCCATTCTACAAACCTCCCACTGCATTTTCCACCGTAATCCCGCACTATTCCACCATTTCACCAGTCTGCACAGCCAATTTCATCATCCCCGCTGCATTCAACCTCCCCAGGCATAGTTTTCTTAACGTGTTTGCGTCTTTTGCAGGTTTGCAGGCAGCGAAAAACCACCATGATTCAGTCTCTGTTACAGTGACAGAGATCACAGGGAAGGACCATTTTCAGGAGCTGAAAATATGGAGAAAGGCTTGGGAAAGGTGCTACGACATAAATCTCATCAAAGGACAGGGTTCAAGCTTTGTCAAACTTCTCCAGAGCCATTAAAGCACATATTTCGCAGTCAGAGACAAACTTGGAAGCGGCTAAGAGTATTAGTGGGAAAACAGAGTGTTTAGGGCCTGTCATTGAAGATTTTGAGCCTTAATCCAATGATTTGAAGGTATAGTACCATATCAAAGACATCATGGATCACACGAAATGCCCAGCGCACAGAAAGCAATACTATCAGAGTTTCACATCAGCAGATTGTTCTTTCCATAAAGGATGAAGTGCTCGTACTATCTCCTCTCTATTTCGTGTCCCTAAGGAAATGCAGCCCTGACAACAGTCCTAAGCTGCCAAAGGATTTGTTACATGGTATGGCAGACCCTAGCATCATTATTCTACCTTTTTTAATTCACCAGAGTGCTATAACAAGTACAACAAAGACATCCTGGAGTAAATTTGCAGCCTGACGAAGATCACTCTTTCATCCAAAGAGTACCAGAGATAAAAGCTCAGAATTTAAATAGAATGGGCTTCGACCCTCTTTCTTTTGTGAGTTTTAATGCTTCATTTAGTCATTCACCTACCTCCTCTGCTCTCTTGAGCTATAAATTTCATGAAGAAACTCATTGTAGGTTGTTGATCAGTTATCAGAGAGTTGCAAGTTGTTTCTTTTGAGACATAGTCTCTGTGTAAAGTTTGTAAGATAGGTTGAGGAAGATGTTGTCAGACTGAATATCCAGCTATTGGTAATGTTGTACTTGACCGATGTTGCTCTTTAATATTACAAGTAGATTTCTTTGGATCCTGATCTAAAGCAGTGGTGATGTTTTTCCATCTCTGTATTTTTTATTAACTTGCAGTTCATTTCATTTCATTTCTACTGGCTCGCATCAGAAATCTGGCATAGGATTTACCCTTTTCAGGTACCCTATGTTTTTTCTCTCCTTGCCTTCAATGTTTTCTACTAAACGTGTTATCTAAGGGTTGATTCCAGTTAATTTAACCAGTGTAGTGGATGTCATTTCCTGCTAGCTGATGTATGAATTAATGAATCTGATCTTAGATGTTCTTGTTAGGATTTAATTGAATGAATTGGGAACACTGGGAGGTCTAGAACTTTGTCTCTATCTCACTAGGATCCTTTTCAATTAATTGAACCTTTCTAAGATCCCTCAAGCTAGAGGCCAAAGCATTGAGAGTTCAAAGTCTGTCTCTGATCTCAGGTCTTTAAATTTGTGTTCTAAATATTTATTGTTTCCCCTCTCTTACCATTTCATGCCACACTATCATCTTAAGATCCAATGCTTTAGATGACTAGCCCAAATAAAAGCTTTTACATTGAACAAAAAGTAAACCCTTTCCTGACTCCATTGCCCAATGGTCTTGAATGTTCCCTGGAGTATCTCTCCTTTGCCTAAAATCCCCTTTGCTCATCCTTGTCTTATATTGAACCCTTCTTTCCTGATAACCAACAACCAAAAAAAAAATAATAAAAACAAACTCCGAGCCTTATAACTAGCCTAACATCTTAATTTTGAGCTTCAAAGATATAAAACCTTGCTTATATAGAGAGATCCCTCTCTGGACCCAGGAGGGCTAGATCCTGAGGTCTGAAAGTGGTTTTATGTTGTCTCATCTTTTGGTCTTGCCAATCTGGCCAGAACATGGGAACCCCAACATAATGGCGACTCCGCTGGGGAAATTCTAAGTATTTTCCACCTTACTACATCATAAGAGCCTTAGAAACCTAGAAACTCTGGTTAGGTTGGCAGTGAAACACTTCCATTTGCAATTCAATTTCTACACCATTTGTTGTGTTTCTACCACACTCTTAGAAAGAGTCTGGAAAGGGCCAGGTAGCCTCCAGATCTCACACTCTTTTAGAGGTGACATATCTGGTAATAGCCCTCCCATTCAATCTCTGGTTAGATTTTGCTGTGTTCGGAAGATGTCCTTGAAAAGGGACATCTCATAAGCACTGTGGTGGAAAGTGTACCCTCCAGAAGCATCCTAAAACTTCCACCTGGCAACTCCATAGCTCCTTAAAGATCAAAGACTCCACTGGTGATCATTAGGCCTGCTGATTATATTGGTTCACATAAGACTCCACTGGGAGACCAGCCTCCATTACAACATCAGCCACAATAGAAGGAAAAATTAGAGTTAGGCTCCTTTGTTGAAAACAACATTTTGGCTTCAAGAACCATTCATACAAGAGATTATCCTAACCCAGACCCCCCTGAAATAGTTGACAACCCTGAGAGAATCCTCAAGGGATATCCTACACCCAAAAGACCAACTATTTCCGGTCGCATCCATAGAGCTAACTCTTCACCGGAAGACTTCACAGCTCTATCAGTCCCACCTTTTGGCCTAGACCTACCAAACAGATTACCAAGAACTAGGTCATTCAGTGTCCTAGACCAGTCAGACCTTGAGCTCTTTGGTTCACCACCTCAAAGTGGTAAACACCTTGGGGATAGACAGACCCCTCCATCTACACCTCCTGATATTCACTTCATTCAAAACTTGGGGCTCTGCCACCCTAAATCTTCCCAACAAGCTTCTGCTGGTCCTAGTATCCCTGTCATCCATATCCCATCTGCTCAAGCCAATCCCTTACCTCCTCAAAATACCATCATGGCAGCCTGGTATGCCCCTTTGGTTTTACCCCAACCTCTAGTACCCTTACCCAATGATTATCAATCAAAGATCCCACATTTCACTGCCAAAGAGTCTACCATAGCTCAACACCATGTAGATAGGATGGAAGATTCTTTTGACTACATGGAAATATATGATGATACAGTCAAAATGAGAATATTTTCACAAAGCTTAGGAGGTGATGTGAAGAAATGGTTCAAAAGCCTACCTCCTAATAGTATCCAAGACCTTCCTGCTTTATATCAGACCTTCATAAAAAAATGGGAAGTTAAGGCCAATCCTCTCCAAATCCTAGCAGAATACAAGAATCTTAAGAGGAACGTCAGAGAGAGTGTCCATGACTACTCTACAAGGTTTAACAGTGTTTATAACGCTCTTCCTCCACACATGAAACCCCCCCAAGGTATGGTTCTAGTGAAATACCATGAAGGCTTGGATGCTGATATGGCCTACTAGCTTAGGGAGAGGGATTACAACACATTGGAAGACATGCAAAAAGGAGCAGTGAGTGTAGAGGCAAATCTGATTGAGAGCTGAGAAAAGGGTAACATATAGAGATGACAATGTAGCTTCCACATCTGACCCCAATTATGACCGCATATCCAAAAACATGGAAAAGCTACAACAAATGATGGAAAAAATGGTTTTCACAGTTAGTAACCAAAACAGAAGTCAAAATCATAACCAAAACTAGAAATTTAGAAGAAACAACACCAATCCCAACAGACAAAGAAAATCAGATCAACAAGTCATTCCCCCATTTCAAGAGAAATTTCTTGACGAAGATGAGGGAATCATAGAAGAGTCTGAGGGGAACACAATAAACATGTTTGAAGTAGAAAACTCAATCCACAACTGTTCCACAGAAGAAGATCAGCCCTCACCCGCATATTGGGAGGAGGAAAGGTTAGAATATGAGGATTACAGATTGGGATTCGAAAATGCCATCATGCAGGTCAGAGAGTAGTATGAACGTAGGAGAAAAAAGAGCCTAGACACTGCCAAACCAAAAGCTTCTGAGGTTACCATCAAGAAAAGGCCTAAGAAAACTTCTAAAGTGACTGCTAAAAATAACAAATCAGTAGCTGAGAGTTCTGGAAAACACAAAAAAAAATACAACCAAAACACTGATACACAAGGTCAACCATCTAGCAGCACTAGCACTACAGTTAGTGCTCCTGATAAAATAGTTTCTAACAATGTACATAGTGAGAATCAACCCATTGATTCAACCACTAAGGTGGTGGCTAAAAAAACAGAATCGAGTATTCCAAAGAGTTAGTCCACTTTCAATTTGGAGAGTGATATTGCTAAAATCAAGATCTCTATCCCACTCTCTGAGCTGGCCACTCAGGATGTATATAAAGGCCAAATTTTGAAAGCTTTAAATCTAGGGGAAAATAGTGAAACGGTCAATCTGAGTGATGATCAACCAGCCCTTCTGTTTGGTCCCAAGATAGAAGGGAAGTTTCAAGAAGGGGTAATACCTCCTTTTTATATCAGTCTCAATATCCATGATAAGAACCTCCCCAATGAAATGCATGACTCCGGGGCCTCACACAACCTGATGCCCAAGATAGTTATGGAAAGATTAGGCCTAGAGATAACCCGTCCCTATAAAGACCTATATTCATTTGACTCTAGCAGAGTAAAGTTTCTTGGCCTGATCAAAGATTTATGTGTGAGCCTGACCGAGATTCCAGCCAAATTCATGGTCATGGATGTTGTAGTGGCATATGTGCCATCTAAGTATGGCATGTTGCTGTCAAGGTCATGGGGAGCCAAGCTGCAAGGTACAATGCAGATGGATGGAGCCTTTGCCACAATCCCAGTATTTAGCCAACATAGAAGACTGTATAGAGAGGCACAGATGAAATTCCTGGTCAGTAGCCGCGAAAAACCTAAAAATTCACCATTATACTCTGTACACACGGACCTTGACTCCTTCATCCTTTGCAATGATGAATCTTTGGAGGAATCAGGATTAAAAAATAGAGTTACACACGATGAGACAGAGCCCATTGAATTTAACATAATGGCTACTCTAGACTCATAGAAGAACGATGTAGAAAACCTTGAATAGTTCACTGAAACAGAAACTCAGAGTGAGCCAGAAATAGGGTGTATTCAACTGATTAGTCACCCTTCACAAGCTCATACACCACACCAAGAATGAAACAATGATAAACCCAAGAATGAAACCTTATGGGAAATGAATTTCGATGGGTCATGCACCAAGAGAACTGCTGGAGCAGGAGTGTGGATACATAACAAAGAGAGTGACTATGCAGAGAGCCATGCCTACAACCTGCACTTCAAATGTACAAACAATATTGCAGAGTATGAGGCTCTTATCCTAGGCCTGAATTTGTTGAAAAAACTAGGAGCCCGTAGGATAACTGTGCATGGAGACTCTGAGTTGATCATTAAACAGGTGAATGGTGAATACACAGTGAAACATCCTAGACTAAGAGCATATAGGAACAACACCATGGACATACTAAAAACCTTTGTAGAATACGAATTGGTGTTTTTCCCTAGGAGTCAAAATGTACTTGCAAATGGATTAGCCTGCATCGCTAGTTCATATCACAAGCATCCCAACGACCAACAGATCATCATTCAGACCAAATTCAGACCTGTAGTGCTGGATAATGAAAAATATTGGTAGGTCTTTGAGGGCGATAAACAAATTGAAGATTTCCTGGTAGGTAGAGACGAGTTTGAATTTTCTGATTCAGATTCTAAATCTGACAGTATCTGCCTAAGTGAAGATTCCTCAGATGAGGAAGAACCACCCTGTAACATAGAAATAAACACTTTAAACGAATAGATTGGAAATCCAAACGAAAAATGTGAAAACACAGATAGTGAGGCAGTAGAGGTGCTGCAGACCAAAGATAAGAAAATACCTCGAGGTCTAGTGCCTTTAGAGGACCTTTTTGACTTTGATGATGTAGCAAAAAAGCCCACTATAGAACATGCAGACTCTAATATCGAGGAATGCAACATAGGCACTGAAAATAAACCCAAGATGATCAAATTGGCTAAGTCCCTGCCTACAAACATGAAAAAGAAATACATCGACCTATTCAAGGAATTCATTGATGTGTTTGCTTGGAGGTATGAGGACTTAAGGGCCTATGACACAAACATCATACAACACAAAATACCTTTGAAAAAGAATCAGAAACCATTCAGACAAAAACTTCGCAGAATAAACCCAAAACAATTGCTTGCAGTGGAAAAAGAGATTAAGAAGATGTATGAGGCAAGCATAATTGTGCCTGTGAGGTTCTCTGATTGGGTATCAAACCTAGTGGCTATGAGAAAGAAAACAAGGGAGATCAGGCTGTGTATTGATTTCAGGAATATTAATAGAGCCTCACTCAAAGACAATTACCCTTTGCCAAAAATGGAACACATCCTTCAGAGGGTAGTCGGCTCAAAAAGGATATCCCTGCTAGATGGTTTTTCAGGTTACAACCAAGTTTTAGTAATCCCAGAAGACCAACTCAAGACCGCTTTTACCACCCCATGGGGCACTTTTATGTATGTAAATATGCATTTTGGACTGATGAACGCTGGTGCAACCTTCGAAAGAGCAATGGACATAGCTTTTTCAGATGAAATAGGACACTTCATTGTCATCTATCTGGATGACATAATAGTCTATTCCAAGATTGAGGAAGAACACCTAGAACACCTGAGAAGAGTGTTTGAAAAATGTAGAAGGTTCGTTCTGTCATTGAATCCTAAAAAGACTATATTTGGGCTACAAGAAGAAAAAATTCTTGGCCACATCATATCCGAGAAGGGGATTAGGATACACCCATAAAGAGTTGAGGGAATACTACAAATCACACACCCAAGAAACATAAAGGAGTTACAGTCCTTCATTGGGAAAATCAATTTCCTCAGGAGGTTTATTCCCAACTTACCTGAACACCTTAGGAATATGACAAACATGTTAAGGAAAGGTGTAGGAGTTAAATGGACTGTTGAGGCTAAGAAATCTTTTGAATCAGTTAAACTTGCACTCACCCAGGCTCTTGTCCTAATCAGCCCTGATTTCTCAAAAGAGTTTCTGATTTTTTCATTTGCCTCCGAGCATGCAGTAGCTGCAGTTCTACTACAGAAAAACCTAGAGGGAATAGAACAGCCCATTTCTTTCTTCAACAAAGCACTCAGAGATGCACCCTTGAAATACAACATAATGGAAAAATAGGCCTATGCCTTGGTAAAATCCTTGAAAGACTTTAGGGTGTACATACTTCATTCCCACACCATAGCCTATGTACCCAACATAGTGGTTAAAGACATCTTGTCCCAAGACCTAGATGGGAAAAGGGGAAAATGGATTGCTATAATCTTAGAATATGACCTTAATATAAAACCCACAAAACTGATTAAAGGTCAGGGATTAGCTCAACTAATGGCTGAATCAAATCTACAAGCCCTTGACATTAACATGGTAGATGCCTTAGATGAGCAGCAGGGATTTCCTGATCCCACTGTTGAGGAGAAGTTTCAGAGCTCTCCTTGGTATTCTGACATTATGTATGTTCTTACACACCTCAATGCCCCTCCTGAACTATCAAAGACCAAGGCAAGATTCTTAAAGCTAAAAGCCAGAAGATATTGCATAATGAATGAAGGATTATACTGGAAAAATGAAAATGGCCTATTGCTTAAATGTTTGCCTGAATCTGAAGCAGAAAGGATTAAACAAGAATTCCATGCAGGAGAGTGTGGAGGGCCACCTGAACTGGAAAGCCACTGCAAACAAAATACTTAGAGCTAGCTACTATTGGCCTACACTCTTCAATGATATCCATCAGATGATAATTTCCTGCCACAAGTGCCAGATTTTTGAAGGCAAAAGAAAGCTCCTCCCCTTACCTCTACAACCCATCACTGTTGAAAGTCGCTTTATGCAATGGGGCCTATATTTCATAGGAGAAATCCACCCAGATTCTTCTGCAAAACACAAATGGATCTTAACACTCACAGACTAATTCACTAAGTGGATAGAGGCCATACCTACTAGGAATGCCACAGATTCAGTCATCATTAGGTTCCTAGAAGGTCATATCCTCTCCCGGTTTGGCTGCCCAAGGAAAATAATCACTGATAATGCTGCTGCTTTTGGATCCAAGAAAATGGTTGATTTTTGTCACAGGTATCAAATAGCACTCAGTCATTCAACTTCCTATTACCCACAAGGTAATGGCTTAGCTGAATCATCAAACAAGAGCCTGGTGACCATCATCAAAAATCTGCTGGAAGAAAACAAAAAGTCGTGGCATAACAAGTTAGTGCATGCCCTGTGGCCTGACAAGCTTACAACAAAGAAATCCATTGGCATGTCACCATGTCAACTTGTATATGGAACAGAAGCAGTATTTCTTACCAGCCTTGGAGTACCAGTGATCAAACTTGTTCAAGAGATACAGACAGAAGAAGATAGCATGGTGAGGAGAATAAACCAAACAATTCATCTCCAACAAATAAGGGAAGAGGTTTATAACAGAGTCGTGAAATTTTAGGAAAATTTAAAGAAGTTGTTTGACAAAAGAACCAAAGCTGTTGTCTTCAAAATTGGGATAAAGTTCTGAAGTGTGACTCAAGGAGAGGGGACAAAGGAAAGCATAGTAAGTTTGACAGTTTGTGGCAAGGTCCCTACATCATCCAGGCCACTGTGGGTCCAAATGCCTTTTTTCTACAAGAGTTAGATGGTACAGAGCTGTTTGGGGGTCATGTAAATGGCAGGATGCTTAAACACTACTTCTGTTGATTTCCAATTTCTAGTTTTCATTTCCATTGTAATTACCATTGCTGTGTTATGTTTTCAAGGAAAAGGAAAAAATGTTCCAAAAAAAAGAAAGAAAGGAGAGGTTCAGACATGCTCAAAACATGAACCTCTGAAGTGCAAAATATTGGCTCTAATATGATCAAAACTTGAGCCAAAGGAAGTAAATATAGCTGGTTCAAACATGCCCAAAACCTGAACTAGCAAAGAAGAAAGAAGAATTAGCTCTAACAAGCCCAAAATTAGGGCTGAGATGAAGAAAAGAAAGTGACTCTAACAAGCTCAAAACTTGAGTCACAAAGAGAAGAAGGATGCTTCGAAATTTCAGATTTCAAGCCTTCAAATTTTTGTTCCAATTTTCTGCAAGTTTCTGTCCATGTGAAACTGTCTTTATGCCTTGGATCCACAACAAACTAGACTGTCTAATCCTGTTTTGGATGTTTTTAAATTTCTGTTGTAGAATATATAGAAGAAATCTACTGGACAGTCTAATCCCAGCAGATATTAGATTAGGTAGAGAAACATGTGAGGCCAACGGTTTAAGTTGGTCTCATGGAGTAATAAGGGTAGAAATAGAATATGTTTATTTTCTTGTTTGTAAAAAATAAAAATGATGTAAAGGGTCTGCTAGTTCAAATGCACCCTGGAAGAGAAAATGGTAGGATTGTAGGATGGGTAGGTAGATTGTTTGGGAGAGCTTTTCTGCTAAATTAATGTCTTCACAATTGCGGCAGCTGAAAATGAAAGAATAAAGGTGGCTCAAGCAGCAGGCATCTGGCCTACACCAAAGGTAATTTTCTGAATTCTTGACTCCTTCAAGAAGAAGCCATCCCCATGTGGAGCCACTGTTAGCCCCCTATAAATTCCTTGACAAGCAAGCAAGGGGATAATTTGTTTTATGAGCCTTCAAGGAATGCATTTCTCTTGATAACACATCATCCTTGAAGCCTCTTCATGCTCTCTGCCCTTTGATTATTTCCCTCTACTGTTCTTGAGTCTATAAGTCTCACTGATTGCAAAAAATTGTGCTCCAAAAGGCCTACATTTGCCCCTTGTATCCCTGCAGAATGCCCCATTTTAACCCTTTTTTTTTCCCCTTGCCAAAATCCCCCTCTTACCCTCTAAATCCTCCCAAAATCCCCTTAAAACCACGCATACACCCTTGGTTTGGCCAAGCAACCCTTATTGCCTCTATCGTTACCCTTCCCTGGCCTCAAATCACATTGAAAAGGGCCGAGAACTCATACTTTTGCATATAACTGGCCCAACCCATTTTAGGCCAGCCCCCTTAACCTTTCCCCCCCACGTGACCCGAGCGCTAAACTAGGAGCTGACCCATAGAGCGCTCATCAATCGTATGATCGGGTGAAATTCACATCGTAGATCTGTATAAGATCCAACGGTCTTCGTGGTCCCTTCACACACATGTTGTTCCCTCATTCACCCTTCGATCGCAGATCCACAGTCCACTTGATCCGCAAATCTACGGCCTGGAGTCTATCCACCCCGGTGGTCCCCGCAGCATTCACTGTTCAGAAACCGGCGGTATCCATCGCACCGCATTTGGAGGTTGAGGGATTTTTTCCATTTCACATCGATTTCATTCATCGCATGGCGCGTGTCCCGAGCACTGTTTGAAAACCACCCCCTCATCACATGTTAACGTTCTGCGTTTTCCCCAGCGTGATATCGCTATACACCGTCTGATTTACGATCGTCCATCCAATAGTCATCACGCCACGAAGTTGCGCGGGGATTAACCGAGGCAAACAGTGCCCCTGGCCCACCATCCATCGCCCTCTGCTACGTTTTCCATCGTCGATCTCCTCCTGAGATCAGACGGTCCAGATTAACTGCATGTCCCACCATTGACCGGTCCCGCCATGTCACCTTTCCATGTGTTTCGTCGCGTGTTCATTTGTCCCTTTAAATATTCCATTCTGAGGTCAATGTTTAAGGTTTTGCGTTTAAATTTCCATTCTGCAAACCTCCCACTGCATTTTCCACCGTAATCCCACACTATTCTTCCATTTCACCAATCTGCATGGCCAATTTCATCATCCCCGCTGCATCCAACCTCCCCACGCATAGTTTTCTTAACGTGTTTGCGTCTTTTGCAGGTTTGTGGGCGGCAAAAAACCGCCATGATTTAGTCTCTGTTACAGTGACATAGATCACAAGGAAGGACCATTTTCAGGAGTTGAAATTATGGATAAAGGCTTGGGAAAGGTGCTATGACATAAATATCATCAAAGGACAGGGTTCAAGCTTTGTCAAACTTCTCCAGATCCATTAAAGCACAGATTTCACAGTCTGAGACAAACGTGGAAGCGAATAAGAGTATTAGTGGGAAAACAGAGTGTTTAGGGCCTGTAATTGAAGATTTTGAGCCTTAATCCAATGATTTGAAGGCAGAGTACCAGATCAAAGACATCATGGATCACATGGAAGGCCCAGTGCACAGAAAGTAATACTATCAGAGTTTCACATCAGCAGATTTTTCTTTCCATAAAGGACGAAGTGCCCATACTATCTCCTCTCTATTTCGTGTCCCTAAAGAAATGCAGCCCTGACAAGAGTCCTAAGCTGCCAAAGCATTTGTTACACGATATGGCAGACTCTAGCATTATTATTCTACCTTTTTTAATTCACCAGAGTGCTACAACAAGTACAGCAAAGACATACCTCGAGTAAATTTGCAGCCTGACAAAGATCACTCTTTCATCCAAAGAGTACCAGAGATAAAAGCTCAGAATTTAAACAGAATGGGCTTCGACCCTCTTTCTTTTATGAGTTTAAATGCTTCATTTAGTCATTCACCTACCTCCTCTACTCTGTTGAGCTATAAATTTCATGAAGAAACTCATTGTAGGTTGTTGATCAGTTATCAGAGAATTGCAAGCTGTTTCTTTTGAGACATAGTATTTGTGTAAAGTTTGTAAGATAGGCTGAGGAAGATGTTGTCAGACTGAATATCCAGCTATTGGTAATGTTGTACTTGACTGGTGTTGCTCTTTAATATGAAAAGAACATTTCTTTGGATCCTGATCTAAAGCAGCGGTGATGTTTTTCCATCTCTATATTTGTTATTAACTTGCAGTTCATTTCATTTCATTTCTACTGGCTCGCATCAAAAATCTGGCATAGGATTTACCCTTGTTAGGTACCCTATGTTTTTTCTCTCCTTGCCTTCAATGTTTTCTACTAAAGGTGTTGTCTAAGGGTTGATTCCAGTTAATTTAACCAGTGTAGTGAATGTCATTGCCTGCTAGCTGATGTATGAATTAATGAATCTAATCTTAGATGTTCTTGTTAAGATTTAATTGAATGAATTGGGAACATTGGGAGGTCTAGAACTCTGTCTCTATCTCACTAGGATCCTTTTCAATTAATTTAACCTTTCTAAGATCCCTCAAGATGGAGGCCAAAGCATTGAGAGTTCAAAGTCTCTCTCTGATCTCAGGTCTTTAACTTTGTGTTCTAAATCTTTATTGTTTCCTCCTCTCTTACCATTTCATGCCACACTATCATCTTAAGATCCAATGCTTTAGATGACTAGCCCAACTGAAAGCTTGTACATTGAACAACAAGTAAACCCTTTCCTGACTCCATTGCCAAATGGTCTTGAATGTTCCCTGGAGTATCTCTCCTTTGCCTAAAATCCACTTTTCTCATCCTTGTCTTATATTGAACCCTTCTTTCCTGATAACCAACAACCAAACAAATAATCAAACAAACAAACTCCGAGCCTTATAACTAGCCTAACATCTTAATTTTGAGCTTCAAAGATATAAAACCTTGCTTATATAGAGAGGTCCCTCTCTGGACCCAGGAGGGCTAGATCCTGAGGTCTGAAAGTGGTTTTGATTTTGTCTCATCTTTTGGTCTTGCCAATCTGGCCAAAACATGGGAACCCCAACACACTCATGTCGAGAAGTTAGCGTTAGCTGTAGTTCAAGCAGTCCAACGTTTTCGTCATTATATTCTCTTATGCATAGTGATGGTGATTTTTGATTGCAACCCCATGACCTACATCTTGTCTCGACAATTGCTGGGGGGGAAATACTCTAAATGGATTGTTATCCTCCAAGAGTTTGATTTGGAATTTACTGCTGCCAAGTTTAAGAAATCATTGGTTTTTGATGATTTTCTTTGATCTCTTCCTTCCGACTCGTCTCCTTTTCGTTCTGAGGAATCCATTACAGACGATTCGATTTTCTTGATTAGCACCCTCGATACCTGGTACGGTGATATCATCATCTATCTCTAGACTTCATCTTTTAGATCTGAGTTGACGAAGGATGCTCACTGACGCATCCACCATCAGTCACAACCTTATCGAATAGTTGGAGATATACTCTATCATATTGGAGTAGATTCTATACTCCGTGAATGTTTGACTCTCAAGGAGACTGAGAAAGCCCTGAATTATTGTCATAGTGGCCCGTATGGCGGTCACATATCTGGTTATGCTACTGCTCATAAAATCCTTTGTGTTGGTTATTTTTGGCCTTCTATTTTCAAGGACTACATTGTAGCAGTTCGTGAATGCCATGATTGTCAGATTTACCAGCACAAGATGTGCGCGCCACCCATTCCTCTTCATCCTGTCATTATTTTTGGTCTGTTTGCGAAGTGGGGCATCGATTTTATGATGTGCAACCCTCACTCGGCTGGGGGGCATGCTTATATTATCTTAGCCATGGAATACTTCACCAAATGGGCCGAAGCAATGCCTACACTTGCTGCCGACGGTAAGAGAGCTGCTCAGTTCATATTCAATCACATTATTGCTAGGTTTGGTGTCCCACAAGCCATCCTTGCCAATCATGGTTCCCATTTTCAACATTATATGGTGGCAGAGTTGACTTCTAAGTTGGGTCTACGTCACGAAAGCTCACAGCCGCACTACCCTCAAGCCAATAGCCAGGTTGAAGTTGTGAACAAATTTTTTGTCACTATGCTTCAACGTATGATTGGGATCCATAAATCAAATTGAAACCTCATGTTATTTTTGGTTCTTTGGGCATACCGAACCTCATTTAAGAGTGCAACCGTGTTCACTCCTTTCTAGTTGGTCTATGGCCTGGAAGCTACTCTCCCAATTGAATGTGAAATACCTTCACTCAAGTTAGCTGTTGAATTACTGCCGAATACTTCGCCAGAGGAATAATGTCTTATTTATTTAGAAATACTAGATGAAACCCTCTGCTTTGTTGCTTTAGTTATCGAAGCACAGAAAAATCGGGTCAAGGCTCATTTTGACCAATCAGTTTCCCCTCATTCTTTCCTTGAAGGAGATCTCATCCTCCTGTATGACCAAGCTCATATTAAGCTGGGGGCAGGAAAATTTCAACCTATGTGGCATGGGCCCTACATCATTAAACATGTATTGTAGAATGGGGCCTATGAGGTTATTGATTATGAAGGTCACCCTCTTGAACAACCCAGAAATGGGTTGTATCTCAAAAAATATTATGCATGAGTCATCCATGTGTAATAAGTGTACATAGGTGTCATTTTCATTTTTGTACATGTTTTTGTTTGATGTGATTTGTGATCATTTTCCTGCTTATTGGGTCTTGCTTATGGTGCAGATGTCTATTACCCCTTATGTCGGTTTCGTGGATGGTGCTTCCCACAGTACCAAGAATTTGTCTTTGGTAGCCTGGGTAATTTATGATCCTGCTAGTGAGTTGATAGATCTGCAAGGTATTTTTCTAGGATGAGCTACAAACAATGTCACTGAATATAGCACTGTTATTGAGCTATTAACCGAAGCAATCAACCTCGACATACACGCATTGCTTGTAAATCTAGATTCATAGATTGTCATTCTGCAACTCAATAGTCATTATTCAGTTAGAAATACGCACATTCTGAGATAGTATTTACGTATTCGTTTACTAGAAAGAAATTTTCTATTTTATTTCATATCAACATATTCCTAGATGAATGAATACATTAACTGGTAAAGTGGCTAACATTGTATTAGATAGACATTTGCGTAATTTGTAAAATCATCATCACATGTAAAAGATCCATGTAGGAAAATAGATGTGTATATATATATATATCTCATGTTTGCAGCTATGTGAATCATAACTTCAAAAAATATGTGTGCTTTTGTTACATCCTAAGACATCATGTCTCTCAAAATATGCAGATAAAAATAAAACCTAGGTGTCTAATCAGCATGGTGCTCATGATAACATGTCACTACCCGTACAAGCTGCCTTAGCAAGTGGTGAATTTGGCTAGGCACCCCTACAGTATGTCTTTGGTAGGCACGTGGAACATCGTCAAATCATGCATAGTCCGAGACTCCTCGGGTGATTCCATCTAGATTACGCACTATCTCATCTTCCTTGCCGCCCTCGCCTTGAGGGTTGAAATCGCGAGGGATTCACCTCGCTGTTGGTGACATGCCTGCGGGTCTCTCTAGGAAAACATCTATAAACACATGGATTTAATGTTAGAACACGCATAGATAAAAAATAATAATACTCATGAAACTTTAAAAAAAACGAGTCTCACCCAAATCTTCATCCCAATCCTCTCCCTCCAAGAGTGGGAGGTTCGGATCTTCAGTGAAATTTGTACCAGAGTAGGGCCAGTCCTCCATGACAATCAGTTGTTGGCAGATCCAATTGAATAATTCTGGTTTCCAGGACATCAGTTGACCGCCCCCCGCCCTTGGCATCAGAGCTGCTCATCAAGCCATCCATGGTTCTCTCGCTGGTGGTGTCGGGACTATGACCTCCTGTCGCTGCAAAATGGGTAGTCGTTAGAAAAATAATGATACCAGAATAGATCCATAACCAAATTGCTTCAATTTGGTGTTCTTTCATTTTGTTAGCTGGCATTTCATGTTTATTGTCACGGCCTTTTCCCAGTTGTAGATGGTTGATGCCAAGTAGTCTATAGCAAGGAGAAATTGTGTCTTTGTTACTTTGTACGGTTCTTGTGATCCCATAGCTCGTGTGATCCCATAGCTTGTGTGATGGTATGTAGCACTGCCTGCAGTGTCGAAGTGGGATGATTTTTCTATCAACTTTCCCAATGCACAGTCCTTTCAGCACTTTTTGGACATACTGTCTATCCTGTAATTAAGTATTTTCCATGCATGGATAGTCTTGCATTGGTGCTACTCCCTCTGTGATAATCTGTTATGAAATAGACATCGGATACTATGTTCCTGTTCTTTCCATTCTATGACCATTTTTCCTCTTTCTACGTGCAAATACATTCATATGAGTGGTATTAGCCATTTTTGAACCTTGAATTTGTGAATAATTGGGGTATTTGATTAAAATTTTACATGAAAATGGTTTGCGCCATTGGCGCGACTGTTTTCCAAATAGTCGTGCCAATGGGCGTGCCCTAGTGTGGAAAATTGGGCGGTTGGCGTGACTCTGTGCCCGAAACCCACGCCGACCATTGTGCCCTAATATTTACATTTACTCACCCAGAATTCAAAATTGAAAATTGCAGATAGTAGGAAATGACTTAAAATGACAAGAGGGATCTCGGCTCTTACCTGGAACTGATGGATTTGAGATTGGTCTGCTAGATTGACCGCTATCGTCACCGCAATATTGCATAGTGAAATGGGTAACTATTGCTCCACAAGAGGTAAAAATTGAAAATTTATTATTTTTACCATTTTTGGCATTTTATAACTTTTTCACAACCCTAATTAGGTTTTAAGACATATTTTTTGGTTATTTTATTATATTATTTTCAAGAAATGGGTTTTACATGTGTCTCTTGTGCAGCAGCAGGTTTTGATGCGACAGTGATGAAGTAATGAGTTATATTTTATAATTTTTGGACTCGGTAAAAACTCGAAAAAATCACTACTGGAGTCATCTTTTAGCTCTTTTCTGACTCTCTAAAATTGAAAAGATTTCTGAGATTCGCTTCTTTTTGAACTCGTTAAATGGTTGTGAAACGATATCCACCCAGTATATGTTTAACCCTTTTTCAGGCTAGGATGAATTATTTACGAAAAAGGAATACCTTAGCCTATCGTGACTAAGAGGTTCTCGCAGAAACAATTTTCTACCTTTTCAAATCTGTGAGATTACCTACGAAAAGGGACTGTTGGAGTTTTCTTTTCTGCCTTCTTTTAAAACTCTCTAAACATGAAAAGATACTAAGTTCTCCCTTTGTCAGACTCGTTAAACACTGATGACCTCAGATTTCGTCACCATGACGTTACTCGATTTCCTCCTTCCTAGGGCTCGTAAAATGTACTAGGATGGATTTGTCCGAAGGAAAAATTTACAGTACAAGCACATGCTATCCCCTTCAAGCTTGTTTTAAAAAATAATCTGGGTACTCGCCAGAAATGGTGGGGGAAAAATGGAACCAAGTTTTAGTTATGTTGGCGGTATGTCGCTCCTGAACATGGCACTTGTCTACATTCGTGTCGGGTTGGGAACATCTCATTTCGTCATTTTTTGCCTCCATGGGTTTGGGTAATCTCTTTTGACCTCTCATCTAATATTTTCCATGTCATCATGACCTCATATCCTTTGATGTAAAATACTGCCAAATCCAGTGTCGTGCTGCTGATATGTTTAAGAGAAGTTTTCCACTGCAATCTTTAACCTCCCTCTGATTCTCTGTTGGTCCCGATTCACTATTATGATGTTCCTTTGTCTCGTATCGACGATGTGGGAAACATTATGTCCCTCCTTCGATCAGGTCACTTCCTATCAACTTCAACTCATTATCTAGGGATTTGATCAAGAGACTATATTCTGGTACCCTGGAACTTGCACACCTTAATGGCAGGTTTTTCGCATTCGACGCAAGGTCCACATCATTGGCCTTCGATCAATTGATTCTGCAGATGTTCGATGCCAGATCACTGTTCACATCCCATGGATTGTATCGATTGTACCTTGAGAGCCATTTTCATTATTAGTGGTTTCTCTCGTGCCTGTTAACAACTTTCATCATTGGCTGGTAATCAGGTGATTTTCTTGCATTTTCGACTTCAACTCATATATTTGCATGCTTGAATTTGTACTTGTTCGGGTCGAGATGGAGTGTAAGACCCTGGATTTTGTCTGATAAAGTCTAGCCTATGAATTTTGGTGGATTTTTATACCTTATTGCATGACTCTTTTGATTGGATGGCTGCGACCATACCTGAGTCTATTTGTTGATCCTTACTGTTGGATGGCTACGTCAATACCTCAGATCTCAGTTTTTATATATACTCTATTATGGATGGCTGCGCCCATGCCACATCTTTATGTATCAGAAATATCAGTTGTATTTGTAATTTTAGGTTTTCTGACAGCGGTGTTTGGTTCGAAAGTGTTCTCATAAAGCATTTCGCCCCTCCCTCTCCCTCGGGCCTCATGCTTTCGAGGGCATCTGTTACACAACTTTTTGTCATTGTCCCTGAAATCCCTGTCTCGCCCATTGGAGGGTCATTTCTGTGACCAATAAGTAGTGTCATGCCTTGAAAAAACCATCACTGCATTCCTTTGCATGAGAGTAACATTCCTCTTGTTGACAATTCCCTGAGTAGGACTATAAAAACCCTTGTTTTTTCCTTGGCACAAGTAGCAAGTTACACTCCCACGCCGAGCTAGAAAATTAACACTAAGCCCATGCCAATTGGCGCTCTGTCCTAGTTAAGCACCCGTGCTAAGATGTTTATGGAATGTTTTTAAAAAAATAGAGGCGGAGGTTCTATTCCAACCACCTCGAGGATGAGTCATTGGGAGTGGTTGAACTGAAACAACCACAGACTCCCTCCTGTAGGAGAGTTACCTCCTTTAGTTAGTAGTTTCCACCTCCCTTGGAACTCTCCTAATGGATAGGACTCCCTCACACCTTTGTAGGGATCCCAACCTCCTTTTCCTCTATAAAAGAAACTATCTTAGTACAAGCTAGCTGAACTTGGAGAACTGATACTATAGCTGAATGAATAGAGAATATAGATAGAAGGAATTACATTGAGGAGGGCTTGAGTCTATGCCTTTACCCCGTCTGAATTCCCTGACGAACATCTGAGACGCGCTTCGCCTGAACCCCACTGGAGGAGACTGCGACGTCAAAGCATCGATTGTAACTCTTCCTTCTATTCATTTATATACATGACTACTATTTGGTTCCACTATTGTGTTATGATGTTTGCGTAATGCGATATGTTTAGCCCTCTTTGAGTGGTTAATAGTTATGAGTGAAACTATGATGTCATATGTTGTTCTTGTTTCTTGTTCTATGTGCAGGTATCCAGGCGTAATAGTGAACGAATTGTGATTTTCCAAGGCAGGAGCGAGAGGCTACTACTCTTTCCATAATGACGACAACGTTGGATTCTAGGTCGGTCGATATACCATGTCTCTTGTTCATTCATTAACTAGGAAGCAACACTTTAGCGTGTCCCTTTGTTTCCAAACCCACACTAGGGATAGAGGGATCATCTCTGTCTGCAGAGAGGATTTACCTATGTAACAGCAGTAACTAGCTAAATTGATTAGCAAAAATACTCTCTGAGAATCTTGAGATCACTTCCATTCCTTATATTGAAACCTATTTAACCAATACTAGGAAAATAATCCAATGGAAAACCCAAAAATATGGCATATTTGGAAGGCACAAGATAGGTAGCCAACCTTCACTTCCATGGAACCTTGATCTCTATTAGAGAAATAATTAGAAAAATAATTTGCTTCAATCATTGAGAATAAATCCTCATATTCATTCAGAAAGGAGGAGTCAAATTCTCAATTAAAGAAGCCTATGCCTTAGAAATAAGGCATCAATCTCTAGAAAGGGACGAGATTCAATGGCAGATTTGGAACCTTAGGCTCTAGCCAGAAATATCATCATTTATGTGGCTTCTAGCCAAAAGAAAGGTATTGATGTGGGAAAAAATCTAAAAAAGAGGGTTTTAGGGGACTTCAATATGCCGAACATACAACCAAGAAAAGGAATAACTAGAGAATAATTTTTGTCAATGCAAGAAGGTTGAGATTGTGTGAAAAGGGAGCAATAACCTTACACAAAAAATTTGTAATAGGATTTACATTTCAGATACAATTAGAGAATGGAGAGCCTCCCCCTTTGAGAACCAAATCATAAATAGAGGTTAGTACCTACTCCCATGATTTATCCTATAGGGAATCTGGAAAGAAAGAAATAGATGTATTTTCTAGCACAGTAAAAGATAAGTGGAGAATATATGGAATGAACTAAGTCAACACCTAAAATAAATAGTCTAGCCCCTAGCTTGGTCAAATAAAATCAACAAATGTGAGTCTTAGGAGCAGAGAATTCTTGTTGTACAAGGCATATATCTAAAGAGCCATTGAAAAAAATCCTCATCCTCCTCCCCTTAAGCCTAATCCTAGAAGCCTAGTCTCCACCTCCATAGAGATTTATCCAACTCAATTTTGATAGAGATTCAAAGGGAAACCCGATAAGGGCAAGAGTAGGAAGAGAATTTATAGATACCTCCAGTAACATTCTAAGAGTGTACGCAAGGTTTCTTGGGACTAATACCAATTATGTAGTTGAATTAGAGGTACTCAAAGTAGGAGCTATATTGCCACTGAATCAAGATGTAAGAAGTTTATTTTAGAATGAGCCTCACTCATTTAAGTGAACAATCTTAAGCACCTCTTAAATGGAACCAAAATAGAAAATGTTATAAGCACCTACATGCTGATAGTAGGAATTCTATTATTCATTCCATTGGATTAATCAAATTCTGGTACATATCCCTCCCTAGTGAAAGATAAAAATCTGAGCCTTGTGACCTAAATTTTGGTTAGGCAAGCATGACTTGAAACAATCTAAAGCAAGAATATATGAAAATTTAGAAATCAAATATTGCACTCTAGGGAAGAAATTAGGGAGTTTAATGCAATGTTGTACACCATAACAATCAAAAGTAAAGAAAAAATTGGGAACTTGGCTCCACACTCCACACCAGATGTGGAAATATGGGAATGTAAGAACTCAACCATGAAGAACAAGAGCAACAAGATCGCTTTCTGCATTCTGCATGGGGAACAAAAAAATGTGGAAATATATATAGTGGAGGAACAAATCAGAAACTCAACTCTGCAATCCACACCAGATTAGAGAATACTGGGACTCGGTCATGGGGAGAAAAAGTAACAATACTCTTTTCATTTTCGCATTTGGAAATGTGGAAATACATATAGTGGAAGAATAAATAGGAAACTCAACTCTGCACTTTGCACTTTATGCAAGAATGTGGGGACTCTCCCACAAGGAGATAGTGTAACAAGCCTACATTTTTCATTTCACGTGTGAAATGTCAAAATGTAGATAAGGGAAAAGTGACTCAAAAAATTTGTGCCACAATCAACACCATATGTAACAATGCTAGAATGAGGGGACTTGGGAATGGGGAGACAGAGCAAAAAGTATCTCTAAATTCTTCATTCCAAAGGAGAGATAAAGCAACAAGTCTATTTGAATTCCACGTTCAATAAGAAAGACTAAGCAACAATTCTCTCCAAATTCCACATTCCACAAGTGGAATGCAGAGAAGAAAATATATAGAAAATAAAATAAAAACAACTTCTATTATCTTCCTATTGTTATATCCAAATCACCTAAGCTAGACATATATATTGATATCATGAAAATATCTTAATATCGACAAATGAAAAGAATAGACATCTATAGCTCAGGCATTCTCCCTCTTGAAAAAAAAGTAAATATTGCTCAAAACTCAACAATGTCACTCCATGAAGGTGGGCACTCTCCTATTGGGGAAAAAACCGAAAGTTAAAGCCTCCAACAAGTCAATAGAAACCCCCTCATGTAGCACTCCATCTCCTAGTGAAAGTAGAAATAAAAGAGAGTCCAAATCTCACTACAACCACAAACCTCCAAAAATATGAAGTGTCGAAATGTAATTAGCCCCTAAAAAATATAAGTGGTTATAATGGACTAAAATTTTGCAGTGATGATCTATGTCATGCTAAGTACTCAAAAAGGTAACCACCTTGCCTAAAGTACCATCTGCGTACTAAAAATAGATTGCCCAAAAATACATCCAAAAATCATAGTCTTGGATTTGATAGAAATTTGAACCATGGGACAATCTCAAAAGTGGGTCCTAAAAAATTAAATGTTCACATAATTCTAGCTATATTCTAAAACTGCAATTACTCCAAAAATTTCAACTCCAATTCACACCAAACTTGGACCATAAGCCTATTGACTATTGGGTGTCCAAATATACCATCGTCTACAGACTACTACTAAAAAAAGAACAAGTTTATAAAAATAGAATCTACAAAAATATGCTAAAGTTGGAATTTTAAAGCGCCCATTTAATTATCCTACATACCGCATTCATGTTCCTCAATCTACAAGTGAATTTGTTGCATGAGGAAAAACTTCTATAAACAGAATGTTGGAAGCCCGAACTGAAAAGTATGCTAATACTAGCAAAAGATGTGTTATCCTCCTCACATTAATCTCTAACTACTCTTTGACTGAGATAATAAAACTTTAGAAAATGGTAAGGTTGGAACAAAGCTCTACAATAAGGTACCCATATGGCTAAGGTACTCACGAATTATCAATATCAAATGATGCACTGACCAACCAATCCAACTATTAGATTTATGAGGGAAAATGTGGTGTGAAGAAAACATATGTGATATATTTGATCAAACACTTCCATTCTTACAGGTATTCAACAAGCCCATCTATATGGGGTACATTTCCAATTGCTTAAGGATAAGACAAGAGTTCAAGCATCCTTTGATACAACTCAAGAACAAGAAAATGATGTAATTGTCATGGAAAGTATTAAAATATTGTAACTACATAATGTGGCCACTTGGCCAATAGTAGTGCATTGCACGGAAATGATATAATAGATCATTGAGAATACAAACATTGACACAAAAACAAGAATCAACAATGAAGGAAAATGCATAGCCTCACTCAAATTAGGTAACCTTGAAACATATTCCAAGTTCCATAGTGTATAACTTCCCATGAGTGATGAATGGGTGGGGGAATCCCCCTAAGACAAGGACTATAAGAAAATAACCAATAAATGATATGATGAGGTTAAACAATTCATAACTAGGGAAAAAAAAAATACCCCAATACCACTCTAAGAACACCCTCCATGTATGCAATTGCCTTAATAAATATTAAACACACTAAAAGGTGAGAATGGATCAACACATCCCATAAAGGCTCACGTTCTTCTTTTGCACACCAAACTAAGGGAAGGAATTTTTTTCAATTGATCTCCCATCTTATCCAATTCACTAACTGATGCAATTGTTGGAGTTAATTATCCTAGACTAGGCACACAGACAGAGTTCCATGTGTCCTCATACCTTTGAACATTTTGTGTGGTGGAAACAATTCAGAGCTAGGGATAAGAATATATACCCCAATACCACTCTAAGAGCAGCCTCCATGTATATCGTTTCCTTAATAAGCACACTATATGGTGAGAATGGATCAACACATCCCATAAAGGCTCAAAGATCCTATTTTGCACACTAGTCAAGAGGAAGGAAAATATTTCAATTGAGCTCCCATCCTATCCAATACTCTAACTGATGCAATTGTCGAGGTTAAGTATCCCAAACCACGCACATAGATAAAGTTCCACATGTCCTCATACCTTTTGAATATTATGAGTGGTGCAAACATATTCCATGAGATGTGGTGGAGATGGAAAGACAATTATCTACATGTTCAAGTGTACTACTAGGATCTTTGGGAATACAAATACAAAAAAATTATAGTCAAGGATATATGATCGTTTCTTTTCTCCTTTGTATAAATGATTTTTTTGAAAACCATGTCCAAGTTTGTTTGAGGAATTTTTCCAAGTCCTAGACTAGATTGGCGATTGGTACATCAATAAGGAGCATACATATATGAAAATATATCGAGCAACCAAACCTTCTCAAATATTTCTAAAGCATGTAAAAAATAGGTTGGAAATAAGAAAAATAACTTATCAAACAACCCATCATGGATTCAAGGCTCCATTTTATGGTCAATAAAACAAATTATTTACCTCCCATCCTATCTACACAGGACTATACAGACTATCTGCCTTGTTTTATTCTATAAATTTTAAATTTAAAAAGGCCACCGTAGCCTTCAATTGATGATCCTCACCCACCAACCTTAAAATATACAATGAGAACATTGTATGGTGTATTTTTATCTAGAAGGAAAATGCATGCGCTACCAACAACATTGGAGAGGTTGTCTAAATTATTACCCCCTTCAAAGGAAATGCCTCTCAGGGGATAGTTGGAGAGTTCAAATATTTTGACCCCACCTTTCTCATATTTCCATTGTGATATTTTTCTTGGTGCTTTTTCAACTGGTAAAGGGAGGGCCAAATAGCAATAAAGACTATACTGCAAGCAATTCGAGGACCCAAGTCAGTGTCATCCCTATCTCCCAAGAAAGAAAAAAATCCATTGTGTGAGTAACATTTGGAAACAATGGGTAATTGCAAACCCAAGATTCAAGTCGATAGTATCACTTCAACAATGCTACAAACTGCTCTAGGAAATTACTTGAAAGTTGATAGCATCTTCTATTTCTATCAGTAAAGAAAATAATTTTCTAAAGGAAGATCCATAGAAAGTGCACAATTTTAGCTCTCTTCATGGATTGCATACCAACAAGAAGAATTTTGGATCTATTAGGGAAAAAACTCAAACTGCTCCTATGTTTCAGACAATAACTGGAAAAACTTGTGGCACTGTCAGAGTCTTCATTGAAAATAACCCAGTCTATTCTCAATGAAGATAGAACTCATTGTGTCAATGAAGACAATGAAACTGTTAGCATGTTCCAGTTGGCCCCTCAAAATCCACCAGAATCATCACCACCCACTATCAGAAGAGTAGAAATTGTTCTTAGCACAACCAGGATGGAAAAGGGTAATCTTGTTGTCAATGATGCAGGAGATGGCAAAGAAAACAAAAAAACTATGTAGGATATGCTAGTCAATACCAATTTCAAGAGTGCAGTGGATTTGCCTCCATGTGTATGGAAAACCCTATTTTATTTATTGATCTTCCAAGTACGAAGTTTTTTGAAAGGTGAATTGGTATAGATAATAACTACAAAAATTTGTTGGGGCTCTACAATTTGATTAATACATAGGTTGCATGCATGTGATTCAAAAGTAGAAGCTATAACTAAATGTGGTTATTTCTGAGATTATATTTTTCTTTGTATCTCTTCACTATATTCTAAATATTGTCTAAAGTTAAGTTCTCTCAAAATGGATAATATGCAAATAAAGACATACATTGGAATCCTCTGGCTTAGGTCATGTTCCATGAGTTAGGCCATTTTTTTAAATACCATTGAGCTGCCTTTTTTATGAGTGACTACAATAGAGGTGTTTTACATATTGTCTCTCAATAGTGTTTAGATATCTATACATGTTATAATAGCAAGATGAAAAATCATCTCCTATCAGCTTATTAGAGATGAGCTTGAGAACAAAATTTCCTCCATATTACCCTTGGTCACATGCCTTTGATTCTTCTTGCTGAGCTGAAAGTGAACTCCTACTAGCTAAGAGTTGAGACAGATCCCATGAATCCATAGGAGAATAGGATTTGCATGGAGCACTTCACTTTTCAATACTCCATATATTACTAGATCTAGAAGATTTCACCACTTAGATAGAGACTTTAGTAAGTCCCTTGCTACCTTATGTTGTTACCCACACCATATATGCCTAGCCCTGTATATTTGGAGACAACTACTTTTAGATAGAGAGATTTACATGGAATTCGAGGTCGACTAGGTTGATTACCTCCTCCTTTCAGGCCCTCTCAACCACCTGATGCATTAAGAAAATGGTTGATATTGGTGTCAAAGACATGGATAATAATAGATATTTGGAAAAATGCCTCCCAACAAAAGAGATCACGGGGCCATCTCTTCTTACCATCTCTACCCCCAATGTAGAGGAATTGTTACCCTTCCTGATTGTCAGCATGGCTCATGGCAACAGATGCTCATCACCAGGTTTCTCCCCCTCTCTATCAGATTCATCATACATGGATTTTATAAGAGGAACAAGGTTCCTAACTTCTCCCCCATCAGATAGCATAGCCCAATCTCCAGAGGATATTGTCAGACTCAGCCATGTCATGTTTGTGATGGTGGGAAGGGGTAACGAGTCATGTTCTAATCCTAGGGTGTTACTCCTCAACATCCCTAGTCCTAGTTACTTTCTAAAGGACACTTTCTGGTGTAGCATCACTGTGGGTGTACTTCCTTTCAATGTACTATCTACTTCACTATTTAGATTTTACTCACCCTCCCTTTTCAGGTTTATTGTTTTGGTCGCCTCCTTTTTCAGGTTCACCCCCTTTTCATCTTATTGTATATTGTTTATTTTTTTTCCCTTTAACCTGGGTTTTATACTGTTTTGAAGATGCTTTACGTACTCGTTGTTGTTTCCAAACATTTTTCTTCCTAGTCATGTGGAAAAATTTTGGCCACTAGTGGACATTAATATAATTTCTTTTCTTTCTTCCTCTTCAGACATGTATCCAAATATTTTTCTTTAAAACTTATGTTTTCAGCACCATATTCCAAGCTAGAAGGGAATTATATTGAAATATATATGCTTCAATATGTAGGTAAACTTTGGTAAAATGATAAGGTTAGAAACAGAGATTGAGAAACGTCTGTCAAAAATAGAATATTTTTCTAGATATTAAACTCAATTGCATCCAACTATTTCAGCACAAGTATCAAAGACATTAATCCTTTCTAATGCTTAGATAAAATATGGGTTTGAAACTTCATGTGTCTACGTTGTGTCCTTGGTTAAGCTTTTATTCGGAACTTACCATGTCTGTTTCAAAGGGATTGCCAAGATTGAGACCCTGGGACATGGAGATAAGTTAAAATTGTTGTTCATCCACAATGTTATCCCAGAGTTGGTGTAGATTTAGTATTTGTTTGAGCTATTATTTCAAGTTCATCCCTTTCCTTAGTGTATCAAAGTGAATAAATTCCTTCATTATATATCTAGGATTTGTGAACCTGTTGTGGCATTTTTGAAATGATATTTTCAAAATAAATTTATTTGTTGAGGTTGGAAGCTTAGAACCAAAGAAAAATTGAGGGAAAATATGTGAGCCAAATAAAAATTACAATCAAGTTTAGTTTCCAAAACATTTACAAAATAATCCAATGTGTGATTGAAATCGTATTGTATTTGTCCAATTTTTTCTCTAGGTGGATGTTGAAGAAGCACCTTTCTTAATTGCTTTGTTTATTTTGTGTGCATACCTAATCAAATGTCACAAAAAATGTCAATCCAATTATTCTTTTAATTGAATTATGTAGTCCAGAAAACAATCCTTATATAGATGTTTCATTTAATTTGCAGAAGGTTTTAACCCATTGTGAATTGAGTCAATTTTTGATTTGATGGAGGCCTAGATTTCCCGCAATCGTAAGTATTTTCTTTTGATTTAAGGACCTATGCATATGTTGTATGTAGAAGATGTTTGACTGCACACTAATTGGACATGAGATGTTTTTGAACCTAACCTAATAATTTCTAATAAAGTAATTGAACAAGTGCTATTACAATTGAAAATCAAACCCACTGATTAAGATCTGAACCAGAAATTGGACAACCAAAACTAAACATATGAAAATTTTGAACTGATATAGGAAAATTAGATTTTTGAAACAGAAATCTAAAAAATTGTAAAGAGAAAGGAACAATACTTTGGCTTCAATCCATCTAGTAAGAGTCCTTTTGTTACTTTTGGGTGACCTCTGTTTCCTATGGCCTTAGGACATTTAATTTCCTTGTCGAATTCAATGCATTCTTGCTCTCTTTTCCGCTTGTTTTATTCAATATTTTTGGTGTTGGAAAGGCACCTGTCGTCTTCAGTAATGTAGCCATTATCGCCCATGCCTTCAGCTTCATCTTTTTTTGTGGAATCCTAAACATATAGCCTCTTGAGTGCCTTGTTGCGCTTGTCTAGAAGTACTTTTAAGTTGCTAAGAGATATGGATGGGCCATCGTGTACGAGTGTGGGGAATCTTGTGAAAATTCTTTCTATGGAAAAAAATCACCAATATTGGAGGCACTGGGGATCCTTTCATAACTTCAAGAAAAGGTAAAGGTATTGGATTAGACCTGCCACAACATGGGTACACCCTTCCTCCTCCTTCCCTGGACAAACATGGCAACGCGAGGGAAATAAAAATTTTGATATTTGAAAAAAAAATGATATTTTCATATGAAATGCATGTGTTTTTCATGTATGCTTAAATAATATTCATAAAAGCAGGGAATATATGAAGCATAGAAGCCAACTTAGGGGTGAGTTGGAATGCATGGTCGAGGCACTAAGTTTTATGATAGGAAAAATTTCAATAAATTTTGAAAAAATATGAATTTGTAGTTGTAAATATGAAGGTTGAATATCGTGGTCTATAGATCAGGTCATATTCTTTGTATTTAGTTTTTTTTTTGGATAATTTGTGTATCTTTAAGAAATAGATTTTTTTTTTTAATGTTATTTGTGTGTTAATTAGTTTATGTTTAGCATATTTTATATTATAATTTTGAGTACTCTAATTTCCTATATATACAAGGTTTGTAAGAGACCTAATATGTTCAATATTAGAAAGAAGTTGTAAACAGATTGCATTTGTTATGAGTTTTTGGTGTTCACTTTACATTAGAATTATGTAATATCATGCATGTTATTCAAATTGATTGCTATTCTATCTATGTGTATGTGTATGTGTGTGTGTTTGTATTTGTACTATATTTGAGTGATCTATGCTTGTTTCTTATTCATCTCAATGATGTTAGTTATAGTAGTTTAAATAGATGTGAATAATATCATAACGAATGTTATCCCCACTAAAATATTTAACATATTGCACTTTATTAATGGGAATTATTATGTGTGTCTCAAGTGAAACATTCTTGCCCCTATAAGGTGGAATATGTTAGGCCATTAGATAAAAATACGTCATATTTAGAAACATTTCATTAACCCCGAGTCTATCATAGAGCCAACACACAATAATGGGAAATAATTGTCTAACATATTTGAAATATGGTAGATGAGTTAAATTAGGTTTTAATGACCAAGGGGATAGGGTTTAACCTACAAAATGTCTTAAAGTGACTTGAATTATTTTAAACATTACCCTAAAGTTTCCGTAAACTTATTTAGGGGTGCTAATTATTCTTGGAAATGGGTTGGGAAAGGTAGAAGGTGACATTAGGAAGAGGTGCATGAGAAAGTTATTTAATTGGCTCTTATGAAAAAATGGAAAATCAATATTACTTTTAGGGCTTTGTTTGGCTATGTTAACGTAAAATTTCTATCTCAAGAGAGATAAATTTTTCAGTATGCCATGACAGTAATTGGAGTAGTTAAAGACTACTCAAGTAATTTCTAAGTGGATAGAGGAGGATATGCTGTACTTAGCCATAGTGGGGTATTAAGATCCCATTGCTAAGCTTGAAATTTTATTTTGGGATGAAGGTGGTGTTGCAATCCAAATACCTTACAATTACAAAAGTATTAGACTACGTTTGGTAATAGAACATTTGATGACATTGTTGGGTAGAGTATATTTCTTGAGTGAATCTTCAAGGAGTTAAAATCATGTGTTCTAATTGAGATAAATCCTTGCTTGGAAGGAAATGCATATTTGAAGGTGTCCATGATAGGGATGAAAATAAAACCTTTTGTGTGAATTCCCCCCACAATATACCATTCATACAAAAAAAATCTTAATCTACCTTGATGTTAAATTGATCATTGCATTGGAAGATGGTGGTGGTAGCTAGAGCCATCTTAACAATAGTCAGAAAAGGAATACAAAACCAATTTTCCTCGATGGTGCAAAGATATTTTATTAAAATGTATGGTTCTAGGATTTTGTGTGGATTTGATTAGACAAATTGTGCAGAAAGAAACAATCTAGAACATACTACTACTTTCCATTGATATCAACTATCTTTTTTCTAGAGAATAGCCATAACCATTTGACCTCCATTTGACCTGTAAGGGCATGAAAAATATGGAGTGTTAGGGTGTTCTAACATGTTCCAGAAAAATCCAAGGGATGTAAGGCATGCCAAGATGTGTTAGGTGTGAGGGTGTGGCAACACATGTTAGGGAGTTTCAAGGAAACAAAGTGTCAGGGCAACACAATATAGTACCGGTTCAAAATGCATGGAAATAAATGAATAGGAGGGTGTGTAGAGGAGTGTCAGTGATTGTCATACGTGTCAAGGAGGGAGTGACAAGGCATGTTAGGAAGTACCAAGGCATGACAAAATGTGTTAGGTGTTAGGGTATGCTAATGTGTGTCAAAGAGTGTCATACCAACAAAATGGAACACCAAGTTAAAATGCAAGGAAATAAACACATAAGAGGGTTAATAAGTGAAGACCTTACCTTTTCAAGAGGGGCATGATAGACACAAAAACACTAGTGAAAATACATGCTATGGGCCAAGTGCTAGCATGTATAAGTGTTAAATAATCCTCTTTCACTTCTATATTAATTGAAAATAATTCATCTCAAGTAAATTTAATCTTAAACCATGCCAGGGAATCCCAATGCATGGCAAGAATTGTATGGTGTCACCAAGTTCCAAGAGCCATTGTGTGTCAGGGAGTTATACTAGCAATGCCAGGAAGTATGAAGGTGTGCTAGATACTCTCAATGCATGCTAGGGAGTGGTAGGGAGTGTTATGGAAACACAAGGGGAGTACTAGGTCAAAATTCATGGAAATGAATGAATAAGAGTGTGTTCTAGGGAGTGTCAGTGAGTTCCAAGTGTGTCAAGAATTGAGTATGTTAAGAGATATTCAAAATAGGAATAATAAGAGGTTAGTATGTGGTTGCAATAGGGAGTTGGACATAGGAGTTTCATACAAAGGGAGACTTTGGGCTAGGCACAACAATGTTTTTCCAATGACTTGGTTGGGTTCCCAAGTCATACAAAAAGTAAGTTTATCTATGAAGGAATGATTGCTAGGTAGTACGAAGGTGTCCTATGGAATTCCATGAAATTATAACATATGATAGATAGTTCAAAGGCATGTTAGGCATGCTAAGACATTCCAACTACTAAGGCATTCCATCGTGTGCCATCATGTGCTAGGGAGTGCTATTGAAACACAAGGGAGAACTAGGTAAAAATGCATGGAAATGAACAAATAAGAGTGTGTGATAAGGTGTTTCAGTGAGATCTAGGTGTGCTAAGGAAGGTGTGACAAGGTATGGTGGGAAGTGCTAAGGCATGCTAGAGGCCAGGGAAACATGCCAAGATGTGTTAGGTTCTAGGGTGTGCTAACACATGGCGAGGAGTGTTAAGGAAACACAAGGGAGAACTAGGTCAAAATGCATGGAAATGAATGAATAATGGTATGTCACAATGAGTGTGAGTGAGTTCTAGGTGTGATAAGGAGTGAGTGACAAGGTATGCTAGGTAGTGTCAAGGAATGCTAGAGTGCCAGGGCGACATGCAAGATATGTCAAGAGCTAAGGTGTGTTAATGCGTGCTAGGGAGTGTCAAGGAAACACATGGGAGAACTAGGTCAAAATGCATGGAAATGAACAAATAAGAGTGTGTGATAGGAAGTGTAAGTGAGTTCTTGGTGTGCTAATGAGGGAGTGACAAGGTATGCTAGGTAGTTCCAAGGAATGCTAGAGTTTCAAGGCGACATGCCAAGATGTGTCCGGTATTAGGGTGTGCCAGTGTGTGCCAAGGAGTGTTAGGGAGTTCCACGAAAACACAAGGGAGAACTAGCTCAAAATGCATGGAAATGAATGGATAATAGAGTGTGATAGGGAGTGTCAGTGAGTTCCAAGTCCTTGAAGTAGGGAGTGAAAAGGTTATATGTTAGGAAGTGCCAAGGCATGCTAGAGTGTCAAGGAATCTCAGGGAGTGATAAGGTATGCTAGGGATTGAAAAACACACCAATAAATATAGGGGATGCTAACACATGCCACATAGTGCTAAGGGAGTGTTAAACGTGCTAGGTGTTATGGTATTTCAAGATGAAAACTATGTTTCTTAGTTGTTTTATGGCCACGGTTGGATGTGAGCCTTGACTTGGTAACTTGTTAAGTGGGATGATTTGAGATTGGAAATGAGTAGCATAAGATTAGTTATAGGAAGTTATTAGGTGAAAAAGGCATAATATGGTTGTAGTAATTGTAACTTGGTCAAGCTATTATAGTCAAGGAAGGACTTGGTTTCATTCCCAAGTCTAAAAAAAGGTAAGGGTAATTGTGAGGGAGTGATAGCTAAGGAGTGCCAAGGCATGCCATGGGATGAAAAGGTGTGCTAAGACGTGGAATACAATGTCAATGCATGTTGAGGAGTGTTAGGGAGTTATAGGGGAACACAATGGAGAATTAGGTCAAAATTCTTGTTAATGAACGAATAAGAGCGTGTGCCAAGGAGTGTCACTGAATTCCAGGTGTCCAAAGGATGAAGTGTTTTAGGAGAAGTTCAGAATAAGACTTGAAGTATGGAAGCCTATGGTTGTGATAAGGTGTGGACAAAGTAATTTTAGAGAAAGGGAGACTTTGGGTTGGGCACAAATTTTTTTTGCTAATCACTTGGTTGGGTTCCCAAGTTGCAAAAAAAGTAAGGCTATATATGAGGGTATGACAGCTAGGGAGTGCCAAGGTGTTCTAGGGAATGTAAGGTTCCCAAGTAAGGCTAGTTGTGAGGGCATGAGTTCCAAGGAGTTTTTGGGAATGCTAATATGTGATAGATAGTGCGAAGGCATGTCAAACATGCTAAGATGTACAAGGGTGTGACAATGCGTGTTAGGGACGGTCAAGGAAAAAAAGAGGAGAAACAAGTTAACTACAAGGAGATGAACACATAATAGGGTTAATAAGTCATCAATTTACTTTTTCCGTGAGGGGCATGCTAGGCACACCAACACTAGGTGCGGATAGGCACTAAGTTCCAAGTGTTAGTGCATTCTACATGCCAAATCTTCCTCTCTTGCTTCTCACCTACTTTCCAATAATTGATCTCAAATAACTTTAATATTAAACCATGCAAAAACATACCATTTCATCTCAATGCATGCCAAACATGCTAAGCCTTTCCAAGCGCTAACATGTGCCAAGTGCCAATGTGTGTCAGGGAGTGTTATGAATGCTATAAAGTGGCAAGGCATGTCGAAAAGTGCTAAGTAGAGAGTGCCAATGCATGCTGAGGAGTGTTAGGGAGTACTAGGACAACACAAGGGAGCACTAGGTCAAAATTAATGGAACTAAATGAATATGAGGGTGTGTCAGGGAGTGGCAATGAGTTCTAGTTGTCATGCCAAGGATTGAGTGAGAAGGTATTTTAAGCATTCACACACCATATTTACCACTCACTTCTTACCATTCCCACACCATAAAAAAAACCCTAAAAATATCATTCTTAAAATCTCTTATGTAGTTTCCTAATGTTATTCAAGTAGAATCTCGTAATTACTTATGTCAGTAATGGTGCAATAATTTTTTTATTCTCTTAAAGGAACTCTTTCTATACATGCACCCCATCAAACATAAATCATCGAGTGAAATTTATTGGAAATGAGTGAATAAGGGGGTGTGTTGGGGAGTGTCAGTTAGTGCCAGACGTGCCAAGGGGGGAGTGACAAGGCATGCTAGGGAATGCTATGGAATTTCAAGAAGTGCCACAGTGTGCTAACATGTGCCAGATAGTGCCAAGGCATGGCAATGCATGCCAGGCATGCCAAGACATGCCATGTGTTAAGGCATGATGATATGTGCCAGGTGTTAGGGTATGCAGACACATGTCAAGGAGTGTCAAGCAACCAAAGGGAACACCAAGTTAAAATGAAAATAAATGAACGCATATGAGGGTTAATAATTCATGACCTTACATCTTCAAGAGGGGCATGCTAGGCATACCAACACTAGTGCCAATAACTGCCAAGGGCCAAGTTTTAGTGTGTCTTAAGTGTAAAACTGTCCTCTATTACTTCTCTCTTAATTGTTAATAATTGATCTCAAATAAATTTATCTTAAACCATGCCAAGGAATTCCAGGCATCCAAACACATGCCAAGAATTTTCAAGTGCCACTAAGTGCCAAGAGCCAATATATGCCAGGGAATTATAGGGAATGCTATGGAGTTCCAAGTTTTCTAAGGAAGGAGTGAAAATATATGCTTATAGATATTTCCAAGGCATGCTAGAGTGCTATGGAAGCATACCAAGATGTTCCAAGTGCCAACATGTGTTGAGTGTTAGCGAGTTCTAGGGAAACACAAGGGAGAACTATGTAAAAATGCATGGAAATGAATGAATAAGAGTGTGTGACAAGGAGTATCAGTGAGTTCTAGGTGTGCTAAGGAGGGAGTGACATGGTATGCTAGGCATTAATAATTCATGCTAGTGTGCTAGAGTGGTATGTGGCCAAGATGTGCCAGGCGCCAGGGTGTGCCATCACATGCTAGGAAGTGTTAGGGAGTCCTAGGGACACACAAGGGAGCACTAGGTGAAAATAAAGCATGCAAATGAACAATTAAGAGATTTTCATAGGAAGTGTCAGTGATTTCTCGGTGTTCTAAGGAGGGAGTAACAAGGTATGCTAGGTAGTTCTAAGGTATGCTAGAGGTTAGGGAAACATACCAAGATGTGTCAGGTTCTAGGGTGTGGCAATGCATGTCAAGGAGTGTTATGGAGTGCCAAGGAAAAGAAAGGGAGAAATAGTTTCAAATTCATGGAAATGAATGAATAAGAGTGTGTGACAAGGATTGTTAGCATATTATAGGTGTGTTAAGGAGGGACTGAAAATGTATGTTCGGTAGAGCCAACGAGTGCTAGAGTGCCAGGGATACATGCCAAGATGTGTCAAGTGCCAGGGTGTGCTAATGTTTGTCAGGGAGTGTTAGGGAGTGCCACGAAAGAAAAAGGGAAAGCTAGTTCAAAATTCAATGAAATGAACAAATATAGAGTGTGTGATAGGGAGTTACAGCGAGTTCCAACTGTGCTAAGGAGGGAATGACAATGTTATATTCTAGGCAATGCCAAGGAATGCTACACTTCCAGGGCACGTCAGGGAATGGTAGGGTGTGTTAGGAAGTTCCAAAGCATGTCAAGGAATGCAAGGGATGCTAACACATGCCACATACTGCCAAGGGATTGTTAGACATTGTAGGTGTTATGGCATGTCAAGATGTAAACTATGTTTCTCAGTTGTTTTATGGCCACGATTGAACGTGAGCCTTGAATTAGTAACTTGTTAAGTGGGATGAGTTAATATTGGCCACGAGTAGCCTAAGATTAGTTATAAGCCATTATTAGGTGAAAAATACATAGTCTAGTTGTATTAAATGAAACTTGGTCAAGTTGTTATAGTCGAGGCAGACTTGGTTGGGTTCCCAAGTCTAAAACAAATAAGGGTAGTTATGAGGACATGACAGTTAAGGAGTTCCAGGGTGTCCAAATGAATTAAAAGGTGCACTAACACATGCCAGCTAGTGTTAATGCATGATGAGGAATGTTTGGGAGTGTTAGGGAATCACAAGGGAGAACTAGTTCAAAGTGCATGGAAACGAATGAAGAAGAGTGGTTGTCAGGGAGTGTTAGTGAATTCCAGGTGTCCCACAGATGAAGTGTGTTGGGAGAATTTCATTATAGGACTTGTAGGAGGAAAGCCTATGATTGCGATAAGGGGATGGAAGAAGCGGTTTCAGAAAAATGGATACTTTATGCTAGACACAATACTATTTTTTAATGACTTGGTTGGGTTCCCAAGTCGCAAAAAAACTAAGCTTATCTATGAGGGCATGACAACTAGGGAATTCCAAGGTGTGTAGGGATTTCCAGGAAGTGATAACACATGCTAGAAAGTTCCAAGTCATGTTAGGCATTCCAATATGTGTTAGGTGCTAGGGTTTGGCACCAATTCATGCTAGGGAGTGTTAGGGAAACAGAATGCAGGACTTGTTTCAATTGCATGGAAAATCGAAATGAATGAATAAGAGTGTGTGATGGGGAGTGTTAGAAAGTTCTAGGTGTGCTAAGGAGGGAGTGAAAACGTATGCTAAGCAATTCCAAGACATGGTAGGGTGCTAGGAAATCATGGCAAGATGTGCCAAGTTCCACGGTGTTCCAATGTGTTTCAAGGAGTTTAGGGAGTGCTAGAGAAACACAAGGGAGCACTATGTCATAATGCATGGAAATAAATGAATAAGAGTGTGTGACAAGGAGTTTCAACAAGTTCCAAGTGTGCTAAGGAGGAGTAACAAGGCATTCTTGGCAGTGCTAAGGAATTTTAGAGTGCTAGGGAAACATGTGACCAAGATGTGCCAATTCGTGCAAGGAAGTGTTAACTAGGAGTGCTAGGGAAACACAAGGGAGCACTACATCAAAATGCATGGAAATGAACAAATAAGAGTTTTTGATTGGAAGTGTCAGTGAGTTCCAATTGTGCTAAGGAGGGAGTGACAAGTATGCTAGGTAGTGTTAAGGCATGTTAGAGGCCATGGCAACATGCCAAGATGTCATAGGTGCTAAGGTGTACCAACACGTGCCAAGGAGTGTTAAGGAATGCTATGGAAACACAAGGGAGAACTAGTTAAAAATGCATGGAAATGAATGAATAAGAGTTTGTGACTCAGAGTTTCAATGAGCTCTAGGTGTGCTAAGGAGAGAGTGACAAGGTATGCTAGGTAGTGCCAAGGAGTGTTAGAGTTCTAGGGAAGCATGCCAAGATGTGCCAGGTGTTAGCGTGTGCCAATGCGTGCTAGGGAGTGTTAGGGAGTGTTAGGTAAACACAAGGAAACACTAGATAAAAATGCATGGAAATGAACAAATACGAGTGTGTGACAGGGAGTGTCAATGAGTTCTATGTGTGTTAAGGAGGAAGTGACAAGGTTATATGCTAGGCAATTCCAAGGTATGTTAAACTACCAAGGCGTGTAAGGAAGTGCTAGGGTGTGTTAGGGAGTGTAAAATAATGTCAAGGAATGTAGGGGATGCTAACACATGCCACATAATGGTAAGGAATTTAAGACATGTCATGTGTTATGGCATGTCAAGGTGTAAATTTTGTTGCTTAGTTGTTTTATGACCACAGTTGGATGTGATGAGCCTTGTCTTGGTAACATGTTAAGTGGGATCAGTTGAGATTGGATATGAGTGGTCTAAGATGAGTTACATGTAGTTCTTAGGTGAACACGACATATGTTGATTTTACATGACACATGAGAATCTAGGTTTGGTCTTAGAATCTTTGATGCAAACACACTCAAGTGCCACAACACATCTACTCTGCACAATGAAGTCTACACACATCAGGGAATCAACTAGTGCACATGAAAATTTTTAAAATTTTCAAACTGTTCTTCGTTAAATTACAAACTATAATAATAGGCTAGAGCTCTCGTACTAGGGATCATGTCCGTTTACAATCACATTGATATAAGGAATACAAATAGGGCTTGGTGTTAGTCCTTTGACAACCAATCCACCTTGAACAAGACAACACTTGATCCACTTTTTGATGGTGGCCACACATAGCCCTTTAAATCCACATGTATTGAACCCATATGGTAGGTCCTCTTGCCTCCCATTATGAAACTCCTTAATCTGCCTCTATCAATGAACTCAACTCCTTTTGGTTACTGAACTTGGCTCAAAAATATTTTCCCTCTATCTACCTCTTTTTTCCTTTACGGTTTGCAACACTTAGGGTTTCTGATCAATTTTTCACAACTCCATTATGAACAAATCTTTGGTCTACCCATTTTTCCATACTGTTGCTCCAAGATGACAAGTCTAAGGATATGGAAGTTTTAATTCTTCTCAATGACGCAATCCTCTAGAATACAATGAACTAGGGCTGGTTGGCTGGCCCACTTGACTGCTACTTTATTCCTTCAAAATCTGCACGTCCTTAGGCCCAATTCACCTACCCTTCTACCGGTCTTGTTTTCCTTAAAAAGTATAGGAATCAGAGCTCTTCTTTGATAGTCACCTAACAACCCTCCATTTTTACTTGGTCTGTCATCAATTTTCCCAACCACGGTAAATTATTTTACCGATCTAGTGCCCAAAACACTGCCCTCATCTAGGAATCTTCAAATATGCTGCCTTTTTGGCAAGGAAACAGGTCTCGCAGGCAAGACCCAGGTTCAGGGATTGGGCCAAAAAGGGAGTCTGCTATAGTCTAGCACCATGCTGGCATTTTCACTCTACTTTGAAGAGCAAAGAGTCTCAGCCGAGGCGTGCTGTGACCACATGAAGGAGGGGAACAGACCGGTATCAGTAGATGGATCCACAATTCAAAGCTAATGCAAAATCATACGCATACATAACACTGCATATAGAAGATCTCTCAGAACATCATGCAGATAATAAGTAATTAAAATTTTAAAGTACTACAGGAATCATGCAACACATTCAGGTCATACGATATGATAGCAACCTTCAAATATATTAATAACCATTCAGCAGAATCAAGAGTTACATCGCTCGACAGAATAAGCTTCCAGATTTAATTACAAAGGTCCCACAGGACAGAGAGAGATACTACAACAATAGCAGATCCATCGAGACACATGAACTACAATGATATCGAGACCAGAACAGAGCTCTCCCGTGGCATCTTCTCCTCGGCCTCGTTCTACTCTAACCTCTTGCTCTCTCTATGTGTAGCCTTTTACTGCTGGATGATGACCTATTTATTCACCAGCCAGCGCAACTATTAGTTTCTCCTGTGTTCTCACTCGGCTACTTTTGGCTTCTTCCTGTTGAATAGGAGTTCCACTGTCTGTCCTTTGCTGCATCTTTCCTTCATCTGCACTTGTCTGCGCCAACCTCGTCACCTATCTCCAGCTCCTTCGCAACCTCATCATCTCCGTTTCTTACTGTTGTTGCGCCTGCCACATGCCAATCCGCAACACAAAATATTTCTTCATGTATAATTCAAAACAAGGGCCCCAACAGGCCCCGACCATAGTCTCTTGACTCATCCTGAGTCAATCGCAGATCACCATCTCCACCTCCATGGCTCCAGTTGTTCCCGTCTCCTGTTCTGCCAGTTGTCCCTCCTCTTTTTTCTCAAACAAGGGCCCCAACTCAGGGACCTTTTCAAGCGTCATGACCTTGAGTTCTTGGAAGGAAGCTATAGCCTTATGCCACTCCTGCAGAATTGGTTCAGTTGCGGTTGTGATTCGAGTGATGGCTTCCACTCCCCCGTCAGTCGGGAGCTTTCCAAAGACGGTTGAGACCTGTGTATGGGCTTGAGTGACCAGTTGCTGCATCTACTGAGCACTTTCCATGACAGGCTTCCTGAGCTCCCGGAGGGCCTGGTTGGCCGTTGCTGAACTGGACTCTATCTGCTGAATCTAGACTTCCAGGCTATTTGCTGCGGCATATAACGAATCAAGGTGGACTGGGTCCTTTGCGGTCTGAATCTCTTGGTTGATTTGTTTAAGCTGTAGAGACAAGGGTTGGGTCTTGAGAGTCAAGGCTCTTGTATGGTCTTGCAGACCCTTCAGTAGGTCATATGCTCCCTGCACTCTCTCAACCTGTTCCTATCGTTTTGTTATCTGGTTGGCATAAGTGACCTGGGGGTCTGGCAGAGCTGGGGGGGCCGTGAGAGCTGCTTTGAGCTCAGTGTTCTCATACCGAAGGTTGTCCCATGCTACCTTGACGTGGATATCTCGGTCACCCATAGCATCTTCTAGGACTTCCATTGGTGGTACCTGGGTGTCGTAGACACTACAGTAGGCCAGATGTCCTGAACGATTCGAGTCACCTGTGAAACTTCTTGCTATAGGGCCCCCTTCTCAGTTCGCAGCTAATCACACTCTTCGGTAAGCATGATGAGTTGTTGATGCTACTGCTCACATCTCTGTTGAAGTTTTGCGTGGAGCCCATCGGCCACCTGTGATGCCCGCTGTATGAAATGGAACAACTGGGGCATCCCCCATGTTTCCATGCTTTCTGATCCTAACGTACCCTGCTCTGGTAGTATCGCTTGTAAGGGTTGCCTGCTGGCTACCAACTTGCCCGAATTTTCTATTGGTGAGGGTGGCGGGGTTAGATTCTTGGCCTGGTTGCTAGAATCACCCATATTGACGTTGAGCCATGATTCGGGTGCTGCTTCTATGTCTAGGGGGGGTTGAGTGAGCTGGCTGTTCTAGGGTCTGCACTGGAAGTTGGTCAGCTTTTTCTTTTATAGCTTGCTCTGCCTGGATGATAATTTCAACGAATGTGACTTGGGGGGATAGGGTTTGGCTAACAATGGGTAATTCGATAGTACCCGAGTTAACTTCAGTCCCGAGGTCCCCACTAGTCCTCTCTCTGGTGATGGGGTCAGACACGGTGGCAGATGAAGTGGATGGGGCGGAGGTGTTAGGTTCCTGGAACAACGTGAATTGTGGTGATTGGTAATTGCTAGTGGTGGAGGTATGAATATTCAGAAAGTTAAGTGGAAAAAGTGGGTTGTGGGGTGGAAGCTCATTAGTTACCGGGGTCTCCACGAGGGGTTCTTCTCTGATCAGGACTCCTCGGCTGCTCTATCACAACTGATCCTCATCAGTGAGGTCAACCATGGAGCTAGAGACTTCCACCCTGGGTTTCTTTGCTTTTGGTGCTGCGCCTAGCTTTGTAGCTTTTGACTTGCGCACCAGTGTTGTGGGCGCTGGGGTTGGTGTAGTAAGCAAAATATTAGGAAATGGGGTGAAAATAGGAGTCGAGATGGAGAGTGAAGTAGACTGGGAGGTTTGAAATTATTCAAAGGTAGGGAATTCAGGAGACTCATTAACTATCTTTTGAAAAATACGATTGAGACTGTGTACCTTGTCATTTAGTCGATTGATGACTGGATTCAGCTGCAGTCCCATCACCCTGGCTGTTGTTTGCTCTGGTGTCTCTCCTGGTAGTGGAAAAACCATAATTCCTGCGAAGTCATAGACGTATTCCCCCTCCTGTACCTCCATCTACACTCCTGGCCATCCACAAACTTTCGAGTGGAAGGTGTTTTCATCAATGTGCAACTTTAGGGGTGTCATTTCAAAAGGCATCACTAGCACACCTTTTGGCCTGAGGAGAGTGTGGTTGTGTGTGACCCTGAACCAAACCTGTTCGCTGTATTTGTCCAGCAGAACCCTCGATATTCGTTGCTGGCTCGTGACCACGTCTACCATCATACCATACCAAACTCGGAATCCCTCCTCATTGGCCTCCTTCGAACTTGGGTTGCTGGATACCCTCCATGGAGTGTATTTCTTTGCTAGTGGCTGGCTATCTAATATCTCAGCTGGTGTCTGCCTGCCGGGGAAGGACCATTTCCACATGGCGAAGGCCATGATCAAGTACCCGTATATGAATCTCGTCACTCTCTGATAGTTGTCCTCACATGCCTTGAACAACTCGAGGAGTATGAATGAACACCAATTGAGCTGTGTTCCCTAGATACAGTGCTCTACCACTGAGACGGTGTCTAGGGTGCACTCTCCCTTCGTATAGTGCCTCGTCATTTTGCTAGCGATGAGGTAGCATGCAACTTTATCATTGGGTTGATCAATCAGGTCTATCCTAGCTCCCTTGCCTCCACGCCATGTACCATACTTGGTGTATAGGTTCTGCTCTCCATCCTTTCTAGCCCACTTTGATATTGTTTGGAACACGGTCGAGACTTCCCAACCTTCTTGTGATAATCTTGTCAACAGGTGAATATCCTCTGCGCATATGGGGATCTCCTTCCCCAACCACAATGAGCCATTCTGAATCCGGCTGAGTAAGAGTTTTGTACACTGCATGGTAGCGCCCGTGGTGCCAAATACCGACAAGTCTCTTAGATTCAGTAGTGTTTATTGTCGGAGGCCCCGAAATTCTAGTCATGTTCTTGATGGGAGTCTCGGCTGCTGTCAGATAATCCTCCATATACAATTTCCGCTTCATGGCCAGGAATTCGAACCAGTCTGTGAGGTCCAAGTCTATCAAAGTTTCACTATCATATTTCCCAACTAGGGACTCCATTTTTGTAATCCTGTCATCTATCTCAAGCTCAAAAACATCTGGGATTGTTCTAGCCATCTTCACTCTGCGTTGGTACACCTGGATCACTGCTTCACCTCTGCTTCCCTGGCTCTCTACCTCCTGCAACCTTCCCTGTTCTTCTATGCTCATGACCTTCCTTGCTCCTTGAGATGTTTCTAACCCAGAAATCTCTAGCATTCTCACTCTTTTCTGCATGCAGGCTATGTAATTAACCGGCACGAGTGAGGTTGATGAGACCCCATAAATAATTAATTCTTGTTGGCGTCCTCTGCGGCGATAATCGTGTGATTAGTTTACTGCTGAGGTATGTTCTGACATCTGCTAATGGTGGTGTGGGGAAACAGGTGGATGCAATGGCTGAGGTTACTTCTAGTTATGGAAAAATGATTACTGTAAGGTTACTTCTAGTTATGGAAATTTATTTTGCAAATATTGGCGATCCTACGGACTGACACAAGTACTGGATGAAATGATGGGGACTGACACTTGACATGCTTTCTTTTCCTACGTGGATGGCATGCTAGACGCACCCTTCACCGACCATAATCAGTTACGTTGCGGTCCCCAAAACCCAGCTGTTATTGACGACCTATGCCTGGACAAGTGACACTACCTACGCTCATCTCGGGTGCAAGAGAGTTATTAAACTACTCTATTCTATTGACTTCTCTCGGGTGTGAGAGTTATTGAAAGAAAGCTAAAGAAACTTAGTCATGGTAGGGCTTCAGGTGTGCACCATTCACCCATCTAGGTAAAATAGTACCGTCCAGTTGAGCCAACCGAACTGCTCCGGAATCCTTAATTTCGACGATGTAGTATGGTCCCAATCAGTGCATTTGCAGTTTCCCTGGAAATTTTTGAAACCTGCTATCATATAGCAGAACCTTGCTGCCAACCTAGAACATTTTTCTCTTAATGTGTTGATCATGCCATGCCTTTTGCCTATCTTTCTAAACTTTTTGATGAAACTCGGCAAGGAACCTTGCCTCGTCAAGTTCCTGTAATTTGTGCAGGCGTTCCTGTAGTGATGCCTCCTCTGAGAAATTTAGGGATGTGGGGATCAGAAGGATTAGAATGGTGAACTCAGCTAGAACCATAGCTTCATGGCCACATACCAGCTAGAAAGGTGTTTGATTCGTCAAGCGCTTCACTGTTGTTCGGTAGGCCCAAATTACGGCTGGCAGACCGTTCATCCCAATCATCCTTTTATGCATTGCAGATCTTCGTCAAGCCTTTTTCGAGGATTTTGTTAAACACTTCAACAATGCCATTGGCTTGTGGGTGGTATGAGCTGATTTTGTGATGTTGTATCACGAAGGTGTCCAACAACTATTTAATTGTTTCGTTAATGAAGTGTGTACCTTGATCACTGGTTAAGCTCCTTGGGTAGCCAAATCTGCTGATGATGTTTTCAAAGATAAACTGGGCTGCAGTTTCTTCCGTACAATCCCTCACCACCGCTGCTTCGGCCCATCTCGTTAGGTAGTTCGTGGTAGTGATGATGTACCAGGCCTTTGAGTGTCTGGCTATAGGTGCTATGGGGCTTACGAAGTCGACAACCCACTTCTCGAACGGTTGTAATACATTCACCGGGTGCAGTGGAAGTTCATCTCTGCGAGAGGGCTTCCCTATCCTCTAGAAAACATCGCTTTTCTTGAAAAAATATTTACTATAGGCATGGACAGTTGGCCACCATAGTCTAGCTTGCAGCACTTTCCTGGCTGTGGGTTTCGCCCCCACGTGTCCTCCCATGATGCCACTATGGCATTCCCATAGAACGACTTCATGTTCAATGTCGAGGACACACCTCCGCAGAATCCCATCAAGCCCCAACTTATACAACTACCCTGCAATCATTTGGTATTCAGTAGCTCGGATGACCAGGTGTCATTTCTGGACCAGGGTATAGTGCTGTGGACACTGCCCCGTGGTGAGGTATGTTGCGATTTCGGCCAAATAATCTGGTATGGCTTCCACTCGAAAAAGATCAGCATAAGGAAACTAATCATCTAGACAGCCCTCATTTTCTCCAGTCTCCAACTGGGATAAGTGATCAGGCCCGACATTCAGCCTCCCGAGCTTGATAATCACTTCGAAGGTGAACTCTTGAAAGAGTAGGAACCATTGGCATATCCATCCTTCCAAAACTGGCTTATTGACTAGGTATTTCAATGCAGAGTGATCAGTGAAGAATTTGAACTTACCTCCTAGGAGGTAGTGGCGGAACTTATGGAGCGAGTACACCATTTCTAGTGCCTCCCTCTCTGTGGTGGTGTAATTCTGCTCCACATTAGATAGCTTTCGGCTGGCAAAGTACATTGGGTGGTCAACTATCGTCTCCCTTGGTTGCACTAAGACAACCCCAAGTGCAATACCGAAAGCATCGATATGCACATGGAACTACTTATCCCAATCTGGGTGAACCAGAATGGGCATAGTTTCCAACTTCTCCTTTAAAGAATTGAGAGCTAATCTACAGTCATCTGTCCATTGGAACACCTCTGACTTCCGTAGTAGCTTCTCCAAGGGAGCAGTTATCTTCACATAGTTTCTGATGAATCTCCTGTAATAGCTCGTGTGCCCCAGTAGTGATCGCAACTGCTTCATAGTTTTTGGTGCTTCCATGTGGACAATTACTACCACCTTGGCAGGGTTGACACAGACTCCTTGCCTACTTACCACATGTCCTAGGAGCGTGCCGAACGGAACCACGAAGATGCATTTCTTTAGGTTCAACGAAATTTACAGTTGCCGATACCGGTCAAGCATTATGCGTAGCAGGGTAGAATGATCCTTCAGCAAGCTATAGACTGTCCAATCGTCCTTGTAGACTTCTAGGAACTTATGAATATATTCCTAGAAAGCAACTATGACAATCCTAGAAAATACGACAGGTGCGTTCTTTAACCCAAAAAGCATCACGTGATATGCAAAGGACCCCCACTCTGTGGTGAACGTCATCTTCTTCTTGTCCTCTTCTGTGATGCGCACCTGATGATATCCTGAGAACCCATCTATGAAGGAGTATGCCTCATTCCCCACAACATTATCTAGTACTTCGTCGCTGAATGGGGTGGGGAATGGGTCATGGATGCAGGCATTGTTCAAGCTTCGGTAGTCCACACAAACGCGAATTTATGATTTTTCCTTCTTATTTTGAATGACGATGGGACTCACCCACTCTGCTTCTTCAATAGGGAAAATCAGGCCTGCCTTCAACATTTTTTCGATCTCTATTTTGACTTTCTCCTTTATCTGTGGGTTTAACTGATAAATTCGATGCTTCACTGACCTGGCGTCCAGCTTCAATATAATCCTCATCTCTCCGAGATCCCCTTTGATTCCTTTCAAATCCACAACCGACGAAGGGAATAGGTCTTCGTATTCCGTGAGGAGACTAAAAATTTCCTTTGTTGTCTCCTCGTCCCAATAGTCCCCAACTATAGCCAGCTTGGGTTTTTCCTCCGTTCCGATGTTTAGCTTTTTAGTCCTCAATGGAATTAGATGTATTGCTTCGCTGGTAGGCTCTTCTTTGATGTTCCTCTCTCCTTCTGTCTCCTCAAAGTACAGGTGCCTCAGATCCTCCAGACTGTCATATTTTGGCTTGCTGTCAATCCTTTGGCAAGCCAACTTGTGTCTGCCATCGGGGTTCAGCACCAACGGCCTCTCGTCTGTGCTCTGATCGAGGAAAAACAATATTCCTTTTATGGCCTGTAATGCTTGGGATATCGGGTTTGTCTTCCCCTTAAATGAGAAGCACTGAACAAATTTATCTGCAACCTCCGGCCAGGAAGTGGTCCCTCTCTTCCTCTCTTCTTCCAATACTGGGCTTACGAAATGGTATCGAAGGAGTGGACAAACTGATGTACCCACAACTCCTCCGGATATCCCACACTTCTCCACTGCTCTTGACATAATTTTAGATGGTCTTCTGGATCGGAATTTCCTTGGTACCTTCACTTGCTTCGAGGTCCTTCGTTGTCCTTAAACCGCGCCCTCAAAGCTACTGCAACACAACTCCATCACGACAGGGAGTTGTGGTGCTTTTTACACCACCTGGATGAGGTGGACTATAATGCTACATCCATGAGTGGTATTATTTTCTCCTTTGGTACCTTATCTTCTACCTTTGCAATGAAGGTATTTATTGCTTGCATATTGGACAAGTAGGGTATTCCCTTATCTCAGCCCCAATCCAATGGATTCTTGCAATACTTGCACATCTCCTGGTGTTGGTCTCACACCCGCCTTGCTTCCAATCCTCCCAAGCTATTTATAAGCCTAGCTCCAAGCTCTAGACACTTCGCTAGCTTATGGAGCCGGTTGCTGTTGGGTTAATGTAATCCTCCCTCTTCCCTGCTGTCATTTGATAGAGGTTGTCCAACAGCTGAGCATCTTCCCTGTTGTCTACTGTCTCTGCATATCTCGGACCATGATACGGGTCTAGAGGCTGAGTGACTCTAACTTCCCCATCTTCAAAAATCATTAACTCCTTCTTGAGATCAATGATGGCATAGTTTTCAAAAGCCTAGTCGATACCTAGCAATGCAGGGTATGGGTGTTTGTCTCCCATAATATCTATTACCTCGAAGTCTGTGTAGGTCTTTACCCCTGCGATGCCTACCTCAACTTCTTCGAGTCTGCCGATTGGCACAATGTAGTACTAGTTTTCCATCCTGAGTTGGATTGGCGAATAAGTCAGCCGTGGTCGCCCTAAAGCTTCCCAAGTCTTCCGAGGTAGGATATTGACGTTGGATCCCAAATCGAGAATGGTGTCCCCTATCTGGAATCTCACAACCTGCTTGTCTAACCGTAACTCTTTTCCCATTCTTATTTTGTTCTGATTTACTCGCTGTACATACTGTGGTGCTATTTCTATGGATTCCCTCGTTCCTGCATTCCCCTGCAACACTTCCTCCAGGGTATGCTTGAGTTGTTCCTGCATTGAAGTGTTGTCAACAATTTTGAGAAATAGGTGGAACCATTACTTGATCAGAGCCCTTGTAGCGCTTTGTTCTTCGTTATCTTTCTTCGTAGGTAACTCAATACCTGTGTCTCCCCCCAGCTGGGAAAAAGTTTCTACAGCCTCCCGAAAATATTTCTTATGCATTTCCGGCTTGATCAGTTGTTTCAGGGATGCTGGCCTGATCACCCGCATCGGATCCTTCTCTCGTACATCTTCCCCCATTTTCTTTCCTCCTCATGTAACTATGGCTATGTTCTGCATGGCCAGAGTCACTATCCCTCGAGGTTCTGCGTTCACTAGATTCATGCATCTCTGCCTTGCTCTTTCCTCCCATTTCTTGATAAGTTCACGACACTCCTCTGTCGCGTGTGTGTTCCCGCGACACTGGGAACACCACGGTATTATGGGTAGGGGACACTCTCTGGCCACATGACCCTCTTGATCATATTTATAGCATCTCAGTGGACCCCATCCTTCTGTACGGCCTCCCCTCATACCGCCTCCTCTACCTCTGGGAGCCTCATTCACTCTATAAGAGGGCCGATCTAATCGGTCTGTCAGTGCATCTAGAGCTCTGCACTGTTTGGTGCTGTGAGTTGTCAAAGCGTAGAACTCATAGTACACGTTGTTCGGAACATTGGATTACTTCTGCAAATTCAGACACATCCGAGGTTGATGACCCACTGTTCGGCAGATTTCGTAATACTCTGTTGCAGCTTGGGTCAGTTGATTTGGGAACCCGGTATACGGTTGTTGCAGCAGATAGACCCCTTGTGATTTTATCTGCGCAACGCCTCCAATAGGTGGATCCCCCTGCACTGCCTTTGCTGACATACCCACTCCCTGGCTTCACAACTAAGTACACTCGATTGCCACGTGTCTTTCTACTAGGCAATGTGTGCACCATACATTTGGCTTGGCTAGTATTATGGGCTGCATCTCCTTGAGTTTTTCAGTCAGATTGGAAATCTGATGTTGTAGTCCTAGTAGGGATGGGTCTTGAGAGGTTTCTCCTCCCCTATATTCTTGTGGGTAGCCTGTCATTTCCTCTATCTTCATAGCCTGTTCCAATGCATCTTGCAAGTTGTTGATCTTTTGCTGAGTGAGGGGGGTTCGCGTGAAGGGAAGCAGAATCTTGATGAACCAGTTCCTCTGATGATTCGAGTTGATCGGGTAGCTAAGTTTCCCGATTGCATATTTGAACCTGTGCATCAGCTCCCATGCAGTCTCTCCTTCTCTTTGCTTGATCTCCCATAGTTCAGACAAACCTTGCTAGTCCGTTTGGGGTAGCTTAAACTCTCTAACAAAGTCCCGCTTGACATCCAAAATCGCTGGATTCTGGTGGGCCTCTGACCACTTTATGAACTAGCGCAATGCCCTTTCTCTCAGCGTGGTTTGGAATTCGATCAGCTTCCCCGCATCTGGTATCTTCCTAGCCCTTAATATGGCTTCACTGAGGTACCAGTGCTGTTCCACATCGTCGCTACCCCACCCAGAAAATTCTGGGTACCGGTTGAATTATCATGCCATATTCGCGTGCGAAGGTGTAACTAGAATGAACCCTCCAGGTCCTGGTTGAGTAATTATACCACTGGAAATTCTACTACTAACATGCGTAGCTGCTGACAAATGACTGCTATTCAATTGACTCCACTCTTTTAACTTAACAAAAATATCACTTAGGGGTTTATAGAGTACCAGGGGAAGGTAAGGACCCATGCTATTCGAACTTTGGGGAGTAGAAATACCTGGAGATATGAATGTCATCATTTCTCGGAATAACTGCTGCATCACGACGTACCACTCGACATCAAAATCTTCCTTCGGGTGCGCACCTGCATCTCCTTCATCAAACATCATCTCTCTCGTCCTCCTAGCTGGGCTCCCATGCACCTGCAACACTCCCTCAATGGTCCCTCCAATCTCCTGGGGACCCACCTGGCCTTCCATGTCCACTATCTTCTGAGGCGCCTCCTCTTTATCCTTCCGACTACTCCCCTGTCATTCCAACTCCCTCAACACCCTCTCTCACCACCTTTCGGCGATCTGCGCCCTCCGATGTGCACTTCTCTCCCTCAACCTCCTTGCGGTTTCAGCATCCATTCCCCTACTCCCCCTCTTCACATTTCTCGTAGCATTTTTCCCTCAGGCCCTTCCCCCAGCACTGGAGGTTTACGCTTCCATTCCTGATTTCTGGAACTCCATCAGCCCTTCGTCCACCATCAAGGCCTTAATCCACAATGGAATTTCCTTCAGCAGCTTCCCTCTTAGTCCGGATCGGAATATAGCTTCTGCTCTGGAGAAAGACTGGTAGCACTCCGCTGCAAACTCCACAATATACCCGTCCAAGGTAGATTCTACCCAGAAATCTACAGCTCTAGTCAACTCGGTATCCAGTCGATGAAGGGCCACCAAATCTCCATGCACCCACTTGCGGTTGATCTTCCGCAATTTGTCCTTGGTCACTTTGGTTTACAGCCTCCACAACCAGCTATAGAGTTCGCTAGGGAACTTTCCCCAAAGGATCTCGTAGGCATCGCTGGCAGAGTCAGAGAATAGAACTAGATTTCTGAGCACCTTCTCTTTTTGACTTCTCAGCTCAGCTTGCTAAGTTATAAACTAGTCCAGGTGGTTATCCCACCATCTCCGTATTTCTCCTTTGAAGATCCTTGATACCATGATCTATTTCCCCTGATGAAGTTTAGGGTCCCGGCAATGGAACCATTTTTTGGCGAGGAAACAGGTCTCACGAGCAAGACCCAGGTTCAGGGATTGGGACAACAAGGGAGTCTGCTGTAGTTTAGCACCACGACGACATTCTCACCCTACTCTGAAGAGCAGAGAGTCTCACCTGAGGCATGTCGCGACCACATGAAGGAGGGGAACAGACTGGTATCAGTAGATGGATCCGCAACTCAAAGCTAATTCATAATCATATGCATACATGACACCGCATATAGAAGATATCTCAGAACATCATGTAGATAATAAGAAATTAAAATTTTAAAGTACTACAAGAATCATGCAACACATTCAGGTCATACAATATGATAGCAACCTTCAGATATATTAATAACCATTCAGAAGAATCAAGGGTTACATCGCTCAATAGAATGAGCTTCCAGATTTAATTACAAAGGTCCCGCAAGATAGAGAGAGATACTACAACAATAGCAGATCCATGGAGACATAGGAACTACAATGATATTGAGACTAGAACAGAGCTCTCCTATGGCGTCTGATCCTCGGCCTCATTCTACTCTAACCTCTCGCTCTCTCTATGTGTAGCCTTTTGCTGCTGGATGACGGCCTATTTATTCACCAGCTAGCGCAACTGTTAGTTTCTCCTGTGTTCTCACTCGGTTGCTTTTGGCTTCTTCCTATTGAAAAGGAGTTCCATTGTCTGTCCTTCGCCACATCTTTCCTTCATCTACACTTGTTTGCGCCAACCTCATCAACTATATCCAGCTCCTTTGCAACTTCGGCAGCTCTGCTGCCTACCGTTGTTGCGCCTGCCACGTGCCGATCCACAACCCAAAATCTGTCTTCATGCATAATTCAAAACAAGGGCCCCAATATGCCTAATAGTGATTTGAGTCCTCTCAAAATCACTATTCTTGTGTACCAATTTCTTTGTTGTCCACTCTAAGAAAAAATCTGAACTAATCATCTTATCATCCTTCTAACAATTTGTAGGTGATTGAACTAGGGTCATAAATCATCCATTAACAGTCCATTGACTAAATGTTTATAGAATCCTTCATATCTTTGTCCAAAACTCTATGGAAAATACACCAAAATCAACTCCTCTTGATGTCAATCCATCCCTCATATGGCACATTTCTTCTGCTCCATCTTCTACTCAGGTTCCACCTTCCTTTGGATTTTCTATCTCCTCACATACCTCTACAAACCATCTTCCAATTTTGTGGTATATATTGCAGAGATAAAACTATCTCTAAGGGTCACAATGCCTCTTCTTCTATGCAGATTTGTCACAATCTTAATGGCATAGCTTATGGATTGAACATGCTAGGAAACCTCCCTAAATAGGGAATTATACTTCTATTACAATTTCTTTAGAACAAACCCTATCCACCCATAGAAAAAGCAACAACTCTTTCCTCCATAAGGGATTCAGGCTGGCTCATATGGATCCATAGATTCTAGGAATTTCTTTGACTGAATCTTGACCTAAACTTTATATCTATGACCTTCAAATTATGGTTACCTCTGTCAATATTACACCTGCAACTACTTCTGTTTTGGCCCTAAATTCTAGCGCAGACCCTCCTCCATTTGTGTTGGTATTTATCATAGACCTTGAAACCTACTAACCACCACAAGGTATGGTCTCAACCCTCTCTACTATTTCAAAATTTGATGCAGCCTTCACACAGAAACACCACTGAAATCACATGCCCAAATTCTCATGAGATGCCTCTCTTGAGCTTGATATTCCATAAGAGAACCAATAATATGCCATCCTACTTCCTATATTGAACTCATTAAGGTATGTGACATTATTGTGAACCCTCACATGATGATCTTACTTGTGGTGGATGATCATGGCCTCCCTTTAGCAACGCTTACTCAACCCTATAACTCTACCTATGTCTTTAGGACTAAATCTCTCATGGCCTCCTTGATCAAGTGAGCTCCTTCTAACTTGATGTTCTGGCCTTCATACTAAGGCCTCCTTAAATATATTTTCCTATATAGGCCTCCTAAGAATTCTCTAGAACTTACGAACTTTATCCACTTATACCTTAGGAAATATTAATTTTTCTTTTAGATTTTAAACCCAATCTCGGGTCCAAAGCCCCTTTTCCTGGGTTATTTTCCCACAAATAATTTTGTGGCCAAACTCACACAAAACCATATCACTAGGCTTGTACAGTACCTCCCAAGCTACAAAATTCAACAACATAGTCTAGTTGTACTAATCGTAAATTGGTCAAGATCCTAAAATCAAGCGAGGACTTGGTTGGGTTCCCAAGTTGAAAATTAAGTAAGGGTAGTTGTGAGGGCATGATAAATAGGGAGGGTTAGGGCATGCGAAGGAATGAAAAGGTGTGCTAACACATGCTGAAAAGTCTCAATGCATGTTGAGGAGTGTTAAGGACTGTCGAGGCATCACAAAGGAGAGCTTGGTCAAAATGCATGGAAATGAAAAAATAAGAGTGTGTGCCAGGGAGTGTCAGTGAATTCAAGTGTGCCAAGGATGAAGTGTGTTAGAAGAATTTCATAATAGGATTTGAAAGAGGCAAGCCTACGATTGTAATAAGGGGCTTGATAAAGAAGTTTTAGATAAAGGGAGACTTTGTGTTGGGCACAAAACTATTTCTCGTTTATCTATTATTTTTATATGACATGTGCCACATTTTGGCCGAATGCTCATGTTGTAAACTATTTTAGAAAATTGCATATTGTACATTGTTGTGTATATGTTTTGGGGCACTCGGCTTGTTCTGAATTATATCTTTTGTGTCTTGTGTATATTTTTGTTCTTGAAGACTCTCAGTTAATTCTTTGTTGTTTATATGAACTGGACATACATGTGAAACATTGCCTATGTAAGCTATGTCGCTTAGTTGTTTTATGGCCATTTCTAGATGTGATTCTTATCTTGGTAAGTTCTTAAGTGGGTAAAGTTGAGCTTGGACATGAGTGGACTAAGATAAGGTATACGTAGTTCTTAGGTGAACAAGGCACAATCTACTTGTAGGAGGTGCAATTTCTCAAGATGTTACGGCTGAAGCAAACCAATGTCACATGAACTGTAGTAGCTAAGGAGTTTATTAGATTCCCAAGTCGTGAAAAAATGTAAGGCTATTTGTGAGGGCATGAGTGCCAAGGCATGCTAGGGAATGATAACATGTGCCAGATAGTTCGAAGGCATGTCAAATATGCTAAGATGTGTCAAGTGCTAAGGCATGCCAAGATGTGCAAGGGTGTGACAATATGTGATAGGGACTATCAAGGCAAAAAAAAGGAGAAACAAGTTAAACTACAAGTAAATGAACACATCATAGGGTTAATAAGTCATCAATTTAAATTTTATGGGAGGGACATGCTATGCACAGCAACACTAGGTAAAAATAAGTGTCAACTGCCAAGTGTTAGTGAATTCTAAGTGCCAAATCATCTTTTGTTACTTCTGTTCTACTTTCCAATAATTGATCTCAAATAAATTTAAAATTAAACCATGCTAAAGCATATTGAGGCATCTTAATGAATGTTAGAAATGCTAATGATCATGGCCTCTTTAGGACTACATCTCTCTTCACCTCCTTGATCAAATGAGCTCCTTATCACTTGATGTTCTTTCCTTCATAAGGCCTCCTTAAATAGTTTTTCCTATACCTCTTAGGAACCCTATAGAACTTACGGGCTTTATCCACTTAGAACTTGTCAAATATTAATTTCCATTTTTAATTTTCTTTTATATTTTAAACCCCATCTTCGGTCCAAAATCCATTTTCTTGGATTCCTTTCCCACAAATCCTTTTGTGACCAAACTCACACAAACCCATCTCACTAGGCTTGTGGAGTACCTCCCAAGCTACACAATTCAACAACATAGTCTAGTTGTAGTAACCGTAACTTTGTCAAGCTCTTGTAGTCAAGCGAGGGTTTGGCTGGGTTCCCAAGTTGAAAATTAAGTAAGGGTAGTTGTGAGGAAATGATAGCTAGGGAGGGTTAGGGCATGCAAAGGAATGAAAAGGCATGCTAACACATGTTGGACAATGTCAATGCATGCTTAACTAGAGTGTTAGGGAGTGTCGGGGCATATCAATGGATAACTAGGTCACAATGCGTGGAAAGGAACGAATAAGAGTGTGTGCGAGGGAGTGTTAGTGAATTCAAGCATGCTAAGGACGAAGTGTGTTAGGAGAAGTTCATAATGGGATTTATAGGAGGCAAGCCTATGGTTGTTATACAGGGCTCGACATAACAATTTTAGACAAAGGGAGATCACTTTGTGCTAGACACAACATTGTTTTTCCTTTAGCTATTTTTTAAATATGAGATGTGGCACACTTTGGATACATGCTCATGTTTTAAAATATTCTAGATAATTACATATTGTACATTTTTGTGTATAATTTTTGGGGCACTCAACTTGTGTCAGCTTATATCTTGTGTGCCTTGTGCATCTTGTGGTTCTTGCAAACTCTTAGTTATTTTTCTACTATTTATATGAACTGAACGTACATGTGAAATATTTCTTGTGTAATCTATGTTTCTTAGTTGTTTTATGGCCATTTCTAGATCATGTGATCCTTGTCATGGTAACTAGTTAAGTGGGACATGTTAAGCTTGGACATGAGTGGCATAAGATGAGTTATAGGTAGTTCTTAGTGAATAATGCACAATCTACTTGTAGTAGGTGAAATTGGTCAAGTTGTTGAGGTTGAAGAAGGCCAATATTGTCACACGAAATGAAGTAGCCAAGGACTTGATTGGGTTACCAAGTCGTGAAAAAATGTAAAGGCTAGTTGTGATGCCATGAGTGCCAAGGCGTGCTAGGGAATGCTAATATGTGCCAGATAGTGCGAAGGCATGTCAAACATGCTAAGATGTGCCAAGTGATAAGGCATGCCAAGATGTGCAAGGGTGTGTCAATGTGTGCCAGGGATTGTCAAGGAAAAAAAATGGAGAAACAAGTTAAACTACAAGGAAATGAACACATAAGATGGTTAATAAGTCATTAGCTTACCTTTCCCAAGAGGGGCATGTTAGGCACACCAACACTAGGCGGAAATAGGTGCCAGGTGCAAAGTCTCAGTGCATTCTAACTGCCAAGTCTTTCTTTGTTGATTCTCATCTACTTTACAACAATTGATCTCAAATAAATTTAATATTAAACCATGCCAAATCATACCAAGGCATCTCAATGTATTCCATACATGCTCAGACTTTCCAAGCGCCAATATGTGTCAGGGAGTGTTCTGCATGCTATGAAGTGGAAGGGCATGTTGAAGAGTGCTAAGGTTTTCTAGAGAGTGCTAATGCATGTTGAGCAGTGTTAAGGAGTACTAGGAAAAAATATTAAGGGAGAACTAGGTCAAAATTCATTGAGGTTATTGAATATGAGGAACATGTGCCAGGGAATAGTGTTAATGAGTGTTAGTTGTCATGCCAAGGAGGGAGTCACAAGGTATTGTAATCATTGGTAAGGCATGGTAGGTAATATTAAGGCATTTCAAGAAGTGCTAAAGTGTGCTAGGGAGTTCCGGTATGTGCTAATTATATGTGCCAAATAGTGCCAAGATATGCCAATACATGCAAGGTGCTAAGGATGAACAGGGTTCTAGGGTATGTCAATATGTGTCAAGAAGTGTCAAGGAAAGAAAAGGAAGAACCAAGCTAAAATTAAAGGAAATGAACACATAAGAGGGTTAATAAGTCGAGAATTTATCTTTTTCAAAAGGGGATGCTAGGCACACTAATAATAGGTTCCAATACATGCCAAGTGGAATTGTGTGCCAAGTGCTAATGTATGTCAATTCATGCAACTAAGGTGTTCCGGGGCATGCTAGGGACTAAATGCATGTCAACACATGCTAGGAGATTTATATGTTGTGCTAGTGCATGGCACCATGTGCTTGGGTGTCAATGTCATGACAAGATGTTCTAAGTACAAAAGTGTTCCAAGACATGCGAGGTGCTAAGAAATGTTAGTGTCTACCAAAGAATTAATTTAAGGTGTGCCGCGATTGTTGAGTAGTGTTAGGTCTTTCTCATTAATAGAGTTGATAGAGTTTGATTAAGTATTAAATAATATATTTCCTACACACACTAGTGGAACTTTATAGAAAGTGAATTTTCTAGATAATAAACTTAATAGATATGAATAATGTGTTGACTCATAGGAAAAAACTATTCGACTAGTCATTACTTGAGGGAAATGATAAACACTAGTTACTTCTTAACAAATTGATTGACTCTAACCACTATGGCATTGGACATATTATAAAAAAGACTCCACAATAATGGTCTTAAATAATTATCTTTTGACAAAAATATATTAACAGACACATAGCATTGTTACACCATTTTTTGGTCATCTAACCCATTATCGTTAGATAAACCCAAGTACACCATGTAAGACCAATTTTACCCCAAGTAAAATCACTTTCACCACATCTGTTTACATTTCTTGGTCATATTTAACCCAAAACAAGGTAATCAATTAAATAAATCATTATTTATTTAATTATTTCCTAAGAATAAGTTATTTAAATCATTATTTAAATACTATTCATAGTTAAATTTGACTAAATAATTTTTAAATAATTAAGTAAACCATTATTTATTTAGTTATATTCCCCCCATTTCCCTTAAATAATAAATAAATCATCTATTTATTTTTTATTTATAAATAAAGGAATTGACCCAAGTCAAGAACCTTTTTCCCTCCAACAAATATAATAAAATATTCCTAAAAGGTGATTCTAGAATGTGATTAATAATATTTTATTCATGCACCGAGTTCTAGAACACCCCAATATTTTGTTATAAATAGGAGGGTTTTCCCCCTTCATTAGTCACCTCCATTGCATTGGATCACACTAGATCTACTTTTGGTCACCATTTTTCATTTCTGTTTTATGAACTCCCATTGAGTTCCATGTTTTTGTTTCCACAATAGTTAGAGAGAGAGACCATTAATCTGAAACACTGAGGACTTCCAAGAACCCATCCCACTAAGGAGAACTGGAAAACACATTTCTTGTTTTCCTCTCAGGTGCCCCATTCTTTAATATATAATATAAGATTCTTTTTATACATTGTTCTTGTCTTCTTCATTGGATGCATGGAGCCATTTCACATTTTATCTGCCTAATGTCTTTTATGCTTAGATCTAATATTATGCAGCAAATCTAAAGATATTTTTCAGCCATACTTGATGTTAGGGCTACTTGATATGCATAGCTAAAGTGATCTTTTACGACGAAAGAATCATACTAACAATTGGCGACTCCACACGGGTTTTCTTTTGCGACCACTGTCGTTTTCTATTCTCCTGCATATCCAGATGTTTCAGACCCTAGGGTTTCTCTTCAATTTTCTGTTTTTCCTATTTTTATGCTAGTTTTTCCTTCCCAAACCCTCAAACATTCAAGTTTCTCACTTCCGTGTGTTTCTGGCCTTATTGCGCAGGTGACCGACATTAGCCGCAGCTGAGACGATAAAATTTTCTAAAATCTGCTGCAACCAGCCCTGGATCTGCAGGTCGCACTTATCGGCCCAACAAGTGCGACCTGGCCTTGAGGTTGCACTTTTCTGCCCAAAATTTGCGACCTGGCCTGAAAATAGGCCCAAAACTGCGACCTGCAACTTTTTCTGCAATCTGCCAGCGCTTTTTCTGGGTTTCACTGAGGCTTCTATCAGGGTTTTCCAGCCTCTGTCTCTACCTGTTCAGACCTGTTGCTGATATATTTCACTCACCTAAGTGGGAATCTTTCCCCTTAGGGCTTTAGTTCCCTCCACTTTTCGTGGGAGAGTTTGCTGCTATTTTCAGCCGTCTGAATTTCCAGAAGTTTCCGCCTTATTTCAGATCTGATACCCCCTGTTCAGATCCTCACAGGCCAGCTTTTCTTCCCTTTCTATACACTTCCTTTCACTTTTTTTGGGTTCGTCTATAGGGTCACCGCTTTTGACCCCCCTCTTTTTAGCTGATCTCCTATTTTTTAGCAGCAACCTTGCCCCTGCCTCTTTGCTACTTTCTGCACCACTTTCCAGCAGATCTCTCCATTAGATCCCAGTCCCTTTGGACCTTAGATCTATTGATCTCTTGTCAGCGTGCTCTGACCCTTCTAGACTAGTTTTGAGAGACCCACCTTCTTGGGCTCGATTGCTGCCTTTTTAGTTGCTAATTTTCTGTTCTTTCAGTCTTATTTACTACAGATTTCTTTTCCATTACGCAGCACACTTTTTCTTTTACTCTCAAAACGTCTGGGTTTAATCAATTAAAATTAACGCACGCCACACACTAACCCTAAGTGAAGAAGAGCCCGGTTAACACCGCCTGGCACAAACTCTAAAATTAATCGACACTGCACCTCCTCACCCTTGTCACGTCTTGCTTTTGCACCTTGCTGCCCTTGTCAGTCTTTCTTCTTCCCGTCATCATTGCGCCTCCGAGGCATTTCTCCCGGCGACTTCTTGGCCTTCACCCTCAGTTTCCGGTTGGCCGAATTACTCCTTCCCGTCGACATCGAGTAAGTCCTCCCCCGAGTCCGCCCTTCAACTCTTCCTCTGATTGTTCAGGTTATCCCCATCCTTCTTGTTTTCCCCCCTTTACCTTCACCATGTCTAGTTCTAGACCTAGCCCTAACCCCAGTTCTACTACCAGGTCCAATTCCAGTGGAACCACTACTGGACCTACCTCGACTGCCCCATTACTTCCGTATATGGCTGGCCTTAGTCTCCCTGACTTCAATCAGCTTATCAACTATCCTATCCGCCACGATGTCAGTTGGCCTTCTATGCCAACCAAGCTCCCCTCTGACATTCCCAAGTTCGAGGGCCTTGCTAGTGAAGATCCCTCCAATCATATCCGATCTTTCCGCATGTGGTGCTCCTCTAATTCCATCACCGACGACTCCATTCATCTTCGTTTATTCCAATGCACCCTTACCAGCGAAGCATCCAAATGGTATGTCGATCAAGCCACCTCTTCCCATACCACTTTTGCCACCATTGCCCAAGACTTTTTGTCTTATTTCCATCTCCCTCTCCGATACGACACTGGCACCAAACTGTTGACCTCCTTTTAGCAATCCTCTTCAACACGTCTCTCCGCTCATGTTCAAGAGTGGCGAAGACGATGAAGCTTATGCCGTGCTCCCCCCTTTGAAGATTTCGTTTACAGGGATTGGTTCCTTCGCACCCTCCTACCACCCATTGGCAAAGATGTCGCATCCCATTTTTCCCAAACCAAAGAAGCCGCCATTAAAATAGCTTTGAAGTATGATCTTATTTATGCTCAATCCGGTTATGTGTATACTGTCCTTCCTGACCTCCCCAAAGCCGGTGGTCCAAACGCATCGGGAACCTCTCCTTCCGCTGATGGTATCATCGGAGCTCTGTCCCATACCACTTCCCAGCCTCTTCCTCCCTATGGTTTTTCCCCCGAAGGGGCCAGCACCTATAGTACCTTTCCCCCTCCCGGCAACATTTACGCTGGGTATGGCATGCCTCCCCCCTTTGCCCACCTGCCTCCATACCTCAATATGGCCCCTTCTCACCCTTATCCCTATCCTCAGCCTGGTGTCCCTACTCCCCCTGCTTTTGGATCTCCCACTCCCTTGCCTCCTCCCCCCCCCCGCATTTACTACCCCCCACAGGGCACGTATTTGCACAACAAGGAGCGCCTACTTCTCGACAGAGGTGAGGCAATCAATCCAATCGTGGACCCCCTTCTCCCAGTCTGGACCCTAACCCCACCAACCAGCCACAAGGCTCTCAACCCAAGCCTGAACGACCGCTTCGCACTAATAAGCCCTATTCCTGCTGTGTTTTTTATGGTCATTACACTCACAATTGTCCCCTATTACCTCAAATGCGACAAATGTGGGAATCCCAACCCACCGTGCGGGGTCAACACTCCTCCCCGACCACCTCTCCCCATCCAACCCCTGTCCAACCTGCCATGTTTACCGATCCTTTCCCTCAGCAAGGATTCGTAGCTACTTAATCACCTCATGCCCCTAGCACAACTCAAAATTCCCCTTCTGGCACCTCTGATTATCAAATTCTCATGATGGCCTCTGAACCCCCTCTCACTATCGACCTTAACCTCCAAACCCGGTCTCGTCAATATTCCCCACCTCCCGTTCTGCCTGTCTCCGATTCCCCATCATCAAGTTCTACAAAGTCTCTATCGACACCCAAGGGTCCCTTACAAATCCCTCCCCCCAATGTTGAGGTTCACACTAAAATTCCTAAGGGTCCATTACGCCAAAACACTGCCTCTGGTCGGGCTGCCCATTCCTATAGCATAGTAGATGATCTGGCACAATCTCCAGCTACCATTTCAACATTGGAACTCCTCCAGCTGTGTCCTTCTCAAAAGAAATATCTACTATCTACCATGGGTGTTGTAGATCCTGCTGATGACCTATTAATTGTTTTCGACGCCCGTCAGTCAGACCATCCACCTCTTCCTCCTTCAGTCACTTTCCAAATCCCGGTCAAAATCCGAAATGCCAATGTCACTCGATGTATTATTGATGAGGGGGCATCTACCTGTGTAATGTCCGCTTCAGTTTGGAAACAACTCAGATCCCCTGAGCGGGCCCCTTCCACCATCACCCTCCGTGCGTGGGATGGCCATGCCTCCCAACCCATTGGTATTTTTCGTAACTGCCCTATCACCCTTGCCGGTAATACTGTCTATGTCAACGTTGAAGTTATCGACGCCCCTCTCAACTGCAACATCCTTTTGGGGCGTAGTTACACCTACGCCATGTCTGCCGTCCCATCCGCAGTCCACCGCAAGATGTTTTTCCCTCATAATGGCAAGATCGTCACCATTGACCAGTTATCGTATCATGAACCTAAATCTCAAACCTCACCCGAGTCCACCATTTCTACTGTCACCAATAAGGAAACTGTCGACTCTTTAACCAGTGTCTCCCCTGGCATCTACAAAGATTCCTCTTTGCTTGGCATCTTCCCCGGTCCCCCCCCTCCTCCTCTCTCTAATGCTAGCTCGGCGAATGTTTGCATGATGCAATCGTCTCAAGTTGCCCTCCCGCAACCGAATTCGGCTAGTCAGCAACCTCCACCTCATCCGAATCACCCTACTCCTAGCCCTTTTCCTGAGCTGTTTCAACCTCTCCCACCGGGTCCTTCACCTCCCCCTCACCCCTCAGAACCTCCTTATCCTCTCGTCTCGGTTCCCTCCGGACTCCCCCATTTAGACACCATCCCTCCTGGCCATTACTCCGCCGGTCAAATCCCTTTCCTTGGCCTTCCCCCTGGTGTCTATACGGTTCCTATCATGGCCAACCTTTTCCTACCTAATTTAACTTTCGGCATACCGGTATGGTATCTTACTCCTCCAACCGCAACCCCTCCCGGCCACCTTAAACCATACATTGCTGTGACACCCGTTCAACTGATTCCCGTTGCTCCTCCCACTGTTTCGGTACCTCTCGCGCCGTCACACGACCCTTCTCATGCCTAACCTGCTACAAGTAAGAAACGAAAAACTCGTAAGGGCGCATCCAAAGATAAAGCCACCGCTCCCGATCCTACTCCCCCTCCACCCACCAAGCCTTGCACTTTGTGTGATGCTATCGGTCATGCCACCCATACTTGTCCTGAGTTGACCCGTATCCAACCCATGGTCAAAGTCACGTTCTCCAATTCGTCAGCCTCAGAAACCTCTGTTTCCCCCATCCCCATAACCAAGAACCCAAAATCCCTTCGCACCAACAAACCCTGCGTTTTATGTAGTGTCCATGGCCATTATTCTCACCATTGTCCTCACCTCATGCATTACCGCGCCTCTTTAGAGGTCATTCGCGAGTATGAAGTGGAAAAAAATCAATTCGCCTCGCCCATCCTCGCTCAGTATGCGTCGAGTTTACTCGAGGATCCTCCGGCCACCATTGACATCCCTCCCCCTGATGTTGAGATGTCCGAATCTGTTGCTCCTCTCTTGTACCTATCATAATCCACCCAACCCTCGGAGTACATCCCCTCCGTATCCACTCCACGTTTTTCATCTGACCCCCCTTCAGCGCCATTCTTGGGCCCCTCATGTTTGGATCATCTTTTTACTTGCTCTTCCGTCATCTCCCCCGATGACCCATTTTTGCACCTTTCCACCATACACGATGATCTCTGTAGATTTGCAGCATCTTGTGGTATCCACCACCTTCCCCTTTCTTCCTCTAACCCTGGTCCTCCCTTTCGTCTCTATGATGTATGCCACAACACCAGTCCCCGATTTTCTTCACTTCTCTTCTCTTGTGATGTTGTTCCGTCGACCCTCTCGTCCACTCCTTATATTGGTTACGCCGATGGCGCAAGTCGGTATTCCCAAAACCTCGCCTCAGCCGCCTGGGCCATCTTTACCCCTGGGCATACCCTTGTTCTCACAAATGGGGTCTGCATTGGCACCGCCACCAATAACCAGGCCGAGTATGATGCCATTCGCGGTCTCCTAGCTGACTCCCTCTCCCATCGTATCCTCCATCTGCAAGTTCATTTAGATTCCCTGCTTATTTTCTGACAACTTAACGACGTCTATCTTGTGCATAATCCTATCCTGTTTAGACAATATTTACGGGTGAGACTTTTGATACAGGAATTTAGATTTATTTCATTCCATCACATCCCTAGAAGTCACAATCACTACGTAGATCAGATTGCAAACCATGTTCTAGACTGGAATTTATCACACATAAGACAATAGCATCCACAAAATACACATAAAACTAATATATATATATATATATATAACATTTGTTTTAAAGTCCATATACTTTGAAACATATGACATGCCCATAGCATGTTCCAAAAAACCATTACTACAAAATGGGGGGCACCACTTGCCCCTACATCACTACTAGGGGGCACCACCTGCCCCACATCTAATCACCATCCGGAGGATCCCGCGCCAACAGCTCCGCTCCCGCAGCTCGTAAATCACGCACCGTCTACCCAGCCATCGCCATGTGTCGCATGATCCCTCGCCATTCCGAGGGGAGACCAACACATAGATCTATGTATCGATCATCTAAATCTTTCCATCCACGCTTTGATACACCAGTCAGTAGTCCCTCACATCTACGACGTAGATCCTCCACCAATGCGGCCATATCTTCATTTTGTCCTGTCCTTGATCCACTTGTGCCTGTAGCACCTGCTGTTGTTGGTCTTCCCATATATCCAGCCGGTTTAACCGGAGCTACATCTGCATCCCAAACAATATAAAGATTAGTACCATGCATAATAGTCACAAAATGTGAAAAAGAACCTAACATATTAGTTGCTTGTCACTTACCATCCTGTCCCCATACTCGCCCCGGTGGTAGCGGCAAGTCTGGATCTCCCCAATAAATCATCCCACTATAGGGATAATCATCTATGTATAACGGCATCTGGTCCCAATGGGCAAAGAACTCTGGTCAAAACACCCTCCCGACCACCCCTCCTCCTCCTCTACTCAGTAATTGTCCCCACCGATGCATCCGAGGCTCTCTTGGGCCCCCATCAGGCAACTGTATGCGAGGTTGTAAGGTTGGGATCTTCTCAAAGAAGAAAGAGCACAATACTGTCCCGCACATACAATCATGATTCACTTGCCGCCGACATAGCGACAACTGTCGTTTCAGTGACATTAACATCATTTGGGCCCACCCATAGTAGGTCCCACCCAACACACTCTCTACAATCATCATCTACCCTCCAGTGATGTGATGGAGCGCCTGACTGCCCACGATCCGCAACACTGCTGCGGCCATGACCCAGGTCTCCAACCTCTCTAGATCCCCAATAGATATTCGAGTCCCTTTGACTCGAACACTCAGTTGACAATGTCGCTCCACAAACTCCATAATGTTACGCCCACATGGTAACACTAGCTGCGTATTCCCCACCATCCCCAATGGAGGGATTCCAGTCAAGAAATACAAATCCTGGATTGTCAGCTCAATCCTATGCCCCTGCACTATAAACACCTCATGATCTTTCTCCCAATAACTGATAATCCGGGCTAACAGGGGCTCACCAGCTCTCATCAAAGGGTTCTCCAAAAATTTCAGAACCCCAAATCTCACCAGTGCATGACGGACACCCTGATATGCTTCGATCTCTATCCGCAGTGTACCTAGATCTCTTTCTCTCCATTTGATCCATATCTCTGCCATCTCTGCATAAAAACACCATCTTTTTCAGTCTATAGATAATCAAAACTGGATCAACTCACACTAAAACTGAATCTCAGTCCAAAACAGCACTGAAAATCCCTCCCTTTCACAGGTCGCACTTTTCAGGCAAAACCTGGGCCAGGTCGCACATTTCAGGCTCAAACCTGCGTCCCAGGTCGCATTTTTTTCCCCAAAAAGTGTGACCCGGCCGTGAAGGAGAAGTAGGGGCACTTCCCGAGATTTAAAGCCCTAATCTACAACTTGAATCCATCAAAAACAAAGCTTAATATTAGACCTCTTACCTCCAACTGACGGATCACAATTCCAACGGTCGGTTTGTCTGCTACGATCGCCGCAAGATTCAGGGCCTTCTCTCCTCTCCACATTCACCATAGCCACACAAGCAAATGAATGATTTTTGAGGGAAAACACCCTATTAGAAGAAAACCCCTGTTTTTTCTTTCACCCGCTGCGACCAAACCATAGCCTTGTTTGACACACCGTCTATACCGTTGGAAAGCTCTCACCAAGCACTCAAATGGGTATTGGTCAGTTTTTTATTTTTTGATACTTCACCAGGACACATTTTGTCCACGAAGCGTATGTTCACCTCTTCTCAAAATCGAATTTCTTCACTTACGACACTTGTACTGGGGGCACCACTTTGCCTCCTTACTTGTCCTTGTTCGTGTTGATTTTCACCATGAGATACCCTCTTGTACTCATGTTATCATTGGACCTTTACTGTGTGGCAGCACCATCGAGTCGCCCTTGTTTAGAGCATTCAAGTTGAGTCATTGTCGCATTCATGGAATCTATCCAGCGTCCCTTTGTATCCCACTATAGCCCTTTATCCTTCATTGCTCGGTCCCTCTCTCGTGTCGCACATTATGGCCTTCAGTCCCACTATCCCCTATCCCTCATGATATTGTGTCAGTCGCTGCCAAGCCATTCATGCCCTTTGTGCTCTAACAAGGGAAGTCATCCATCCGATACTCAGTATCCCTCATTCCATCATCATCATTAGTATCCATCTGTTCGTCACTCTACTCTTCTCCCTCATGCCTTAGTTGGGGTTCCCTGATTGCCTCCCCTACGGCAGACCTACTTCTGTCGACATCAGCTCATTTATTCCAGAAGCCAGGTCTAGGGGGCAGTGTACATTGGTTCGAGCTCTTTTCATCATGATCGTGATCCATACACTTGATGGTCCAGTGATGTAGCAGCAACCATTGGCGATACCCGGGTGTGTGTGAGATGTCTCAGCCCTCATGAGGGGGTGGCCCTGCAGGTAGCCTCCCACATACCCGAATGACTTCTTCATTCTACTCCTTGATGCCGCTCCTCTCCTTTGATGATATCGGCCTCAGTCGCTTGTAGCACCTCTTCGATTTGCACGTGTCCGTCCGATTTCGCGAGCCCTTCCCCGTGTGCAGGGGGAATTTGGGTGCATTTATATCTCATGTACTACAAAAATATTGTATAAGTCCTGAAGATTATTCCAGGCATAGCATGTATGTGGGATTCATCCTTCTTGTTTTCTGGCTCATGTTTAGGCCAACACTAGCTTTACTATTGCGTTCCGTGGTTTTCCGGGCACCCTATTCTTTGTACTATTGTCTCGGCGGGCATAAGTATGCCTCCCCCGCCGCCTTTCACATTGGTACCACATCATACTCTTGAGACTTGTTGCACCTGTAAGTCTCATCTCCTCCGGGTCTAGTCCTCCGCCACTTTAGATTATCTTACATTCCTCTCTTTAATTTTTTGCTGTCTAGTGATTGAGTTCTTACAACGTACTTCGGTCATACGATTTGCTCCTAACACTCGTACGTTGGGGGGAAATCTGTTACACCATTTTTTGGTCATCTAACCCATTATCATTAGATAAACCCAAGTACACCATGTAAGACCAATTTTACCCCAAGTAAAATCACTTTCACCACATCTGTTTACATTTCTTGGTCATATTTAACCCAAAACAAGGTAATCAATTAAATAAATCATTATTTATTTAATTATTTCCTAAGAATAAGTTATTTAAATCATTATTTAAATACTATTCATAGTTAAATTTGAATAAATAATTTTTAAATAATTAAGTAAACCATTATTTATTTAATTATATTCCCCCCATTTCCCTTAAATAATAAATAAATCATCTATTTATTTGTTATTTATAAATAAAGGAATTGACCCAAGTCAAAAACCTTTTTCCCTCCAACAAATATAATAAAATATTCCTAAAAGGTGATTCTAGAATGTGATTAATAATATTTTATTCATGCACCGAGTTCTAGAACACCCCAATATTTTGTTATAAATATAAGGGTTTTCCCATTCATTAGTCACCTTCATTGCATTGGATCACACTAGATCTGCTTTTGGTCACCATTTTGCATTTCTGTTTTACGAACTCCCATTGAGTTCCATGTTTTTGTTTCCACAATAGTTAGAGAGAGAGACCATTAATCTGAAACACTGAGGACTTCCAAGAACCCATCCCACTGAGGAGAACTGGAAAACACCTTTCTTGTTTTCCTCTCAGGTGCCCCATTCTTTAATATATAATATAAGATTCTTTTTATACATTGTTCTTGTCTTCTTCATTGGATGCATGGAGCCATTTCACATTTTATATGCCTAATGTCTTTTATGCTTAGATCTAATATTATGCAGCAAATCTAAAGATATTTTGCAGCCATACTTGATGTTAGGGCTACTTGATATGCATAGCTAAAGTGATCTTTTACGACGAAACTCATTGGAACGATCAATGATGACGAACATTTTTTTACCGTCACCAAAAGTAACAAAAAGAGCATTGGTGAGGGTCGTTAAAAGTTCGTCACTAGAAGTGTCGCCAAAGAGAGAATTAGTGATGGGCCTTTAACGAACCTCACCAAAAGTGTCATTAAAAATTGATTTGGTGACAAACCTTAAAGGACCATCACTATATACACTTACAGTGATTCTTTTTTAAGGACCTTCCCCATATGTGACATTGGTGATGGACCTTAAAGGTCTGTCACAAGCATGACCCTCACCAATGTCCTTTTTTCTTGTAGTGAAAGGAAACGATTGTAGTAAAATGTATAGAGACAAGCAAACACAAACTGTGGAAAAATTCCAAGGGAGATAATTAATAACATTGCATCAAATGAATAACTTAAATTATAAGAGAACTTCATACATAGATCAATATGCCAAGGAATTCAAAAAGGATGACAAAATCATGAAATAACTTCGAAAAGGATGACAGAGCTTCTGAAATAAGATGACATTAGGAAAACCCTTAGAAGATTACACAAAACATAAATAGGAACCTTCTTAAAGATGACATAGATTCAAATAAAATGGCCACAACACTAATAAGGATGACAAAATCACGATATAACTTCAAAAAGGATGAAAGGGTTTCTGACATAAGAGAACATTAGGACAACCCTCGAAATATTACACACAACCTAAAGAGGAACATACATACATACATACATACATATATGTACACACACACACACACACACACACACACACACACACACACACATATATACACATTTTGCTGCATGAACAGAGAACAGTATAGGGATATTACTCTCAAATCATTTTAGCCCATAGAGAGGGTAATTCTTATCTTGGGAGAGTCAGTCTAGTGGGGAGGGATCGCAAAATGGCTCTACTAAAAGTAGAGGGACAAAGTCACTCACTCATTCATATGGATGAGGTATCTTTCGTTTTTTGTAAACCTAAAAGAGCCCGTTTATTGTGCTCAACCCTGATACTTGAGTAACCAATACCTTCTTATTAGATTAAAACATGTGAAGAAACATACCAATCTGTTGAAATCCATATCGGGGGGCCTCTCAGAAGTAGGCTAGAGATGCTGAAAAAAAGGTGATTCAGATGAAAAAGGGCCTATTTACCATTATTATTTAAAGTTAAATTTCAATCTATATATGTAATCATGTCATTTCTATATCACAAAACAGAAAGAAAGTCATTTCACGACCTGTCTCAATTTCTTTTATGTAAAATTCGGGATACATAAAATAAAACTGCAAAACAGTCTAGCTTTCTTCAACTTGCAAGGAAGGAATAGGGTATTTCTAGAAAGGAAAACGAGAGGTAGGTGCCTTAAATAAAGAAATAAATTGGCTCGCTCGAGATGATATAATTTACCGCTGTAATAGGAAGGTTTATTAATCCAAATAATAAACTATTATCCTAAATGATGACTACAAATAATGGTGACAATAAGAAATTGTGATTGCTAAGATAAGTCTTGGGCGAACAAGGTCAGGTAGAAGACCAAATAGTAAGTATGGCTCATGCTTCAAAAGACGTTGATCCTGAGAAAATCAGTTAAAGCAGGGCTCTATGCACTACATTTTGGACAATGTTTATATCATTTGAATACACAAAAATGGAACATTATAAGAGTTTCATAGTCGAGTCTATAATAGTAAAAGTTGCAGAGCTAATAAAGGATGATTGTTCGAGAAAATTGGATTCAATGAGTATGGACTGAAGGTTAATTTTTTTTAAAGGAAATAGAATTTAAGAAATATTTATTTCTTACAAATCATGGAATTTAAATTTGGAGAAATACCTGGAAATTAGAAGACAATGAGAGTGTGCACGACAAGAAGAAAATGAGAGCACGCACGATGAGATGACATCGATATAGTGAGATGATGAGGCCATAGTTCTCCAAAGACGCAGATTAGAGAAAACATACAAAAACATAAAATTAACTTTAAAAAACATAAAAAAAACATAAAAAAAATAGAGCAAAAAAACAACACTTTCTGACCTTCGATTTCTCCCCTCCTCACCCCTGCAATAGTGAGACAACAACAGGGTTTCACAACAGTGAGACAACAATAGAGCAGCGCAATGACGAGATAGCAATAGAGCAGCCCAACAATGAGACAAAAACAAAACATAGCAGCCAGACAAAAACATAGTAGTGCAACGATGAGAGAGAAACAGAGTGAGACAAAAATAGAACATAATAGTGAGACAACAATAGAACATAATAGTGAGATAAATAGAGCAGTACAACAGTAACGAAAACTTGTTGCAGTCTGGGGTTTGGTATATTTATAACAAAAAATGTGGTCGAATTATTTTAAAAATTTCAACCGAACTATTAGTTCAGCCAGACTATTCGTTCGACTAAACTATTGTTTTAGTTTTTCCCATCTCCCACCAAAAATCTGTTTACCCATGCTGTTATTACACCATCAATGTTAACAACATAAATAGTTCGGTCAAATTAATTTCAAAACTTCATCTGAAATTTCTAAAATTTCTGCGAATTATGGGGACAATGAAATTTGTGAATGCGTTTCTTACGAAAGTGTAACCCACCTTTGCATTTTTACCCTAATACTAAAAAGACAAGAGGTTGATATTATAAATATTATAGGGCCAAGGGATTAATAAACCCAAGGAATTAATAGTATAAACCCAAGGAATTAATAGTATAAACCCAAGGGATTAAAAAACTGAAGGGATTATTAATATAACAAGCCCAAGTGATTAATAAAGCGAAGAGACTATTAATATTATAAACCCAAGTAATCAACAAACCCAACAGATTAATATTATAAACCTAAGAGTTTAATATTAAAAACTCAAGGGATTAATAAACCTAGGGGATTACAAATCCAGTGGATTAATATTAAACAATAAGATTAATATTATAAACCTTAGGATTAATATTAAACCCTAGGAATATAAACCATAAGTCTAATATGATAAGTCCAAAGGATTAATATTAAGCCCTAGGATTAATATTATAAACCCTAAAAATAATATAAAAAGGTTAATTGTATAAACCCTAATATATTACCATACATATTAGGAAATAATATTATAAACACAATGAATCAATAAACCCATTGGATTAATATTATAAACCCAAGGTATTAGTATTATAAACCCAAGGAATTAATGTTATAAACCTTTGACATCTATATTATAAACCCAAGGTATTAATATTATAAACTCATGCAATCAATAAACCCAAGGGATTAACATTATAAACCCAAGAGACTAGCATTGTAAACCCTTGGGATTAATATTATAAACCAAATGGATTAATAAACCCGAGGGATTATTATTATTAAAAACTCTAATGATTAATAATATTATAAACCAAAGGGATTGATATTTAAAATCCAAGGGATTAATATAATAAACCCAGGGGATTAATATTAAATAGGGATTAATAAACCTGAGGATTAATATTAAACAATATAAATAATATTATAAGCCTTAAGATTAATATTAAACCCTAATATTGATGTTATAAACCTAAGGGATTAATATTATACCTTAGAATTAATATTATAATTCAAATGGATTATAAAAAAAATGATTAATATTAGACCTTATGATTATTATTATAAACCTTAAGATTAATACATCAAATCAAAGATTAATATTAGAAACACTAATATTATAAAACTCAATATATATATATATATATATATTTATTTATTTATTTATTTGTTTATTTATTTTTAACCTTAGTAGGTCCTTTCATTCATTCATTTTTACAGCAGGTTACATCCATAAAATAAATTTCGTGGCCTCTACCTGCCCATTGGGAAACCGAGTCTATTGGCCATCAGAACACATTGTAAGCCATCCAAAATATAAGGTTCTTAATTCTGTCATACTCAACCTTATATGCCTAAATGTTTAGAAACCAATTCATGCTAAATAATATAACATAAGTACTACTAATCGACATATACATAATAAAAAATTAATATAAGGAAACAACTAAATATCAGTCAACTGAGGACTCCATTGGAGCTGGGTGCTTTCCATTGGAACCTGGTATCTATGATTGAGGAGGGAAATGAATTTTCCTCTTAATATGATCTATACAAACATTCTGTTGTTGAATATGAAATTGAGAAAGATGAAATTCTTGAAACTTGGGATCAGATTTAATGGAACCTGTGGTGTTCATAATATCTTTCGCTACTATGCTCTTCTTCATCCAATAGAGATGGATTTTATGCATGTACAAGTTAAGCCTAACATGATTTTTATCTAGATTAGGGACCATCAATTTCCATTCATCCATTTGAATCTCCTGCTCGACCTGTTAATTGAGGTCAACCTCACAACCCACATTCAATCGCCTCACCTACGTAGGAGTTCCTGTTGTATATTATTGGGCCACATTGATAATATGTTGAGCCTTCAATTTCCATCCACTCCTCCTCGGTGTCCATGACGAGGAGGTTCCTTGTCCCTGTCGGGAGCCTTTCTTTCATTTGTGTCTTCGACCCCCAGTGCCTGATGGGGCTGTGATTATGGATGGCCTATCCATTTCCAAAAACCTACCCTAAGTGAAACATTCTCGTTTAACTAGAATTCCAAATGAGCAAAGACCCATGGCTCATAGATAGAGCATTCTCTCAAATTAATGTTATAAATGTTGAGATGTTATATCAAGCCCCACTATAAATAAATCTATCCATGATGTCATTTTTTACGCTATAATTAATGTTTTTACATATCCCACAATTACATTTCATTATTAACACATTAATCTAATGCATTAAATCCCGTTATAAAACCTTTTACTCCCATATTATATTAAATTCTTTATATATATATCCCAACCCGTATTTTTATTTTAACCTATGTTTTAAATCCCCACATGTTATATAATCCGCATCCCATAGGTTAATATATTAAAAAACCCTGTCTATATATATTGGTCCCACTTGCTTTAACCACATTGGTTATATTATTTAAAAACCCGAAGATTTAAATATATAACCAATAGTATATCAAAACCCTGATTATATGTATTAAAACATATTTTAAATACATATAACCTCTTGCATCATTTAAACCTCAGGCCCCACGCCTTTTCGAAAAGCCAAGACTCCATTGCATCATCCTAGCCGTTCTATATTCACCCTCCAGATTCGACCGCTATGAAACCCTATCGCGCATTTCATTGTCTAAGAGTTAACACACCCCAAGCCTTGCGAAAAGAATAGTTTTCAGGCTCTCCCTCTTTACTACATGGCATATCTTCATTGGATTGCATCTTCACAAACATTACCATTAACTACCTTTGAAGCTTGTGAAAACTTCTTGATGGTTTTTTCCCCGGTGCCCAAACCACCCGCCCATTTGAAATGACCACCCTTTAATGCATTCATTGTTTGCTTAAAAAATGCACATAAACCGCTTAAATGCACCTTTTCATCCTTTCTGTTACCATTTTCATGCAAAAAGAGATTTTTAGACTGAAAATATTGCTGTCGACTCCACTTTGAAGCCAAATTGAAACAGAATCCAACCATTTGCCGCTACAAACATTGCAGAAGTCATCTAAGTGCTATTAAAGGCCAGCAGAGCTTAAGAAAGCTTTCTGCAACCTCAGAAACCCTCCTACATAGAAAATCTTCATTTTTCAGTTATTATTCAAAATAACAGTCTTATTCCTTGATCTAAAAGAGTAATACCTCTTAATTGAATAATTTAGAACCTTTTGTCAAGCCAAGAGAAAGCCCTTTTCCTTCATAAAAGCTTTTTTTTGTAAACCCTGGACCTACTTGCATAGATTCTGAAACCTTGGACTATTAAAAAATCACAGATTGAGTAAACTAAAGAAGTTTAAAGCCTCTGTATACCTAAAAAATACTTATGTGCATTTAAATTAATCTTCTATAGAATATAGGTGTCTTTTTACGAAATTCCAAGGTCTTGAGACTACTTTTGTCATAGAAATTTCACTATAAGCCCTAGATATCTTTTGCATAAACTCTAAGGTCTTGATATTGCCTTTTTTATAGAGATTACAATTTAAGTTAATTGAGAAATTTATACCTTTGTAGACAAAAGATAAGCCCCTATTTTATTCACATCCTTCTGCAAACTGTTATAAATTATCAGAGGTGCTCCTACAGGGCTAAATAAGTGTTTCCAAAGTCAAAAGATTATTAAAAAATGATAAATCAAGCAAAGCAATGGCTTCTAAAAATATTTTACCTATCAGTTCTCTACAACCCCCTGTTGTAAATATAGAACACATTGCATTAGCTGACACAGACTTCAGGATTACTGACAAAATAACTGAATTCAACCCTTTTGAGCTTTGCTGCTGGAGGCAAGAAAATCCATAGATCAGGCTAATGAAGTAATCATCTGGGAGACAAATTTTCCAAAATATGTTGTTCCTCAGATTTACCAATGCCCATAAGTGATTATACTCTTTCAATCATGTTATTTTCTTGATCAAAGAGCCATAGTAAACTCGGAAAAAGAAGTCCTATTTACTATTACGACAGATTCAATTAATTAAATGCTCCAAATACAGCCCATGCTTGATGAAATCCCTTTATCCATTGAGGCTCTCACTGAGTTATACCTCAATTGAGACTTCCCCAAGAGGTTCCAGATATTCCAAACTTTCATGCCTTCCTCTGGATAAATTCCCAAGATAAATCCTCCATACCCTTCCGCAAAATTATCTAAAAGGAGAAGACATATCATCTCCATGTTTTCTTTTATTCTTGGTTATTTTATAGATGAACATGCAGATGTAGCAGTGTTAGGTTTTTTTTCCACTTTCACACCTAGTCAGCCTCCCATTGCCATTTTTAATTTTGCCCAATACCTTGCTGACAGTATCCATGATAAATTGGTCAAAATTCCTTTTTAAGGTGTTTTTAAGTATTCATTATTCCTATTTCACATGGTCTTATACTTTCAGTCTAATAAATTCAATATAAACCTTCAGAAGCTTGATGTGGAAGGGAATCCTCAATTAGTCATCTTTTGGACTTTCTTGATAAGGAAAGGCTCCAATGAGTTCACGTATACAGATTTTACAGATTCCTTCATTCATCCCATGGTAAATTTGATGAACAGCATCTGGTAGCCTAGAATTAGTGAAGAAATTAAAAATGTATTGCATATGTCATAGCATAATAGGACAGGTTATTGGTACTTGTACCAAAATCACACTGAAATAAGAGTATATGGATCAAGTCTGGTTACATATAAACTGCCTACATACCTCCCTATGAGGTTAGTTTCCCTTGAATACATAAGGCAGATTCTTAATTCAGATGCAGTTAATTTCTTAGCAGCAAATAAAAAGACACATTTCAAATTGAAGAACTAGGTTGGCCCTTTTATCTGTAACAATAGAGATGCAGGTCCAGAGGCTGTAAAACATTTGCAGGAGTTCAATTTCAGTCACATTTTCCTATGGTATTATGATCCCCTTGGATTTATTAGTAAAATGAGAGTTAAATGCAAATTGAATCCATATGTGCATGAAAAGAAACCGGAAATAGAGAAATTCTCCAATCAATCTGAATGGTTGGAGAATACCTTGGTAGAGGTAGAGAAGAAAAATGATACTAGTCAAACTTTGCAAACTCCAGCCTAGGAAGACAGAAATTTAAAGAGAAATAGAGAGGAAGGATCCTATACTGCAGATACTACAACAGAGACCAAGTTTAAATTGAGATACATTAAAAAACCAAAGTTAAATCCTGCTAGTAAAGAAGTAGAAACAATAGAGGTGATTGATACAAAAATTACAGAAAAAGATAATGCACCTCCTACAATAATTGAAGAACAACAAAAACCTACTACTTCAAAGACTCAACTCATTTAGAAGCATCACAGTATGGAATTTTCCTCATCTAAAAAACTAGCAGAAAAGGACATGGATATCAAGGAAAGATACAAAGAAATCAAAGCCAGAAATGAAGAAATTAAGACTGAAATGTATTCCCAATATCTGAAACAAACTCCTCACATCCAGAATAGGCTACTTTCAACCCTTGAATATAAGAATAAAAATATGTAGATGAAATTTCTTCAACCTACAGTTCAAACTCCTAAGTCATCCTCAAATTACAAAAAGATAGATTTTGAAGTCTTGGCCCAGGTTGTTTGTCCTCTGGACCAAATTGAGTTTCATAAGTAGGCAGGGGAGATTATTTATTCTACAATGACCACCAAGGCCATGACTATACAAAATTTTCAAAACACTTTTTCCAATATCAGAGATCAACTCAAATTGGAAAATGCTTCTTCGCAAGAAAAAGACACTAGAATTAAATCCTTGGAAGAACTAGTAATTGAAAAAGGATATGATCCTAATAATGTTAAAAAGGAAAAATAACTGATCAAAAAGAAAAATGCAGACATTGTTGCATTAAAGAAACAACTAAATCTGCCCTCTACAGAACATCCTCCAGCCAAGGAAGTCTTACAAGATACAAATCAACAAGATGAGATGATGAATCTCATTTTATAGTTGACTACTCAGATAAAGGAAATGGAGAATGAAATGGACAAGTTGGTCCAAGAGAAAAAAGATAAATAAGAAGAAATTATAGTCACAGTGATTCCTGTAGTTACTACTATTGTACCTTCTACACTAGCTGAATCACTAGAACCTATAGTCCCTATGGATACAACATTACCTTTCACTTCATCAACCACTTCAGCCATAGAATCTTCAACAACAACAGCACAACATTCAGATGAAGCAAGAAAATTGGTAAAAACTATGCAGGACATGTCTATTTAGACCAATGAGATAAACATACTTAAAGAACATCTTAAAAGTCTTGAAAATGAAAGAAACTTGCCAAGATAATGCATAAAAATGAAGAAAAAATATCCAACAGATTAAATGAGCAGTTGAAAAAGTTAGAAAAAGAACTAACGTTGAAGGAACCAATGGCACATGTCAAACAACAGCTATGGTCGAATTTCATTGAATCTGTCAATGATGTTTGGCCATCCATACAGTTCATATATGAGAAGAAAGACTTAGTAAACTTAGCAAGAGAAGCAATCCAAAATATCAAAGAAGAGCTTGGTAAGAAACCTGAAGAAGCTCTTAAAATCATCAAATTCTAAATTCTAAGAATAGGAAAGAGCCAGAAGAAAGTGGAATTAATGATAGGACAAAAACTGTCCTAGAAGTTAGGAAGGTAATTTCTCAGAAGAATTTGATGATACAGTCAGAAGAGAAATGCTAGAACATGGAGGTTGCTATCACAAGGTTCATGATCATTTTGATGTTCTAAGGCAAAAAGGCCTTCCCAATCCTCTAGTTATTAATGATATATTAATGATGTAGGATGATTATGATAAAAAGATAAGAGAGTTTTCCAAGGAGCAAGTAAAAAATTCAGCCTTACAGGGAATACCATCAAGGAATGTACTTTACAAAAGCTTTGAGAATTTGTTTTACCTATAGCATGAGGTAAAACACATACTTATCAACAAGCCTACATTCTGAAAATACACTGAAGCAGATGAGAATTTCATGAGGATGTTGAAGATAAAATTGCTAGAGGCAGAATTTTGGGAAAAAATAACTGATTTACTATGAAAATAGATTGCAGTAAAAACAGAGCAGTAAAGGTTAATACAACATTTACGGTTTTGCAGTGAAAGAGTATCAGGATAAAGAGTATCAGATGAAAGAGTATCAGGTGGATTGAATATCAGTTCAAAGTCAAAGTTTAAAATTCAAAAGAAGAATTACAAAGAAGAGATGAATCTACCATCATAAAGGTCACTTCACTGTCCAGTTGTGTCTTTTTGGAACAAAAAAGATTGAAAGCAGTAACAAAATGAAGACAACAAACAAGTTATTTCAATAAAAAAGGGACAACTAGCATTAGTTAGAAAGTTTTCACTATCTTCTTGCATGAAGATATTTCTTTTCCATGAATAATTCCTAAGTTTGTTTTAGGATATTTTGTAAAGATTTTTTGTATAAATACTTCTCATTTAGAAGTATTGAGGGTGGATGAATTTCTAAACATTTCTGTAGTTGTACTATTCTGAACCTAAGGGTGATTGTACCAATTTCAAGTCAGCAGACTGGACTAAGGAAATAAAGCATCATATTACAGGATTCATGTGTTGGGCCACTACAGTGAAGTATTTACACTTGTTTCTTTGTCAATTTCTTATGTTTTTCATCAATACTTGAATGTTGTTCTAAATCTAAATGATAAATCAAGAATTGTTATTTCAGAATATGTTAAAACCACTATGTTTTGACTGATTATCATTTATATGTTTTCCATTGATATCTAGACTAAGGAACCCTTAATTTCTCCCTAGTTTCGATTGAACTCTGCCTTTCACTCATAGTCTGGATCTAAGAACCCTTAATTGATCTTTTATCTCGATCAAAACCATTTTCACCATCAGCCTTGAACATCTGAAGTAACTCATATATCTTGCCCTATAAACATTTCCCTTTAGAGCTTGATCCTGATCTGACTGCTTGACACATTGACTCCATTAGCCCAATGGAATTAGAGACCTACATCTATCCATCTCAGTAAGTCATTTCACCACCAAATCAAATCAAAATCCAAAACCAATTTACCCTACATAACTAGCCTAAAATCAAATACAATCAACAAAGATAAATCATATAGAGAGAGCTCTCTCTAAGCATTAGGAAGGCTAGATCCTAATGCTCAAAAGTAGGTTTGTGGTTACCTTTAATATTCTTTAAACTAAAATAAAAAATCTCACAACTCTTAAGAATTATTGGAGTGATAACAAACCAGATAATGAATAAGGGTGAAGAGTTCAATTGGGATTAGAGAGCAACTAAGAATTCTCAAAACCGGATATCAATAGAAAACATAAAAATGAATAACAGTTAAAAGAAGAGTGTAATTAAACAAATTCTGCAGTAAAACTCCTGTTATAACATTCAAATTTATAACACATTTAATTTTATGGAAAAATTAAAGAAAGAACATGAACAATTGAAATTATACTTCACTGAGATGGTTCATCACATGAATCATGTAAAGAAGTTTCTTTATTACTCGATCAGTCTGTCAACTAGAAATTGGTACAATAATGCTTTGGCAAGAGATCAGTCAGCTACAAAATGTTTAAAAACCCACACTTGACTGACCCTTGATACTTCGAATGATGAAGTATTTATATAAAAACATTACAAAAATATCCTGTCAACTAACTAGGATTTATTTAAGGAAATAAAATATCTTTATGCAAAAAGATACTGACACCTATGAACTGACTGAAATCTAGCCCTATTTTCTTTGATCGTTGTTACTGTTTGTTTCTTTCACAATTTCTACATCTTTCATTTGTCTTCTTTCATATGTCTGCTCTTTAACCTGTCATAGTAAATCATACCATTTTTCCCATGTTTCTTCATCTAGGAGTTTCATTTTCGTCATCCTCCAGTAAATTTCCTCTGTTTTTGTGTATTTAGTAAAAGTGGTTTTTACTAAAAAGACATGTTTTAACGTCATGCAGAATAAAAAATGTATCCTGGAGAGTATTTTGTATGAACTTTGTTGTTTTTGGTGGTGATGTGTTATCCCTGGTAACAATCATTGTCTCTTTTTCAATTGTCTCTTTCTGCTGTACATAATCTTCTGCTGAGTAAAAACCCTTTGAATTCATATCCCATGGGTCTGGAGTAAACAGGTTGGAGCTAGTATCAAACTATTTATCCATCTCCTGGTTATGTTAATCACCTACAAAATAAAACAAAGGTTTGCAGGGAGGCGAGTGGGTTTTCAGTTATGCCTAACAATGGCTTTTGGTCTCTTTTGCAATTCAACAGAGGTAGGAAAATGAATGAAATAATGGGATTTCATATTTAAACACTTGGTGGTTTTCCTTATGGTGCAGGTGATTTATCGCATGATGCAAGGTAGTTTGGAAATTTGGGTAGGAGGGGATGTGATAGAATCTGGTGGCGTTGCATGGTAGGGAAGCGGGGGAATGAAACCACCCATTTCGCACCTCCCCCCCCCCCCTTGTTTTAAATTTTGAACAGAGGGGAGTACGAAAGGTTTTGGGAGTCATTGGATATGATTTGCAGTGACCAGACGGTTGACATATTTGCGGGTTTTCAAAGAGGTGGGGTCAGGAAACTAGTTAGGTGAAGGGTTAAGTTAAATTGGATCGGGTAATTAGTTAAGAGGTGGGGTCAGGAAAATATATGCATTAGGGTTAATATGATATGGGGGTTTATGAAATATATCAAGCGGGGGTTTATAATAGATTAGGGAGAGGGGTTAAGTCAAAAAAAGGGGGGGTTCCATTTTATTATTTGGTGTTCTCGACTATTGAAAGTGGGTTTTGTATTTTATGAAAACACAAAGTCTTATTAAAAGAGAAAAAGGGGTTTTAGCAAGGGAAAGGGAATTTTATTAAGGGGAAGGGAATTTTCAAAGGGGAAAGGGTTTTTATCAAAGGGAAAGGGATTTTTCAAGGGGAAATTATTTCCAAGAGAGGAAAAAGGGATTTAGGATAAGGGGAAGGTGTTAGAAAGGATATTAGTGATAAGGGATAAACCAAATGATGTTTTCCATAACTTTTGAGAGTATCCTACCTACCCTTTATTTATCCTAACATTTTCATTTCCTTTATTGGGTGAATTTGAGCTTGCTGACCCTTTTATTTTCTTTTTATAAGAAAATTATCTTATTTCTAACCTTATATCTTCCAATGGCTCAGATTAAAATTATGAGCTCATTTTATTCTCTTCCTAACTAATGATCTGCCAATATTAAATGGTTTGGTCAAATCTTTATTCACTAACTATCATAACATGAAATATAAAGACATGAATGACCAAGATTAGACTGTATGATCATCATGAATTGTGGCAATTTTGGACAAGTTGCACACAATTTTATTTGCAAAAGTAAAGTAAACTAAGGGTAGTGGCATTTGAATGTGCAACACTTTCAAAAAAAAAAAAAAAAAATTGTGGGCTTCATATTTTATATCTTTTTTTTTATCTTTCTTTGTTTTGTTCCTTTGATTATTATTTTAGGACATACCCTCTTTTCATTTCTAATATGGAAAACATTTACAGAAAGCAAAGATATGTACAATATTACAAGACTTAACATAGTCAATTCAAAATTATGATCCCTATAATTATAGGACCCTAACACCCTCATCAAATAACAACAATATAGAAGGAGAACCCAATGAAGCACCAGAAGAAGATATATCAGAAAAGGATGTTGGAAATATGATGCAGAGTGTTGTCCTTGATGGCAACCCACTAAATGAAGATGAAGACATGATATTGTTGGCATGTGTTGTCCTTGATGGCAATACACTTGATGAAGCTATTATTGGCTTGATGGACTTGGTAAATGATAAAGATGATGGCAACTTACTTGATGAAGGAAATCTGATGTATCTACAGTGAGTACAAAAGGCAATGAAGAAAGGATTTCAGCATGTGCTAGATTCTATGATGAAAAAGAGTATGTCTCTTGGTATACGCGGATTGGCCCAGGGGAAGTCGCGTATGCACGCGGAAAAGAACGTTCCAAGTCGCGTATGGGCTAAAGCGCTCAAAAAGTGCTAAACCAAGGGTAACCACCATGGTATTGACCCATAGTATTGGGTAATGATCCACCTAATTAACCCCGTCCAGGTAGTTTTGGGCTCATGATATTGTTTTGGCTCATGGTATTGAAAAAGGGGCTCATGGTATTGAAAAGGGTAAACCTATATAAGGAGAAGAAATTCATTGTGAAAATTACAAGTGTGGGTGCAAGATGTCTGAGCTTGAATGAATACTTCTCTCTGAAGTATATCTGAATGGAAAGGGTTACACTTGAATGATAAATCTGAATGTATGATGCACCAATGATGAAGAAGGGGATCTAGATCTGAATTGCTCGTGTATTTGCTAGATCTGATTATGGAAGGCTTAGATCTGTGATGAGGCGAGCATCTAGGCGAACATCTGTCTGAAGCAAAAGGGTAGATCTGAACTGAATATCTGATCTGATGAAGTATGCTGCTCTGTAATGATTGATGATCTATACGCTACTTCGCCGCGGAGGAAGCGCGTATATACGCGGCTTCAGCGAAGAGAAAGCACGTATGCGCAATAAAATATACACTGAGGTATACGCTGGTTTGTGTGGACGGAAGCGCGTATATACGCGACATCAGTGAAGTGAAAGCGCGTATGCAAACTAGGGTTTGTTGAAGCAAAGGGTATGAAATATCTGATCTGTTCTGCTGTGTTTCTGCTATCTGATCTGTGTTGATAAGTATCTGTTGGTGATGTATGTTTGTGCTTAAAAGTATGGAAAGGGTTCAGTCTGGAAATATGATGAAACGTGGCCTACAAATATTGTTCTATTGAAGTTGTTGGATCCAGTGTGAAAATTGATGAAACATGGTCCAAGGTGGTGCTGAGGGTTGTAGCTTTCAGTCAGGGGGTCGTAGCTCCCTTCCAGGTGAGGCTGGTAAACGAGAGCAGGGGGTCGTAGCTCCCTTCCAGGAGAGGCTGGTAAACGAGTCAGGGGGTTGGAGCTCCCTTCCAGGAGAGGCTGGTAAACGAGCGCAGGTGGGTGCCTGCGTGCTGGTCAAGTCTGCGCCAGCACATATGTTGTAAGATGTTTTCTCTATAATAAAATATTGAAGGCTGAGCAACTGCAGCGGTGGTTTTCTTCCGATTTGGGTTTCCACCTAAAAATCCTGGTGTTCATGTGTGATGCTTTGTGTGATGGTTTATTCTGTTCTTACTGCACATGTTTACTGTTTATTGAACATCTGATGAATGAATGATGGAATAATATAAGTGAAGATTTAATGACAGATCTACATCTCTGTGTATACGCTAGTTTCATAAAGGGGATCCGCGTATATACGCTAGTTTACTGAAGGAAAGTAGCGTATAGGTTTTAAGGAATGAAAAAGTAAAAATATTTGATTATGCAGTAAACACTGATTCACCCCCCCCTCTCAGTATTTTTCCCAACAAAGGATCCATCCAGTTATGTTAAAAATAATCATCCAGAATCTCAAATTTTGGGAAAAAAGGAATCAGGGGTTCAAACAAGAAGAACTCTTGTAGGATCTCCCAGTTATATGGTATTCTTATCCACCATTGAACCACATAATTTAAATCAAGCTAGTAAATATGAATTTTGTAATCAGGCCATGAATGAAGAGCTTTATCGAATTGAAAGGAATAATACTTTGGAATTGGTTCCAAGACCTCATGATAAAAATGTTATTGGAACAAAATGGATATTCAAAAAAAAGTTAAATGAAAATGGAGATGTAATTAGAAACAAATCTAGACTTGTTTGTAAAGGGTATGATCAACAGGAAGGTATAGACTTTGAAGAAACATTTGCACCTGTAGCTAGACTTGAAGCCATAAGAATGTTTCTTGCTTTTTCAAGTTTTCAACAATTCAAGGTTTATCAAATGGATGCAAAATCTTATTTCCTCAATGGTGATCTAGAATAAGAAGTTTATATATAACAACCAGAAGGATTCATTCTTAGAAATGATGAAAAACTTGTGTGCAAATTCAAAAAGGCTCTATATGGTCTAAAACAAGCTCCTCGGGCATGGTATTATTGTCTTGACAAATATCTTCAACAACAAGGTTTCACAAAAGGATATGCAGATAGTAACTTATACACAACAATTGAGAGTGATATATTGTTAATTATTGTTGTTTATGTTGATGACATCATTTTTGGGAGTAATGAAGAATCCATGAGTCAGAAATTTTCTTCTGTTATGTAGCAAGAATTTGAAATGTCTTTACTTGGGGAACTAACATATTTTTTTGGCTTACAAGTTCAATAAGAAAAATATGGCATATTTCTCTCACAAGAAAAATATCTCAAATAGATCCTGAAGAAATATGGGATGGAAGAATGAAAACATGTGAGCACTCCAATGGTGATCGGATGTAACCTCAGTTATCATGATTATTCTCCCATGGTAAGCCAACCAGAGTATAGATCTATGATTGGAAGTCTACTTTATCTAACTGGGACTAGACTGGATATCATGCATGCAGTTCGGATTATTGGACGATTCCAAGCCAATCCAAAGGAGTCAAATCTTCAGGTCATAAAACGAATATTCAAATATCTACAAGGAACTCAAGATTTTGGTCTATGGTATCCCAAGAATGTTGATCTTACTCTTCATGCTTACACAGATGAGGATTGGGCTAGAAATATTGAAGATCAGAAAAGCACTAGTGGTGGTGCATTTTATATGGGGCCCTTATTAGTATCCTAGTTCAACAAGAAACAAATTTCCATTTCCTTATCTAGAAAAGAAGCAGAATATGTGGCTGCCACATCATGCTGCACACAAATTCTTTGGATGATGTAGACATTACAAGATATTTAAATTAAATGTTCTCCTCCCATCTCCATCTTGTGTGATAATACAAGTGCCATCAATATGTCAAAAAAATCCTATTATGAATTCCAAAACCAAGCACATTCCTATAAAATATCATTTTTTATGAGAACAAGTGCTTGAGAAAAAGGTTAAATTGGAATATGTTCCCTCAAAAGAACAAGTTGCTGACATATTTACTAAACCTCGTCCCAGGGAATCATTTGAATATCTCAGATAGAATGTGGGAGTTGTATCTCCCTCTCTTATCAAATCTATTTGATTTTAGAAGATTAAATTCAGTACACAGGTTGCATGAATCATAGTCGCGGATATACGCGAGCTTCTCTCTATACGGTCGCATATGGATCCTATTTTCATAAAACCTATGGTTCAGCTTTCAGAACAATCTATATAATATGTTTGGCTCTGTTTCTTAGGTGTTGATGGGTACATTCAGTGGTTGTGGTGTTCATCTTAGAATTCCTTTCCTTGATATTTATCTACTTTATGAAGATTCTTTGATGAATTGGTTGTTGAAAATGATTAGGATGCAGAGGTTTAGAGGGAGCATTAGCCTTGCTGAGAAGAATACATTGTTCGCATTATGTTGGTTACTGAATTATGATCTCTCTCTTGATATCCTTTGGTCTTGGTTATAAAAATTCATATCTGTAATTTGATGTAAGGGGCATGTTGAGACCTATGATGTAAATATTTTCATATTCATTCATGTATGGAATTAGTCAAATATGTAAACCCACTTGTATTGGGTGCTTGAGTAAAAAATGTAAACCACTTGGTTGGGTATTTGAGTCAATTATGTAACCCCACTTGGTTGGAATATTGATCTAAGTATGAGTCCTTGGTGATAGGAAATGTCATACTTGGTTGGGTCATAAAGTCATGTATTCTATTGAAAATCTGAAGACTCAGCATGTGCTCAAGGGGAGCATGGTCAGTGTAGATCAGATCTATAGAGCTCTTCCCATTACAAGGAAAAGAGAAACCTTGTTTTGGCATTAGTCCTCCCTTTGTCCTAGATGTCAAAGGGGCAGAGTAAACTGGTTTTCAGTGTTTGAATAATGGTTATGATTGATGTGTCTTTTAGGTATCTACAAGATGTGGTGATCCATCACGGTTGCCATCAAGTCCAAAGGGGGACATTGTTGACATTATGATGTAATGTGTTGATATGTTGTCCTTGATGGAAACCTAGTCGATAAGTTTCTTTTTGATAGAAACCTAATTGTTAAATATGTAAAAATGATGTCTCTACAGGTCAGTTAAGATGTGATAGAAAAATGAATTCTAGTTAGTGATAAAGAAATGGTAAAGGTAATGTTTCATAATGTATACACAGGTTTGATGAAGAGAAGTTGTGTATACACGCGGGTACGAAGAAGCCAAGTCGTGTATGTTCTTACACACTTATTTTATGATATCAGGGGTCCTTACCATGGTTTTGGCCCACAACATTGAGTGTTGTGCTTTCTATTTGATTCCTTCCAAGAATACCATCGACACTTTTGTGGTTTTGGCTCATGGTATTGGGAAAGGCTCAAACTATATAAGGAGAAGAAGATCATAGTGCAAAGGTGTGCAAGTTTATGGATTTTGATTGAATACTTCACTTTGAAGTATATCTGCATGGAATGGGTTAGATTTTATTAGTAGATCTGAAATATTGATGCACTTATGAATACAATGATGGATCAGGATCTCTAGACCTGAAATCGCTATGTGTTTTCTTGATCTGTTTGTGAGATTCTTAGATGTGTTATGTGGCACATATTTTCTGAAGTGAAGATTATGATCTTAGTAAGTCTACTGATTTTAAATTTTACGCAGTCCTAAAAATTTACAAATCTGTACATTGGTTCATCACGGTGAAAGTGCGTGTACACGCAGGTTCATTTAAGAAAAAGCGCGTATGAAAGTTAGGGTTTTTCTTAATATTGCTGTCTAGATTATCTTATTATTTTTTCTATATTTATATTGTCTTTCAATGAAGCCTTCATGTAGATATGGATTTTTTGAATACTACTGCAAGTGCTAGTTGATTATGTAAAAATATGATCAATGACTAAGTGATTGAATATGGTGTATGTTTATGACTAAATAAGGGTTCTGTAAATCTGACAATGTAAGCCTGAATGCCTCAGATCTATTTTAAGTCTGATTAGATTCTTAAAATTTAGTATAAAAATATATATACGAAGGTTGGTGGACAGGAAAGCGCGTATATACACAGGTTGCAGTAAGTGAAGTATCGTATGCATTTGATTGTATGAATGATTATGGTTGAAATTGATTCTGCATGTAAGTTCAGAAGTCTGGGTTTATTACTCTGATATGGTTACAATGATCTTATTGTTCTGTTAAAATTTTGGTCTATGTGTATTTGTGTTGATCTACATATTGAGTTGTGTTGAAGCTATTGGATCCAGTGTGAAAATTATGAAACGTGGTCTACAATGGTTCTAAGGGTCGAAGCCTTCAGTATGGAAGTAGAAGCTTCCTAGTAGTAGAAGTTGGTGTTTTGTTTAGGGGGTTGTAGCTCCCTTCCAGTATTGGCTGGTAAACGAGACTAGGGGGTTGGATCTCCCTTCCAGTAGTAGCTGGAGAACGAGAGAAGGTTGTAGCCTTCACCAGGTGGGTGCCTCCGTAATGATATGAGTCTGCATCAGTACAACTTTGTAAGCATATTTATGTATAATAAATATTGAATACAAAGATGACAATAGCAGTGGTTTTCTCCCGACTTGGGTTTCCACCTTATATCTTGGTGTTCATGTGTGATGACCTTGTGTGATGATTTATTATGTTATTACTGTACATGTTTATTATCTAATGCATAATTGATGAACTGGGCTGAGTAATGTTTCTAAATATTTATCTGAATAGTCAGATATTTCGGTATATGCAAGTTTCATTTAGGATAGCTGCATACATACACTAGTTGGGCTAATCCAAGTCACATATAGAAATCAGTAAAAGTAAAGTAAAATTTTGTGATTCTTGTAAATATCGATTCAACCCCCCCTCTCAGTATTTTTCCGAATAGGGGGCCTCTTACTTATCTAATAATAGATAAGAAGCATTGTTTCCCTACATCATAAGCTACAATATAGTCTATTTGACCATAGATACATTGTGTATTCATTTACAGGAAAAACATAGATAGATCCATACATCATCACTCATTGAATACATGCTTATAACAAACATAGTAACAACATAAATACAATGTATACAACAACAACAGAATCCAGATAATAACCAGTACATTTATATACAAAATACCAAAGGAATGAGCTCTTCATTATTGAATGTAAAAATGATCTGGAGATGGGACTTCCACGTTCCACCCGACCATAGATTGGTTTAGCCAAGTCTCACTTCGGCCAACCATCCCCGTGCCATATTCCAAGAATGAATGTGGGACTTTATCAAACACATCAATCAACACCAAAGCAAGGCTCTAGATACCAAACCGTCTCAACTCCAAACTAGTGATTCCACCTCATGGTTGGAAATCACTAACCATCATGGATTGTTCTCTATCCAAACTATTCTAGGGCTCCAGAGTGTTTGTTCCAACCAGGGCTTCCAAGACTAGTAACTCAACCCCAACTGTTACAGGGCTTCCAGAGCATATGTCCAACCAGGGCTTCAGGGACTAGTAACTCAACCCACCTATGGATTCTAGAGTGTTTTCCCAACCAAGGCTTCCAAGACTAGTAACTCAACCCCAATTGTTACAGGGCTTCCAAATCGTTTGTCCAACCAGGGCTTCCAGGACTAGTAACTCAACCCACCTATGGATTCCAGAGTGTTTTTCCAACCAAGGCTTCCAAGACTAGTAACTCAACCCATCGTTGTCTGTCGGGCTTCAAGAGAATTTTTTTAACCAAGCCTTCCAGGAACTAATTACTCAACCAATAGTGAAAGGAATCATGAGAACCAACCTTTAAAAAATCAATGAAAATAAACCCACAACACCATTTTTGTCTAGAAAAATCCACATGCATACACCATGCATGCCAAAAATAGTGAGGAAAACATACATGAAACTCGGTACTTGCAATAAAATCTCGTTGTAGCTGTTGATCCCGATGTCCACTTGCACTTTCATGCTCTTCCTTTTCCTTCTTGCTTCAAATCACCAAGTATTCCACACTCTCCAAGAGAGCTCCAAGAATACTCTAAGTGTTCAAGAGTATGAGAGAGAGAGAGAGAGAGAGAGAGAGAGAGAGAGAGAAATGAGAACTCCAAAACTAAATTAACCAAAAGCTTGAGAAAAATCTTACCAACTAATCCTCAGAAGCATTCTTATTAATGAGGCCTATATTTTCTTCATTTTCCATTAGTTTCCTTTATTTTCCTCCTCATATGCAACTAGTTTCCTTTCACCTTCCTTTTCTCCTACTTTCCATTATTTTGATAAATAAATGCCAAATAATGCCTCATGCCTTTCTAGAGCCTTTTCCTTTTCCTTTGCCAATTTTCTTTAGCCATAATAAACCTAATGCACACATGCTAGGATGTTTTTCCCACCATTTAGCTTAGAATGAGTGTCCCATCAACCATGGTCTTATATTTTTGTTTTTACATGTATTTATACCAAGGCTATTACAGAGCCCTCCCCCTTGAGGGAAAAACTCCCTCGGTGTTCAATCACACCTATAAAATAGAAAATCATTGAAAAAAAAGCGTACTATCCATGGAGCTTTATAAGATAGCTCATTACAGTATTTACAATGAACAATATTGAAAACATGACAAACATATTATTTACTGGATCTTTATAGCACAACCCATTACGGTATTTACAATAACAACCACATTTACTTCAACCAGAAAATAATCATACTATCTATGGAGCTTTATAAATCTAGTTCAATGCACTCTTTACAGTAATATACACATATACACATTTTCTTATCCAAAAAATAAAAGGATACGATGTCTGTATTAGCAACAAGGGAACCTAGAAGCTCACACCTCCACCCTCAAAGTAATACTATGATTCATTTCCTTCCTAGGAAGTCCAGAATCCACTCCCAAAGTCAAAGCTAGATCCAATGTCCAATGATACAATGCTGTGCCACTTGCCTTCTCAATGAACAATTTCTGACTCATTGTTCCAGGGAAAACTTCCAATGTGCATTTGATTCCATAAGGAAATTTTAATGACCAAAACAAATCCATCCCTAGCCTTCCCTTCTATGCTACACATTCCCTCGAGAAATATGGTCACCCCTTCAGTGCAGTAACTCACGTTCCAAGTTCCGCTGGCACCCCTATCCCAGGCAGTCCATCCCTTGGAAAGGTTTCCTCGCATCGGAAGTTAAAACAACCAAGGCATATACCTACCTCAAAACCTTCATACCAGTCATAACATGCTCATGGAAACTAGTGGACACTATTGGGTACCAGTGTCCCACATTGACCCTTCTCCTGAAGTTCCTTACCAACATATTGTTGCATGTTTCAATTTTGTTTGTTGTTGTTGCTACTGATTGCAATCATTTTCAACCACCCAAATGGGAATTACCATGCTTCATGTACTAAGATGATCTCAAATGATTGCTAGTTATTGTTGTGATAGTATCATTTCTAGATATAAAATTCTCTTTGCTTTGGTTTTCTTATTCATCAAGAGTTTTTCCATGAGCATGTGATTGTCAATTGAATTTACTTCCTGAAATGTAATGCTTGTCATAAAATTTAAAAATATAATTTTAAATGACTAAATGACAACAAATATAAACACAACAAACACACATAACAGAGCTCAATACACATAATTTTGTTGAAGGAGTTCACCCCTCCTAGGCTACATCTCCTTGGTCTAGCTCCATAGTGTGGGCCTTTGTATTAGCTTCAAGTGTGATCAAATTGCTGTTACAAGCTTCAAATTCTATTGGAACCTATTTCAATGAGTTTAAAACATAAAATATACCAGAAATGATTGTTTGTTTGCTCAATTTGGATTATGGATGCTCTGGAAATGCCTCCAACACTTGGTGGCCCTAGCCTTTAAAAATATTCAAATGCACAAAAAAAACTATAGATGGCCTTTTCTTCCTCTACAGGTTACTTCATTGAGTTCCTAACATGTCAATTAACCAAGAATGCCTCTTTCTGAGCTATGTTTGGGTGAAATTTCCTCAGTTATGGAAAAAATTGTATTTCCACCAATTTCTCCACTAATTTTGGAAGACTGCGAGTTAAATTTCCAAAAAATAGCCATTCCGGCATCTTTGGCACGCCCTGCTAAAATTCCACCAGATTAATCTACAATTTAATCAATGCTTAACCCTAAAATATGCGCGATTATGATAAGATAAGCACAATTTTAATTTTAAATGCATTTTGCACTAATGGAGGTTTAATGTGGCCTTAAGTGTGGATTAGTGGCTTAATTAACGTCATTAATATTACCGCAGGAATTTACTGTCAGAGCCCGTGGTCTGGGGCGTGTGAGCACATGGGATAGGAGGTTGGCCTGCGGGGCTGCCCCCCTCCTCCTTTCATTGGGTGCCTCCTGCGAATTCAAATTTCTAAGTGGTGGCATCTTTTTCAAAGCTAATGTGAGTGACATGTTTGTGAAGCAGTAGCTTTGTGGGGTGGAGGTTCTAGGTTCAAAACCCGACCCCGCCCCATTATTTTTCCATAACATTACATTGAACCTTCGGAAAATGCAACGTTAATGTCTATATTAAACATTGAATCATATATAATGGACTTTAGACTTGGCATAAAAAATAATATGCATTGAACCATGACATATGTGGACTATTGCTACATTTGATTTATACGTTGATTTTGGTATAATGTAATGTGGAGTTTGATTATTGAAATGCGGATTGATAATTGATTTAATTGGTATTTAATTGATATATATATATATTTATATCATAATTAAATAAAATATAAAAAAATATAATTCCACCTTAGAAATATCAGAAAAATTTCATCCACATAGACCAAACTGGCAAATTCGAAAATTCCACTTGTCATAGCCTCATTGGCAGAAACTTGAAGAATATTTCAGAAGATTCCTTTTTTACTGACTAGGTTGCCACATCATCCATGTACTCATTCTTCCCAATTTTACATGTTTTATAAAGTGAACAACACACCATAATCACTCATATGAACTGGGATTTTGATGAAACATTTTGCGCTGGAATCTTGACGATGAAATCTATCTGGTCGTTCAGGTCTGAAGCATTTCTGAGAACTTTGATTTTTTAGGTAAAACACTAATCCCTAATCATTCCTCCCCACTAGCAGCCTTTTTTACCCCAAAATATCTCTTTATTACTGATTATGAAGATGAGGGGACTGTTCCCTCACTCTTCCAGTCTTTATCCATTGAAATTTTCCTAATTTCTTCATTTGGAGCTTTTCATAAAAAATATAATTTTTTCCTTGATTCTGAAAACCATCTATTGTTGTCTTTGAAACCATCATGCTGCAATATTTCTGAATTTGCAAAAAAAAAATCTAATTTTGCATAAAACATCTTGTTTCTATCTTGGTCAACAATCAAAGAAAACTTGGAATCTTTCTCACCTTGCACTCCATCACTATGACGATTTTTAGCTGCTTTTTCATGAAATTTCATTGACTCTTGACCAAGTATCTTTGCCATTGTAATATGCCTTTTGGAAAAAAATAATGAAAATTTGTGAAACCTATGCCTTCTTTGCCAAGCTTCTTTGTCCTCTCTTTGACCTTTGTAACCTCTTGCATTGACACCTAGTTTTCAACACTGCTCAACACCAATGTTGACTGTTGCATATATTTTTCACCTTCTTTCAGAGACAACATGTTATTAGTCTAAAACAACTCATTACACATATCATCATTTGTTTGAAAAGTATGATGCAAAAAATCTCTTTGTTTTATCATCATCAATGTCAAGTTTTGACTTGCATTGACTAGCCTGTTCATTTGCCCTGCATTAACTAAAGAAATATTCATTTTCTTGTGATGAGCTCTCATAATATACTCCACTCCATCCTTAAGAAAATGATATTTGTTCTCATGGTGATAAAACACCTCTTTCATGTCATACAAATATGGACTTCCCAATAAAATCCCGAAAATGTCAAGTGGAATTACATCTAACTTGACTTCATCAACAAAGTTTGCAGTAATAGAAAATCTAAATATGCATTTCCTTGTAACCTGTAAATTAGCATTCTTAACTATCCATCCCAAAGGGTATGGTTTATGATGTGCCATAGTTTCAAGTTTAAGCTTTTTGACTAAATCTTCTGAAATTAATTTTTCTTGTGATCCCGTATAACATAATGCATCAATATTTGTATGATTAGAAATCACTCTAACATGGAACAATTATTCTCGTATATCTTCATTTGGAGTGCTGATGTGACTATTTGAGGAACTAGTACTTTCAACATGTTTCCCTTTCAAACCCATAGCAGTAATTTTTGTCTCATCTCCTGAATTTGAACCTAAGTATTTTTCAGCTATACCAACAGTTTTGACTTTCTCATTGGCTTTCAATCTATCTGGTTTCAATTCTAGATTAAGTTTCCAACAATGGTCTTCATCATGGCCAGTCTTTGAACAATATTTGAAAATGAGTTTTTCCTTCTCTTTCTTGATACTTGCATTCTTCTTTCCCTTCCATTTTCCTCCCTTCTCTTTTCCCTTATCCTCACTTTCACCTTTCTCCTCTCTACCTTGTTTTCCCCTTGCCTCTAAGTGTGTGGCTCGTAAACAAACTTCATCTAAGTTGTTTGGGTTAAACATAAGGATAGTATGCTTCAAATATGAATGTAAACCTCCTATGTATTTAAGAGTGTATCTTGAGAATTCAAGTTTACTCCTAACAACAAAGATCTCTTTCTAAACTCCTGTGTGTACTCTTGAATAGTTTGGCCTTTGAGCTGCCTAATGTTTTGCCAACTAATAATTTATTTTTTCATATAGGCTAATGGATAAAACTATATTTTAATGGAAGAAATGAATTCAACCCAAGAAATGGAAATATTACCATGGATTCGCATTTCCTCTTGTGTCTTTGCCTCCCACCAAACTAGTGTTTCTCCTTCTAGCCTTAATTAAGCCAACTAGATCTTGGTATCATCCTCTTGTAGATTTTGAATTCTGCAGTATACTTCCAAATTTACAAATTAAATTATATAACTTCTTAGCATTAACCTCGCCATTTTATATGGGAAGTTCAAACTTTATATCCAACTTGAGTAATGGAGTCTTTCCTTTTGGGATTTTGGAATGAGTGTGGGTATGAGTTTTTGTGGTGGATGTGGAAGATTAAGATGCTGATGAGGATGGTGGAGGTGGAGGTGGATTTCTTCCACTACCTTTTGAGCTCTTCTCTTCATCCTTCTTACTATTTTTATATCCTTCTCCATGAGGATGCTTTGAACCTTCTATAGCTTCCTTTGCCATGAAAGCTTCATACATAACTTTCACCATTCTTTTCATCTCTTTGAATTCTCTCTTAACATCCTCTTCTTCAAAATGTTCATAAGTCTCTTCATAGCCTGAAATTTTGGCTTTGGATTCAAGCTTAATCTTTGCAACTTGTACCTCTTCAATCACTTCAGCCTCTTGTACAAATTGCACTTCTTCTATCTCAACTGGTGGAGATGGAATTTGTGGTGCTTCAATTCCTGCCTAGAGCGGTCCTTTGGGTTAGAATGGTGCCTTTTAGCCTTCTTCCTTCTTTCATAATCTCAAGACTAGCTACCAATAGATTCCCTTCTCCTCTCTACAATCTCAACCTTGTAAGCATCACAAAAATTGCAACTATTAAAACCCTTCAAGAAAAAAAAGAAATAAACCTTGTGCTCTGATACCAACCTGATATGAAATTATTGCTAGTTATTGTTGTGCTAGTATCATTTCCAAATATAAAATTCCCTTTGCTTTGGCTTGGTTATTCATGAAGAGTTTTTCCATGAGCATGCGATTGCCAATTAAATTTACTTGGTGAAATTTAGTGTTTTTCATAAAATTTAAAAACAAAATTTTAAATGAATGAGCAAAAGTAAATATAAACAAAACAAACACACATAACAAAGCTCAATACACAAAATTTTTCTGAAGGAGTTCACCCCTCCTAGGCTACATCTCCTTCGTCTAGCTTCATAGTGTGGGCCTTTGTATTAGCTTCAAGTGTGCTCAAATTGTTGTTAAAAGCTTCAAATTCTATTGGAACCTATTTCAGTGAGTTTAAGACATCAAAATCTACTAGAAATGATTGTTTGTTTGCTCAATTTGGATTCTGGATGCTCTAGCAATGCCTCCAACACTTGGTGGCCCTCGCCTTCAAAATATTAAAATGCACAAAACACCTGTAGAAGAACTTTTCTACCTCTAAAACCAACTTCATTGAGTTCCTAGCATGTCAATTAGCCAAGAATGCCTCTTTCTGAGCTCTGTTTGGGGGAAAATTGCCTCAGTTACGGAAAAACCTCTATTTCCCCCAATTTCTCCACCAATTTTGGAAGACTGCCAGTTAAATTTCCCAAAATAGGCATTCTTCCATATTTGGCATGCTCTGCTAAAATTTTGATAGATTAATCTCTAAGTTAATCGACGCTTAACACTCATATAAGCCTGATTATGATAAGATAAGTGTAGTTTTAATTTTAAGCGCATTAAGCGCTAATGGAGGTTTAATGTGGCCTTAAGTATGAATTAGTGGCTTAATTAACATCTTTAATATTCCCACCAGAATTTATTATCAGAGCCCCCGGTTTTGGACGTGTGAGGACATGGGACATGGTGCTAGCCCATGGGGCTGGCCCCTTCCTCCTTCCGTTTGCCACCTCCTGAAAATTCAAATTTCTGAGCGGCAACATCCTTTTCAAAGCTTATGTGAGTGGCATGTTGTTGAAGCGGTGGCTTTGTGGGGAGGAGGTCCTGGGTTCAAAACCTGACCCTGCCCCATATCTTTTGCCATAAAATTACATTGGACCTTCGGAAAATGCAGTTTTAATGTTTATATTAAACATTGAACCATATATAATGAACTTTAGGCTTGGCATAAAAATTAATATGCATCGAACCATGGCATACGTGGAATATTGCAATATTTGATTTATACGTTGACTTTGGTATAATGTAATGTGGAGTTTGATTATTGAAATGCAGATTGATATTTGATTTAAATGATCTTTAATTGATCTTAATATAATATATATATATATATATATATATATATATATATATATATATATATAATTCTACGTTAGAAATATTAAAAACATTTCATCCACATAGACCAAAATGGAAAATCCAAAAATGCCACTTGTCACAGCCTTATTGGCAGAAACCTAAAGAATATTCCTAAAGATTATTTTTTTGTTGATTGGGCTGCCACATCATCCCTGTACATGTTCTACCCATTTTTACCTATTTTGGAAAGCGAACAACATAACATAACTCACTCATACGAACTCGGATTTTGATGAAATGAGTTGCGCTGGAATCTTGGTGACAAATTCTATCCGTTCGTTCAAGTCTGAAGCATTTCTGAGCACTTTGAATTTCTATCTAAAATGCTTATCCCTAATTGCAAGCATATAAATTCCATTAGATTCAAAATAAATTCAAATAAATTCAAATCATACCTCATTGGTAACTCTTCAATAAGGTACACTTACAATCTTGTTTACTTGCTATCACAACAAGTCAAACCAAATATTTTATCAAATCATCATGTATAAACATATCACATCTGGTTAGCTCAAAACACAACCATCATAGGTCAAAATCATGAATCACATGAAATCATCATAAAACATAATCATAAATCACATGTAACCATCATAAGTCAAAATCGTAGATCAAAAGCATAATAAAACGACAATAAAATACCAATACTTATCCTTCATCAGTCCTTACTTCTGTCTTTGTTCTTTCTGTACACACATTGGATCCATTGCCACACCTGACAAGCACAAAATTCCTTCTCTTCAATCATGCAAGTGTACATCACAACATGTACACATGCATATGACATACAAAACCATAAAATACATACACACACACCAACATACGACACACACACCTACACCCGGTGTACTATACAACACAATACATACGCCTACACCATTATGCAACACATACACCTACACCTGGTGTAAAATACAACACAATACATATACATATACATATATGCACATAGAGCACAACACAAAAAATACACATGTCTTGATAGCACAACTACATTATGGACATGCATAGTACTGCATGCCCTCAACACAACATGTACAACATGCACACAATACCACATGTATACTAGTATCATATTCACAACATGTAGAAAGTACCACCTATACACAACACTACCTGCACAACGTGTGCACAACATCACATTTACATGGTAGCACCTACACAACATGTTCACAATGCAAAATGTATATTGTACCATTTGTACAACATGTACACAACACCACTTGCACGACATGTACACGAAACCACATGCGCATAACATCACATGCGTGACATGTACATGGCACCACCTACAAACAACACGACATGTGCAATGTTTACACCACACCACATGCATACAACACCATATGTGTAATCATGCACACAACATCAAATGTACATAGCACCATATGTACATCACACATACAACACCATATGTACATAGCATTACATATTAAACATGCACATAGCACCATACATACACAACACCACATATACAACATGCAGACAACACCATATGCACACAACACCGCACATCAAACATGCACACAGTACGATATGTACACAACACCACATATATCACATGTACATACCACCATCTATACCTAGCACTGCATATGAAATTTACACACAACACCATATATACAACAAACATACAACATCATATGTACACAATACTACATATGCAATATTACAATCACCATAAGTACAATCATTGAATATACAACATGCACGACATATACAAAAAAATAGTACTACACATCCATTGACCACACACTGACCCCACAAAGCAACCCTTCTTCTCCATGCTTATCATAGCATGTCGCGGATCACACTACTTTCACTTCGATGATGTACCCTCAACATTTCTTGTCCATAACATAAACATATACATATTATAATCACATAATATCAAATCATACCCACATGGTACTCATGTTATAGATATTTCAGGGTTACTCTTCCCACATGATTCCTCATAGCCAGGAACCTATTCATGCCATTCACATGCATAAGCAATCATTCACCCACAAGAATGATCCTTGAAAACCCTGTCATACAGTGAAATAGATACATACATACATATATAATCATTAGCATAAAGCAATCATGATCTTGTCAGACAACGGCATACATACACACATATATACATATAAACATTAACATTAAAAAATCATGATCCATGACGACCTTTTCTGACAAGGCATACATACATACATACATGTATACATATATAAACACCAACATAATCATGATCATATCGTAATTACTAGATAGCATAAGTTCTAGGCTAAGAGATATTCCTTTATTCGTGCACATCATGAACAACGTTAAGAACAATAGTTCCCAACATAGCCAAGGAATATAACACCTCAAATCTATTTATCTTACCATTTCGGTTACCTTTCTCATGTTTGTACTACCATTGTCCATTTACCACAATGGACCCAACTATTCCAACCGACTGTCATAGTCTTACCTTCTGCTGCGCTTACTTAGGCATTGAGGTCCATTAACTTTTCTCTTTCCCAACTAATTCCCAAGACTCAAACATAAGGAAAGAAAAGAAACAAACAAGAGGAAACCATGGAAACCCATAACAATATGACACCACAAAAAAGTGGTATGGCCATACACTATAAATAAGAAAAGCCACAAATCAAGCGCAACGAATCACAAGAGACCAAAAGCATAAGACTAGCAACAGACACCATGACTCAATCCCCATGGTTCCCAACACTTCCAAAGGAAAGCTCAACCCGAACCTTCTTCAAGATTTTATGGAAATACCTTTACGTGCAAACCCCTCCATTCTACTTCCATAAACACAAATCTGTCAGCGCATAATTAAATATAAAAATATATAAGTTATCTTACCTTGTTGTTCCAATCATGCTGCCTTATAACTAAACACACACAAGTCAGTCACATGTTCCAAATATCAAGAAAGAATATTTATCAATTAAGAATCAACATTTACCAAGAATAAACAACCATGTCATAATAAAAAATCAACTCACATTGATTGGTCATAATACATAATGATACAACTACCACCTACTTCCACTCAAGTATATACCAACTATCTCAAAACATATGTGTTAGCACAGCCGTATTAAAGCACAATCATTCCTTCATGCAATCTTACAGACACATATACTCATATCATGTAGTTAATCAAACATTCAAACAAATTGCAAACATACCATGCTAAATAAATCAACAAGATGATGTAATAGAAACAAAATCACTCAAACACCAAATAAACGACATAATCAAACATTCAAGTAAAAATTAGAAGACATAAGCAAGCTCATACCTTAATGTGTCTCAGGGAATGCTATCTTATTTTCAAAATCAATCTAGATTAGCTCGATATGACTTCACAACACATAATCTCAAACACCAATAAGATCATGATATCCATAACATTAATTAATTAACATGTTAACATCATAAACTCTTAAAAAACTATCATTCATGCATAACAATCACATATGCACAATCAAGCTAGATTAGTACAATACAATATCAAAAATATATCATACATGAACGTAATAACCCTAACCATCTTCATAAGTCAATCCAAAGAAATACGATACATATAACATCAATATCTTAATGAAATAACCCTAATTATCAAGTTACTAGCATATGACAATAACAAGCTATATATCATGCTCATCAACAACATGTAGCCTAATCATCAAGCTAGCTATCATACAAAAACAACAAGTTAACCTACATCATACTGATCAACAACATATAACATAACTAACATAAAACAACAATAGAAATGCATACCACCACAAGTTGTTATCATTCATGACTATCCGACACATGGACATATAACCACATTAATCAGCTAACATCTATAATGTATGTAGCCATAACATCAATAGACTGAAAGGAATACTCATAACCATAATGCATATAAAAATCCCTAACCTACATACCTACATTCCTGACATCCAAACATGTATGACGACATGCTCTTGCCTTGAGATCTAATGCCACAAATTTACTTTGATGGTCTGCATCTCCTTCTCTTCTTAGTCAACACATGAGCATCATAACATACCAATATGATCATGATGACCTAATTGCATACAATGACCTTATGCAAAACAACCTTCACCAAACCAATGAGAACTTGACCATATGCACCCACTTGACATGTATAACCAATCATGAATGACCAAAGCATGTCCCACATATAACATCACATAAGAAAACATACACAGACAACACACAAGCATGACCAATATGTGACCTAGAATAAACAAGCAATGCATGCACAACATGTAGAAACATGTAAGCAAGCATGCACCGAAATACATAAGCAAGAACAACACATAACCATTCATACAATCATGACAACATTTTGACAACAATGCCATCAACACTTCCATGGCGATACCACTGTCACCATGCCCGACATAACACAGATATAGAAAGAACATAAACCCTAGATATGAGAAAAACACATGCCACCAATAGAAAAACATGACCAACACATTTCCCATCTAGTCCAAGGGTTGAACCATTCTCTAATACCACTCTGTTGTATCAAATACCACACAAGGAGAAAAAAACCCAGACACCACCCAAGGAGAGCGCAACCATACTATGATAACACTTTGTAATACCCTCTTCCCACATCTACCCAAGTAACTATCCAACTAGGGTAAACATGTGACAAGAGGCAACTGATATGATATTCAACCTCGCATATGACCTTAAGGAAGTGGAACCGATGGAAACCTAACAAACAAACGTTACACAACATCAACAACACCTCCAGGAGGTAACCCAAACTCCTTGACCCCTGAACCATGAGGGTGAACTACTTTTTGACCCTTTTGAGCCTTAGTCGTGGGCACGTAAGGGAAAGGGAGCGGCTAGAAGCCTATAGACATGGGCCTAACAAGGCAAGGTCACAACCAGGGCCCCAAAAAGTTAGTTATGTGCCTGCAACTCCAGGATTTGTGCAACTATAATGGCTCTCACTACACAATTTTTTCTTTTTTTAATACCCTGATGCTATTCAATAACTTTTGTCTTTTAACTGTTTTACATTATTTTTATTAGTTATCCTTCTAATGATATATATATATATATATATATATATATATATATATATATATATAAGGTATATCCAATTTTATTCACATTAGTGAGCTATTAAATTGTTGCTCCCTTATGCATCTATTTATTTAGTAGCATAAATTTAAATATGCACAGGAACTATATTTTACTTCACAAACTACCACTGTATCCATATACCCATGTACTTTTTTTTTAATAGAATAATTATAGTTATATTTCATTTAACTTATAATCATCTAATTCCTTTTATATTATTACTTCTAAGTTTTTTTACGTCACCATATTAATCCCTTGTAAAAAAAATGACAATTTCTTATTACCTAATCAAACTATGCTAATTGGATTACATTTCTTATGATAATGGAACTTTTACTTGTCACTTCATTATTTTCGTTTGGGTTTTAAAATTAATTTTCGATTTCCTTGTGACCGTATCTCTCTTAATTTTTGAACGTATACTCTCTGCACACGTCGAAAACCAGAGGGTCAGTGCATTAAATCCATTACTTGAAAATTCTCGGGACATGATATATAACCGTATCTGAATTTATGTCACTGTCCTTAATTCAATTTATGTTTACGTTTAGAAACCCCAATGAGGATTTCTTTGAGACGCCTTCACATAAATTAACTTGTACTCGGAAAACTACCGCTGTGGGCAGGCTTTTCCTTGAATGAATCCGAGTGAAGCACATGGATCCTATGCCACGTGTATGGTGATTAACAAGGTAAGTATTAGGGCTTTATCGTATATCAATTGAGTGTTTCAATGGGAACTTAATTTGGACTTTTATCGTTTCCACGATAAACTATTTTCACCAGGTTCCATTGTTAATGTGATGAGTAAAGCTCAACCCACGCAAATGGTTCTCCTATCTTCCTGTAGAGGTATGACTTGTATATGTAGAATAGCTCTCTTCTATAATTTCTTTTCCATTGTTTTATTGGTTTTTATTTTTCTGTTAACCCTCTTTCGGATATGGTTTACTATTTCTTATCCCTTTCCATTATTCGTATGCAGGAAGGGCTGTTTCCTTCACAGGTGTTTCTCACCATGTCTTCTCGGAAATTTCGTTACTGTGGTTCTTATATCTTATGGAATTCCAACCAAGAAATCCATAATATAATGGATAAGAATGCAGTTACCCATGTTGTCGTTGATGGAGAGACATGGCATATGGTGGGTTTATTGTTATAATTCACCATAATATGATATTCACCATATTTAATATTATAGACGGTTTCTCCAATTTTTCACATGAAGAAATCAGATTTCTTTCTGTGTGTTCTATTGAACTTTTCCTTCTCTTTCATTATTTTTATGTTAATAGTTTCTCAACTATTTTTTTCCTTTTTCCTTTTGCTTCATTATCAGTGTAGCAGTGCCATAACAATCCCATCTCTCTCAGGTATGACACCATGTTTTTTTTTTTTTTTTTTAGTTTCCCTCTATAAGGGCATATATCTAATCTAGGATATGATTGTATACAGGTAACCCGTTGGTCAAGAAGACATCGTCAACCAGTTTGATCTTCTCTTCTCTACGAGTTTGCCTGGAATTAATCCTTTATGAATTTTTTTTCATGCATTTTTGCATATTAAACTATTTTGAAATTAATATATATTTTTTTTCTTCTGGTGAGCTTAACTGTAATAAAGTTGAACTGTAATCTTTTTACAAGCATGTCTCAATTTACCCTATTCCAAAGAATCATTTTTTCGGTTTGGTTTTCTAGTTTTATTTACAATTGCAAATCTAATATTGAAAGGCAAAAGTATTAGCTCTCAGCTAATATTTTTTTCTTTTTGTCCCATACACTATTCATCTCACACTCGATTTTGGGCTTCACATTAATAGAGTAATTGCAATATGTTTGATTTAATCATTATCCAAATAATTTTAGAAAATTTTGGATTATAAAAATATCACTGATGCCAATGTATTTTTGTTTTCTTAACTATATATATCCATGTGTATATATATATATATATATATATATATATATATATATATATATATAGTTCAGTATATAGGTATACATGCAGGTTTGAAATACATTAATGCATTGATATCTGAACGGAATAAATGGTTTCTGTATTTTACACTAATACTGATTTCCCCCCTCTTTAGAATGTGCAGAGATGTTTATTATTTTTCCTGCTATAATAAAAGTTTTGTTACAATTTCGTTATATATCTATATTATTCCTGTATCTCACTTTTCTAAATTTCATCAGTGACAGAAATTCTATTAGAGCTACTAGTGTACTTTTCCAATTCTCTTTTCTTAACAATTTTTGAAAGGTTACAAAAACTATTTGTTGTCTTTATCAAACTTCTTCTAACTTTCAAAATCAGTAAAATAGAGTATTTTAGATTTTTCAGCTCCAATTTACTTTGTATGCATAATTTCTGTTTAAATTTCTCATTCTATATAAACCAGCGTGTTAAGTATTTTTAATCCTAGTACATAAAAATAAAGTATCCATTAAATTCTCTATTAGCAATTTCCCTTTTTCCCATTATATTTAATGCTACGTAAGTAGAAGTTTGTTAAGACAAAAATGGTTAATATGTATATCTGATACGTGACCATGGAATTTTGGATTAACCTATTCTTATATGCTATAGCTTAATTTCAACCAGCATTTACAAGCCATAGTATGTTACTTTAATTCGGGTACATACACTCATGAAACTGGGTGCCACTATTTAGAATGATATTCATGTCTACCTTAATTTTTTTACATCTAATGAGATTTTCTTTTCATAGAACCAGAGTCATTTTAAGACATTAAAGATCAACATAACTCTCGGTTAGACTTCTTAACTCCAGATCTAAATCTACAACCAGATCTAGACATTCTCGATGTTAGAACTAACTCAACATTTTCCCATGCAAACATACATATTTCTAAGTTACTATTTTAACAGCATTTGTTAAATGCATGGCTGGCTAATAGGGGTTTGTAAAAATTAACCATTTAAACTAACTCATTTTCACCAATATTATCTGCAACAATTTTTAACCATCAGTACATATAAATCTAAGTAATTTCGTCAATAGATATCGTGTAACATATGTATGAATTTCATATCAATCAGAAAACATAATAGTTAGGTGTGCATACCAATTCCTCTGACTAGTTCCACCCAAACATAGAGTTATCTCTCCATAATTCACTCCCGAGTCGAGACTTTAGCTCCTAGTGATATACAACCCTTTGTCTATCTTGGAGCAACTTATTTAAGTTGTGCTTTCTCAAGCCTGTTTCCAATTTTTGCGTCCAGAATTTTCAGGATGCTTTCTTCATGCTTTGCCTAGGTTTTCCCTCATAGAGGTATTTTAAAGCTATCTTTTCTGCTTTTACAAATTTTTCTTCTTCTTCCCAATTAATTTCCTTTTCATTGGGGAAATTAGATGTTTATTTCTAAATCTAATTTTGGTAATATTCCTTCCAAGGATTTCTGGAAGACGTGGGAAAGTCTCACCTTATCCATATCCTCATGGATTTAGGCTTCAGATATCAATTCTCAATCTAGTCATTGTACACAACTGTTCCATTTATTTTTATTAATAAATAAAATAAATCCACACATTTTTTCTCCATTTGGGTCTACATTCCCTTTGGAATTATTCAACTGTCAAATTAAAAAGCATAGAAACTTGGGGTGTTACAACCACCTTTTCAGCCCCAAATCCCAGGTCACTGCCCAGAACTTCATGAAACCTTAGGAGGTGATAGATAACATTAGAAAAAAGGTACAAAAATAATCACATCATTGGGAACTCATCTAGACTCCTCCTGGCCATGACATGCCTTTCGTCAAACGTGTCACAAACATTGCATCTATAGGGATAAACAACAGATTTAAACATGGGGGTCTTTTACTTATCTGAGAATAGCTAAGAAGCCTTGCTACCCTACATCATAAGCTACAATATTGTCTATTTTTCCATAGATACATTGTGTATTCATTTACAGAAAAAAAACAGATAGTCATACATCGTCATTGATAAAATATGCTTATAACCAACATAATAACAACAAAGTTACAATGGATACAACAAAAATAGAATCCACATAATAAATAGTGCATTTAGATGCCAAATACAAAAGGAATGAGCTCTTCATTACTGAATTTAAAAACCAATCGGATATGGGACTTCCACGTTCCACCCGCCATAGATTGGTTGAGCGAAGTCTCACTTCAGCCAATCACCCCCATGCAATATTCCAAGCATGAATGTGAGAATTTATCAAACAAATCAATCAACACCAAAATACGGCTCCAAAGACCAAACCGTCTCAACCCCAAACCAGTGATTCCACCTCACAGTCGGGCATCACTAACCATCACATATTTCTCTCTATCCAAACTGTTCCAGGGCTCTAGAGTGTTTGTTCCAAGCAGGGCTTCTAGGACTAGTAACTCAACCCCAACTATTACAGGGCTTCCAAAGCATTTGTCTATCCAGTGCTTCCAGGACTAGTAACTCAACCCACTTTAGGCTTCTAGAGCATTTTTCCAACCAAGGATTCCAGGACTAGTAACTCAACCCATAGTTACTCATCAGGCTTCCATAACATGTGTCCAAACAAGGCTTCTAGGAACTAATAACTCAACCCATAGCTACAAGAATCATGAGAAAGAACCAGAAAATAATCAATGGAAATAAACCCACAACACCATGGTTTTCCAGGAAAATCCACATGCAGACATCATGCATGCCAAAACTAGTGAGGAAAACATACATGCAACTCAGTATCTGCAGTGAAATCTCTTGTATTTGTTTATCCCAATGTCCACTTGCACTATCCTTCTCTTCCTTTTCCTTATTTCTCCAAATCACCAAGTAAGCCACACTCTCCAAGAGTGGAGTTGGAGTGAGGCCCTCTAGGTTATTTTTTTGGATAATTTTGTCTAATTTTTGTTGTATGCACTCCGCACAAATGGTCAAAGGGGCTAGTCAAAGTCCCTTAATTATTGCAAAGGGTAAACGAGAAAAACCATGAGCCTCAAACCATGGTTTGAGAGCATGGTATCGCACGTCTATGATAACATAAATATGTAAGAATCAAGCAAGGATAGATATGATATGGGTAGATGAATGAATGAGATCTTGATTAGTTTTGGTTGTTAAGTCTGGGTTTTTATTTGGGTATAAAAGCTCTCGCTGGATGTGTGCGCGGAGACCTAAGTCCCGAGCTATGTGCAGACTCCATTGCTGTGTGCACAGAAGAATAGATTTTACTGAATTTCATCTCTTAATAAAGAAAGCATTTTTGGCAAATCCTAATTCTTATATGATTGACTGTCTTGATTATCTGTTATTTGATGTAGATCTAAATCTATCATGTGGTTGCGTATTTACTTTTGTAATTAGTTAATTGCATCTATGTGTGAGAATAACATAGTTACCAATAAAATAGGAACTATTACCTCAAAACATGAACTCTAACAAAAAAAACATCAAAAAACTACGAAAAACAACCTAAAAATGAAAAGTTGTATTCTGGAATAACCTTTTTTTTGGGGTTAATTTTCAACATTTTTTAAAAAATGGAATTAAAAGTCAAATTTTTTGTGCAAAAAAAAAACCTGAAAACGAAAAGTGTTGATGTTGGAAGAACGTCGCCAATTTTGTGTGTGCAAAAAACAACCTGAAAATGAAAAGTGTTGATGCTGGAATAAGGTTGCAAATTTTTGTGTGTGCAAAAAACAACTTGAAAACGAAAAGTGTTGATGCTGGAAGAATGTCGACGCTGAAAACGAAAAGTGTTGATGCTAAAATAACGTCGTCAATTTTTTGTGTGCAAAAAACACCTTGAAAACGAAATGAGTTGATGTTGGAATAACGTCTTTTTTTTTCGGGGTAAATTGTCAACAATTTTTAATAATGACATTAAAGATAAAATTTCATGACTTTAAACAAACTTAAAATTTCAATGGTAAAAATGGCATTAAAGATAAAATATCAAAAGTCTTAAAATTCTAGCAATTTTTAGGCATGGTATTAAAGATAAAACATCACTTGTAAAAATAAAAAATAAACAACAAAATTTAAAAAAAAAAAAAACCTTTTTTTTAATTGTAAAAATATTAATAATAAAAATAATAAAATCGCATAATTAAAATAGCTTATAAAATAAAATAATAAAAATAAAAAATCTAAAAATAATTAAAATTAAAATAATTAAAAAATAAAATAAAAAATTATTAGAATTTAGAAATTTAAATTTAAAAAAAAAAAAAAAAACATTTTGAAAATTAAAATTAAAAAATAATAAAGCATATTAAATTTAAAAAAAAATAAAAAACAAAATAAATTAAAAAATATAAATTAAATCTAAAATAAAAATAAAAATAAAAATAAAAATAAAAATAAAATTTAAATTTAAAATTAAAATTTAAAATTAAAAAAATTAAAAATAACAAAAATAAAAAATGAAAATAAGAAAAAATAAATAAATAATTTAGCTGACCACCGTTGTCCTAGGGCCTGTGGGGCTCGGCTCACGATTGTTGAGAAAGCTGGCTACTCCCCCGCTACCCATCGACCGAGCTCCGCGGCCCCCAGGTTGGCGAGAGAGCTGGTAGCTCTCCTGTCGCTCGTCGGCCGAGCCCCGCCGCCCCGAGGGCAATGGTGGTTGATTCTGAGAATCGACCACCACCACCAGAATTGACCGTTGCTGCCCTGGGGGCTACGGGGCTCGGTCGGCGAGAGAGCTGCCCGCGGCCCCCAGTGCGGTGATGGTAGGGAAAATTTTTTATTTAATTTTAATTTTAATTTTTTTAATTTTTTATTTTTACAAGTTATTTTTGTTTTTTTTACACTTTTATTTATTTATTTATCTTTTTTATATATTTGATTTTTTGTTTTCATGTTTTTTATTTTTATTTTTTTTATTTATTTTTATTTTTTTCTATGTTTTATTACCAAGATGAAAATCACCACTCTAAACAAAAATTATTGATGTTGCATCAACACTTTTCAAAATTAGCATGAAAATCACTAACGTTTTAAAAAAAATGTTCATACTTGATAAATAAAAAATCACCACTTTTCAAAATCAACATGAAAATCATGACATTTAAAAAAAATCAAAGAAAATTTATAGTTCCAAAAATATGCTAAAGAAAAAACGAAGCTAATTTTACATTGCCATTTTTCAAAATCGATATAAAAATCAAGAAAAAAAAAAAAAGTTACAAGAAAATTTAAAACGCCAAAACTATGCTAAAAAAAAAGGTGATTCTGCATCACTACTTTTAAAAATCAGGTGTTTTTTTTGCTACCTCAAAAAAGTAGGTACCGGCTGAGTTACCTATTTGATCGATAACTATGTTGAATTAGTTGATGTTAGATAAACAAATCTGAATGAAGTATAATTAGCTACTGTACGTGAAATATATTATGTGATAATTTGCAGAAGGGTTATAATTGTTACTATTCAACCATGGCTGTAATTTTTTTTATATTATCTGCATTAAGTCTGATTGGATCTACCACATAGAAAAGCTCCCTCAGGGTGTGAAACCCTAGTTCCAGCACACCCCCATACTGCTTCAGGTGAGACTTTGGTTTGCGCAAGAAGATTATTGCTGAAAGGGCCAGTAGTTGGAGGGTTTTGTTGGTTGCACGATAACTCTGAACCTAGGTCAAGATCCCTCAAGCCAACAAATGGTTTCGTTGCCAGGACCATGATCATTTTGAGGGAAATTTGATATTGTGGCATTCGATGCAGAATGAACTACAAGATTGGCTCGATAAGAAGATACTTGAATTTGTGATCCAAGAGAATAGAAGTGCTAAATTTTCTGTTGAAGATTGGGCACAAAGGTATATCTATACAGAGTTCCACGAAATATACTTTTCTTCCTTTGCAACTGAGCTGCACAAGTGGTTGTCTTAGCTTTTTTAATTCCATACCTGAGCAGATGATTACGCGATCACTCAGTGGACCTAAGAGTTGGTACATCAATCAGAGAAAACTAGCAACAAGATCACCCGTGCGGTAGATCATTGGATCGATAGTGTTCTGGGAGGATTTGTGACTAAATTCGACATTTATCAATTTGTATCATATTCTGAAGGTGAACGAAGGTTTTTCAAGGGACCTAGTGGTATGTTCTTGTGCCCTCTAAAGCTGTGGATTAAAATACTATTGTGTGAACAAGGTACTCTGTGTAGTCATATTGAGTGAATGTCCCGAAGAGGACCAACTAAGCTCAGTGGAAGGACTTACAGAGTAGATCTAGAAGAAGGTTTTGTTTATAGCCCTCTCAAAGTTAAATCTGACAGTGACGAAGAATATGAAATCAATAGCTCTGGTGAATCTGTGCACTCTGAAGAAGAGGAATTGCATGAACATAATAGTCTTGGATCGTTGGCTATAGTTCAGATCCCATCCACTCCACTCCCAAACTCATCCCACTCTAACAAGCCATCCTCTCCACCTCTACCTCCACCACTAGATGTTGAGATGGCATCCTCCATGAAGTTACCTAATTTCTATGGTAGTGGGAATGAAGACACATAACAATTGTGGTTTGTTACTGAAGCTGTGTGGACAGTGCAGCGGGTTAATAATGAGGATGTTAAGAAATCCCAGCTGGCCACTACTTTTCAAGACCGCACGTTGGATTGGTACATAAGGTATGTGGCGACAAAACCTAATGCAACTATTGATAATATGAAGGCCACATTAAAGGAACAATTCAAGAAGTTGAAATCATTTGCGCAATGTGTAACTGAGTTGAAGGAGATTTTCCAAGAATTGAACGAACCTATATGGGAGGCGGATTAACAACTGAAGCGCACAATCAGAAATGGAGGATTTACTATTTTTTGGCAAAAAAGGAGGTCTCTAGGCAAGACCCAAGTTCAGGCTTGGAGCCAACAAGGTTTCCGCTATAGTTTAGGACAATGCCGACATTTTCAACCCACTCAAGAGAGCAAGGAGTCTCACCCGAGACGTGTCATGACCTTACTAGGATTAGAGACTAGATCATCAATGTTGAGGACATATCACTAACAATAATTCATCCATCATTTCATACAGAAGACATTCATATATCTCAACTTTAAGAAACAAGTTATCATTCATCCATACATATTCTGAGTATTGAATTAAAATTTTAAAATAGACATACACACAACATGCTCAACAAGTATAAGCTAGTCCATAGTACGCAACACAGCATCAGTCTGATTCCATTAACTTGGCTCAAAACATTACAAATATACTCCGTAGAGTCCAATACATTTCATTTCAGTACATACAGCTCCACAGAGCTCTTCCTAGGCTCTGCTCTGCTATCAGCCTCCAACTATCCTCGAATTCGTTCCTTCTTTGATTATCTGTTCCTTCCAACTAAAACTGTCAGCCTTTGCCCCTTTTCCGCTCAGTTGTTCCCTTGCGCTCTGCTACCTTCCGTCTCTTTTTCTGTCACGGGGAGTTTTTTACACTGAAAATTGTCATCCTGACATTCTGCTATGTGTATGAGCTCATTATTACTCGTACTTCTCCCTTTGCAAGTCTAACATATCAGTTCCTCATGTCAAGCCTTGAAAATCAGAGAAAAGTTCCTAAAAATCTCCTAAAATTTGGTGTCGCACTTTCTCTCTATCTTGCCTGCGGTCCCACACCTAATGTTCAGCTCTCTTCTGTACCTGAATGCACTTTATATGTGTTAAAGGTGCGGACCCCTGTAAGATAAAAAAGGCGCAAGTAATTTCCAAAAGGCTCAATAAAAGTGAATTCTAGAAGATTCCAGAAAATATCTTGCAGTGATAGAACCTCTTGTGAAGTTGCATGTATCCCTGCTATGGAGCTAACCCCTTGATGTAAGGAGCTTATCCCTTTGAAGGAGGATTCCATCCCTTCATATTTGGAACTAGAAACCTCCTCTCTTTCACTATAAAAAGAGGCCTTGGGTAGCCTCAAAGGGAGTTCAAGCTTATGAGATTTGAAGTTAAATGCTTTTGAGATTTAGACTTGAGTAACTTAAGACTTTCTGTGAGGAGGGTATACCTCTGTCGTTTTGGTTGGAGGGGGGGGTGCGGGGCTTATCAAAAGTAAGGAGACTCTTGCTTAGACATCCCAGGAAAGTCTGTGCGACATCAAGGCTCGAGGTTGTGGGTTTTCCTTCTTTTGAAATTAATACAAATATGTCATTTATCTCAATAAGCTTCAGGTTATGTACATGTTCTTCAGTTCCTTGATCACTATGATAAGCATGGTTTATGATGATTTCTATACAGGTGCTATGTAATATTTTTTTTGTTTATGACTGCTAGTTTATGAAGAAAAATCCTTCAAGCGGGCGAGGGACAACAATGACTTCAAACAAGCACTGGACATACGGTAAGTCTTTTACACCTCTATAGAGATTTTCGTAGATCATGTATGCTTAGAGAAAGATTAATTTATTTGGCTGTTTTTTGCTAGATAGTTTTAGTACTAGGGAGATCGGTCTTTTCCGCAAGATGGATTAATCCACACAACAAATTGGCGACTCCACTGGGGAAAGAACTTGTTGTTTTTGGTTCTCTTTTATTTTGATTTGAGGAAATGTTTTTTCCTAGTTTTTGATTGATAGACATCTGCCTGGGTAGCTTATTTTTTCTCTGTTTTTGAAAATTTTGAGATCTTTTATGTTTTTCTCTAATTTTTCCTAGGACTGCACTTTGCCTTATTTGCACAGTGCGGGCAGTTTCGCATCTTTGCTTGAGTAAACAGTGCGGTACCGCACCTGTTACTTCTGCAAGCCTGTGGACCCTGTTAAAATTTTGAAAAACTTTATATTTCTTTCTTTAGTTTATCTTTATTTTGATTTAGAGTTTTTGGTTTCTGCCCAGATTGATGATTGTTTCTGTCAAAAGCTTTCTGTGAATGAATCTTAGCAGTATTGGTGTTTTGATGATTTTCTAGAAGTTTTGCGTTTTGGAATGTTTTTCACTTGGTTTCTTTAGTTTATCTTTATTTTGATTTAGAGTTTTTGGTTTCTGCCCAGATTGATGATTGTTTCTGTCAAAAGCCTTCTGTGAATGAATCTTAGCAGTATTGGTGTTTTGATGATTTTCTAGAAGTTTTGTGTTTTGGATTGTTTTTCACCTGGTCTTTGTAGTGATTCGAAGCATTGACTGTTTGAAGTACCTAAGATTACATTGGTATTTTTTTCTTTTTGTTGAATCTGACCTGATTGTGAAATCATCCTTTATTGAGAAATAGAGTTACCTATTTCTTTGCAAATCTTTGAAAAGAAACTTTGTTATAGGTTTTTGAATTTCATTTTTTATAAAAAAACATATTTAAGCGTTTTTTATTCTGAAAGAATAGATCCTTAGTTTGCTGAATAACTAAGTAAAACATTCTTCAAAAAAAGTCTTAAAGCTTTTATTCGATTAGATTATTAAAATTTGTAGATCTCAGAATTAGTTTTGTAGTTTTGAGTGCTTTTAAAAATTTTGTAGATCTCTTTTGAAGGAAACTTGCTTTGTAGCTTCAAGTTTTTGAAAGTGAAAGGATTTTCTTGTGAGCTTTGATAATTTGTTTCATTTTGAGTTATTGTTGAAAAGACAAAAATATTTTCCTTCAATTGTTCTTTATGTTTAAAGAAGGATTTGTTTATTAAAAGAATTGCATTCTCCAACTCTTTCTTAACTAGAATTTCATTGAAAGGAAATGATCTGATTATCATTTTTAGGTGTATTTTTAGTTTTTTTTGGAAGTCGAGTCTTCACACCATCAGAGTTTCATTTCCACGCCCATTGACTTAAGAAACAGCTCCTAAAAGTAACGCTTAATTAAAATTCATCTAGCAATATTTTTATTTTCTAGGGCTCTCATCACCAACATAGCTTAGGCTAGTATCTTGGAGTAGGGAGTAATTAACTCTCAAAGATAGTAAAAGAAAACAAGTAGACAAATATTGTGGTAGGAAATAAATCCAATTGTAATTTGTATAATCTGTGAAGCTTCTCTTAAAGAAGTCAATCACGAGATCATGTCTGAACCTTTGAGACAATCAATTCTGTTTCATTGGGGAAGATAGAAGATTTTGCGCGCATTACAAATGGTAAACCTTGGATTAACCATTGTCGAGGAGCCTGGGGTCACTTATCGGTAAACCTCAGATTAAACATGTCGAGAAACCTTCAAGGGGATTGAGCTTTGTTACTCTGCCCTTGCACGTGGGATCAGAGCGTAGACTGTTCCCCCAGTTATATTTGTTACTGTTGGTAACCTTAGTGTCCACAAACTTAAGATTATTTCCTAAGGTGATGGTGAAGGAAAGATCTCACTGTACCTGGAGCAGACGTCGACTAGACTCACTTGGACTCTCTGGGGGGTTCTCTTCACGCGAGATGGTTTTGTGAGGAAACTTGAGCCAGTCTGTTTCATTAAGCAGGGTGTCGAGGTAACTTTTCCAACTTCCCTTTCTGTATTAAATTTCTACTAAGTTGGATTTCATCACCAACTAGTGTTTTTAGTATGGGAAGTTATTGTTTGTGTGTGGTTTGAACTCTTAGATTTCTAAGCGTGTGATTCAATGATTGGTTTCTTTAGAGACTTTAGGTATTTTCATTGAAATTTTCTTTGTTTGCATGTGGTTAGTTAATATTTAATCGTGGCAGAATTGTCGAGACAATCCCGGAGACTACAAGGGAAACCCCCTGAATATACACCAAGTCAGCTTGAAGGGCTTCGTGCTCTGGTATCATCTAGCAGCGGTAGGATTAAATCAACAGAAGTTGGAACTTCATATATAGTTTTTCATCCTGATTATCAAACACCCATAACAGAACACATTCAAGAGCCGATTTCGGTTTCTGAAGTTACTGGTAGTATTTCTCCTACCAGTGAATTAGCTGACGAACCTAAAATCTCTGAACCTGAAACTAAACCTTCTGTTTTGGAAACATCCTCAAGATTTATTACGCCAACTTCTAGCGATCCTGGTTCACCTAGGGTAAGAAATATTGTCACTGACGATCTTCCATCTGTACTAATTTCTATTGAAGAACTTACTAATCCAGACGAAGAGTTATCTCTTCCCGACTCCCCTCAGTCTTTAAATCTTAGGGAACGTGAATCAATTTTCTACAGCCCTATTCAAACTACTGCTTGGTATTTATCATTAACGATTTTTTTAGAGAATCTGGGTCTTTCTTTTTCTCCACCTTGAATTCCATTTCATCCAACACCCAGAGGTTACTATCTGTCATCCATTATGGCAGGAGAGTCATCCATGTTTTCCCAGACACCGGAAGCATTTTTACACGGTGGTCCTTCTATTCCTTTGGGATATCAGGCTATGCCTGGTACTTTCTCTAGAGAAGCTCCTCAACCAATTGAACAAGTGTTATCATCTGGTTTAAGTGGAATTAAAATCAAAACTTCAAACATAGAGAAAATCTTTATGATGTCTGGTAATATTCTGAATCCGCAACCTTAAGGCAATCAGTTACCACCTGGAGGGAAATCTCAGGGAAATCAGTTATCGCTTGGGGGGCAACCTCAAGGTAGTCAGTTACCGCCTGGAGGGAAACCTTCAGGAAGTCAGTTACCACCTAGGGGGCAACCTCAAGGTAGCTTTTTCCCAGGACAAATTGTGGAATCATATTATTTTTGGGGACAACCCCAAGGACAGTCATACCTCATGGATATCAACCTTCAAGACTGTACATACCCCAGGGTCAACTCCAAGCTCAATATGCTCCTCAGGGTCCTTATCAACCCCAGCTTCAGTACGCGCCTCATGGTTATCAACCTCAAGGTTAGTACCCAATTCAAGGTTACCAACAGCCTTCTGGTCAGTCATCTATACAAGGAGCCGGAAGTTTACCACTTACTTATCAACCCTACATTCAACCAGGTTATGGTCCTTACGTTCAACCTTCTGCGGGACAATAACCCGGAATGAATATGGTGTGGGATCCATCCCAATATCAACAGCCTATGCAGCCTAATGTGCAGTTTCATTTTCAACCTGGACAGCCTTTGGTTTCTGATCCAACCCAGCAACCTGTCTAGCCTACTATTCAAATTCCTGCACCTAGTTCTGTTCAACAGTCTACGCCTAGTACACCTCAGACTCCACCTCAAACTGCTGCAACTGCTGCAATGTATGTTCAACCTGTAACACCTGTTTCTGGAGTATCTATAACTCCGAGTTCGTATATCCCTGCATTCGTGCAAATCTCTCAAGTCTCTGTACCCCAGTCAGGACCTTCAATTCAAACTTCGGTTCAGATGCCTGCAGGACAAGTCGGTACAAGTACAGTTGTCACAAGTCAACCCCAATTCACGTATGAACCGTACCGAGGATATTCTCAATTTGGTCCCGGTTTACAAAATCCAAATTATTAGTATCAACCATACCCTGGCTATACTTATCAGTAGCCTCAACAACCCTAGTTTGGCCCGGTTAATCCTGGTTTTCCGATAAGTTACACAATTCCTAACGCAAATCCGATTCCCAGTTATCCTAGGTATCCACCTCCTGGAACTGCTTTGGATACTCAAGGTTTTCGTGACCCTAACCGTCAGTTACCATTTATTGCAACTTTTGATTTACCTGATTTGACGTGCCTTACGAATGATCTGATTTTCTATTATCCGTACTGGCCGCCAATGCCGCATAAGTTACCCAGTGATATACCCAAATTTGAAGGTAAGTCAGGAGAGGATCCATCAAATCATGTCATGACTTATCACCTCTGGTGTGCATCTAATTCAATTATTGATGATTCGATTTGCTTACGTCTTTTCCAAAGAACTCTTATTGGTCTTGCAGCCAAATGGTACATTGAGTTACCATGAGGCTTGTTTAATAATTTCAGTCAGTCAGCAACTGCTTTCTTGACTCATTTTCAATTTCCTGTCAGATACGACAATGGCACGAAATTATTAACTTCACTAAAACAATCCATGTCCATGTATATTTCTAATCATATTCATGAATGGCGACGTAGAAGACGTTTGGTGAAAGTTTACATTCCAGATAAAATTTTGGTAGAATGGTTTGTTAAATCATTGTTGCCCAAGATTACTGAAGATGTAGCTAAGGCTGGTGTTGTTACTGAAGAGCAAGTAATTGCTCAAGCTCAGTACCTTGACCTTGTTTATATGCAGTCACGTACTTTACACGAAAAAATTCCTGACCTTCCAAAACAAGGTCAAATAGCTGCTACTCCTTCAGGGTCTCATGCCGCTGATGGTATGATTGGTACAGTCAATACTAAAAGTAATAAGAAATTTTCAAAGAATTCTTCTCCTATTATAACTTTACCAGATTCCCCGAAAGGAGAATCTTCCCCTGAAATTTCTGCTGACATTCATGTCGTAGAAACATCTACAGCTAAATCTAAATCCAGTGGTAAAAATAAAGGGAAGAATAAAAACAAAAATAATTCAAAAGAGAAAGCTAATAAAAATGAATCCAATGACGAAAAACAAAAACCTCGCTATCCTTGTTACATTTGTGACGAAGATCATTTTACTAAGGAATTCCCACATCGAGCAGAGGTTGCAAAATTCGTTAAAGGTTCGCAACAACCTACTGTGTTGAAGGATATTTTTCTGACTCAATATAGAAAAATGGTTGGTTCCACCTCGACTACTTCAGAAGAGCCAATTTTGATGATGTCTCATGTAAGGATTGCGACGCGGTCGCAAGATTATGGTACTAAGAATCATGTTGATGGTAAAGAAGCAGAATCTTCTAGTGCAAATACATCAACTACACCTCCTCCTGTTTCTGGTCCACTACAAATCGAGAAAAAAAATCCAGACTTAATAATAAAACCACTCGCTAAAGGTGTTCTTCGTAAATCAGCTTTCAATCCACATGCGAGAGCTGCTCAAAATTACAACATTGTTGAAAAATTAGCTATTTCTCCTTTAGCAATGTCGGCTTTGGAAGTGCAGCAATCATGCCTAGCATAGCGTAAATTGCTTCTGTCTGCCATAGGAGCTGTAGATATTCAGGATTCTAATCTTATAATATTCGATTTAGAAAATATTACACCTTTCTTACCTCAACAAATGGCTTTCCAAATTCCAATGTTAGTCAAAAACAGACTAATCTATCGGACTGTGATTGATGAGGGAGCTTCAACGTGTATTATGTCGATTCAGTGTTGGAAATCACTTGGTTCTCCTACACCTAACCAATCTCCGACGATTCTTAAGGCTTTTTATGGTCGAGGTTTTCACCCTTTTGGTATTTTACAGGATTTACCCATAGGGGTCGAAGGTAAAATCGTAAATCTAGATGTGGAAGTGGTTGATGCCCCTCTGGATTACAACCTTCTCCTGGGTCATAGTTGGACTTATGCTATGACTACTGTTGTTTCTTCAGTCTTTCGACTCATAAAATTTCCATATCAAGGAAGGATCATTACAATATATCAGTTAACCTATTTTTCTTCGACCCAGCCTCTACAGAAACAATCCAGCACGTTGGTAAAGCGGCTATCCCTTATAAGGATGTTGGAGTAGGTTTGATTAAAGATTCTGGTTTACTAGGAACTTTTTCCTTTCCTCCTCCTAACGTATCGCCTTCTGTTGCAGCTATTCACATGATTTCGTCAGACACTGTTATGTTTGATGATCCTTGGATCATACCTTCTGACTCCGAGTTAGATTCAATTGATGGCATGATGCCTTTGAGTCCATTTGAAATTGCATACCAGGCTATACAGTCACTTTCCGACCCCTCTTCAATTGAAATTGATCCAATGAATGGGATCCATGAGGGATCACCTTCTATATCCAGTTCAACCACAACGACATTTCCTGATTTTGTTCATACTGATGAGCAGATTTGTGAATTTTTTTCTGTTGATGATTCACCATGGGAAGATCTACGTCACCGATCTTCATTTTTACTTGAACTAGATCATTTTGAAGATGATTTCGCTTCAATTTTTACTGCTGAATATGTCAAAGAATCCCATAATCCATTGCAAAATCCTAATTCTGAGTTGAATTTGGAAAATATTTCTCGAACGGTTCCAATTGACATTTCAATAAAACCAGGAATAATTGAAAACATTCATATAGGTTCTTGCTGTATTGAATATGAAATTCAAACTTATAAAGCACTATTTCAAGAATTTCGTGATGTGTTTACCTAGTCCTATGAAGAAATTCCAGGAATTGATCCATCAATTATCGTACATGAAATTAAGCCTTACCCGGATGCCAAACCTATTCGTCAACATCTACGTCAAATGCATCCTAGAAAAGCTGTTGCTATCAAAGCAGAAGTTGAAAAATTACTTCGTGCAGGTTTCATTTATCCAATTCCCTTAATGGATTGGGTATCAAATATTGTTCCTGTGACTAAAAAACAAGGAACGATACATGTATCGATTATAGGGATATTAATCGAGCTTGTCCTAAAGAAAATTATCCAACTCCCTATATCGATCAAATAATCGATGATTGTGCCGGCAGTGAAATGTTTTCCTTTATGGATGGCTTTTCCGGGTATAATCAAATAAACATACTCCCTGCTGATCAGCTAAAAACAACTTTTATTTGTCTGTGGGGGACATTTGCTTATTGCAAGTTACCCTTTGGATTGAAGAATGCTGGAGCAAATTTTCAAAGGGCAATGTATTATGCGTTTCATGACATTAAGCACATTGTGCAGCTGTATCTCGATGATTTACCTGCTCATTCCTCGCGCAGGGCTGACCATATCACTCACTTACGATCTATCTTTATGAGATGTCAGCATTATCGAATTAGGATGAATCCACACAAATGTGTTTTTTGTGTAGATTCGGGTCGCTTACTGGGATTTATTGTTTCGAAAGCAGGCATTCGCGTCGATCCGTCGAAGGTCGAAGCTATTGTTAAATTACCTCCTCCTTCGAATTTGTGCCAACTCCAAAGTTTGCAGGGGAAAGAAAACTTTTTACATCGATTCATTCCTAACTATGCCGAGCTTACAAAGGGTTTTACCCGGTTGCTGAAACAGAACATTCCATTCTTTTGGGATGAGATCGTTGATCGATATTTTGATGCACTTAAACACGCGTTGACCCATGCACCGTTATTGCATCATCCCAACTACAACCAGGATTACATTTTGTACCTCACTGCTTCTCATTCCACTATTTGTATGGTTTTAGTTTAGGAAGACGAATCTAACACTGAACATGTGATTTACTATCTTAGTCGAAATCTGCATCCGACCGAGATCCAATACACACATGTGGAGAAATTGGCATTGGAAGCTGTTCAAGTTGTCCAAAGATTTAGACACTACATCTTGTTACGTAAAACCACAGTAATTTCTGATTGCAATCCTATGATGTACATTTTAACCAAACAATTGCTAGGGGGCAAGTATTCCAAATGGATAGTCATCCTGCAGGAATTTGACTTGGAGTTTAAAAAATCCAAGGCAAAGAAATATTTGGTATTTGCGGAACTGATGTGTGATTTCCCCTCTACTGATACTGAAACTATGGTAGAAGAGCCCATTGCAGACGAATCTCTGTTTCTTATCAGTACTCTCGATCCATGGTATGGAGATATTATTGTTTATCTCCAAACCCAATATTTTCGGCTTGAAATCTCACGATCTCAGTGATGGAAAATATGCTTCCAATCCCAACAGTACAATATTATCGGTGATACACTCTATCGTCGTGGAGTGGATTCTGTTTTCCGACGTTGTCTTATTCATGAAGAAGTTGAAAAGGTCTTAAATGACTACCATTATGGAGCAGGTGGTGGTCATATGTCTGGGTATGCCACAGCCCAAAAGATATTGCACGCTGGTTATTTCTGGTCATCATTATTCAAATATTGTATTTATGCAGTCCAGAAATGCCACAATTGTCAACTTTTTGATCGTAAGATGCGTGCACCACCCGCTCCTCTTCATCCCATAATTGTTGTTGGTCCTTTCGCAAAATGGGGTATCGATTTTATTACATGTAACCCTCACTTGGCCGGGGGGCATGCATATATTATCTTAGCAGTAGATTATTTTACTAAGTGGGCCGAGGCGATGCCTACATTTGCGGTTGAGGGCAAGACTACTACAACTTTCATATTTAATCACAGAATTGCTAGGTTTGGTGTTCCTCAAGCCATTATTACAGCTCATGGAAGTCATTTTCAAAATTTCATGATGACTGAACTTACAGATCAACTTGGCCTACACCACGATAGTTCCACTCCGTATTATCCGCAAGCCAATGGTTTGGTTGAAGCCATAAATAAAGTTTTAGTCACCATGATTAGACAAATTATTGGTATTCACAAAACGAATTGGCATTCCATGTTATTTTTAGTACTTTGGGCATATCAAACCTCAGTAAAAACATCAACTGGTTTCACTCCCTTTCAACTCATTTACAGTTTGGAAGTTGTGTTTCCGATTGAATGCGAAATTCCGTCACTGAAATAAGCCATAGAATTACTCCCAGCTATGTCTGAAGAGCAGAAATGTTTTTTATACTTGGCTCAGCTGGATGAGAATCGATGAAATGCTGCAATAGCAAACGAGGCTCATGTTAAACGAATAAAAGCTCAGTATGATAGAAGTGTTACCCCTCGGAATTATTCAGAAGGAGACCTAGTCTTAGTTTATGATCAAGCCAACGATAAGCTAGGAGCTGGGATTTATTGTTAAGCGAAAGCTAGCAAAAGGGGCCTATGAGCTGATATATTTTTACGGTGTCCCTTTAGATAAACCCAGAAATGGACATTATCTGAAGTGATATTATGCTTAAACTTGGTGTGGAAATTTTTGTTAGATTAGATTTCTTTACTACTGGTGTGTCTTAGATTAGAAAAGCGTGCCTAGTTTAGAAGTGTGTTTTTTATCACTATTCCTGCTTATCTGAGTTTTACTCCTGATATTGCAGATGTCAACGTCTCTTCAAACCTACATTAGTTTTGCTGATGGTGCTTGTCGTAGTACACAAAACATTTCTTCCGCAGCTTGGGTTATCTATTCACCCTCTGACGAGTTAGTATCCATGCATGGGGTAAGCCTTGGTCAAACAACGAATAACATTGTAGAGTATAGTGCAGTGATTAAGTTATTATATGAATCCATATCGTTTGGAATTCAGAGTTTGATTGTTAGGTTGGATTCTAAACTTGTTGTATTACAGCTTAACAGAGTTTATGCCATTAGAAATCTAGTGTTATTATGGTTATTTTTAAGATTTCCTCTCTTGGAACGTGAATTTGATTACATTGAATATCAACATATTCCAAGACATTTAAATACATTAGAAGATGTAGTTGCTTCTAGTATGATAAATCGACATTTGCAATGATCAAAACAGTGAAACAAACAACATTCATAATATGTACACAGATAGCCAGTAAATAGTGATATATCATAGTATAGAAGTGTTTTAAAAAAATATACATCATCTTCGATCATAGGTTGGAAACACCTTATGATCGGAAAATGATAACACAAAAATTCAAAAATATGAGTCTACAACACGATCCTCCCATCACTGATGGTGATCACGATAAGAAACCACTGCCTGGGCCACCCTACATAGGAACCTCCTAAAAGGTCCTGGAACACCAATCACGTATCTCTGCACTCTGAGTGGAATCTCATCTATGCCCGTCTCTAGAATATCTAGAGTCAGATGCTCTAGATGATGCTCTAAATTAGACAGTATTTCTGCTGATTGGCCTACTGGGGCTGGTGCGGCTGCAACTGGTTGTCTTCTGTTATAAGGCTGGAGATGGGCTAGTCGCAGTGTGCCTGCATCTGCATTCAAAAAAAATTTGGTTATTAATTTTCAAGACAATCAAAATACAAAAAAAATTAGAACTTAGAATTTGTTGAAAATGATTTTACCTGTTTCATCGCATTATTCCCCTGCTGGGAGATTCATCTCTCAGTCACTGCGGAAATCTATCCCGGCATATGGAAAGTCCCCTATGACAAAAATTTGGCGGTCCAGACAAGGAAAATATGAAGGAGGAAATCGAACAATCTCAGCGCCCTCAATATCGTGACGGGCCATCAATGCAACCGAACGAACCATCCTAGGTTCTCGGGGTCGACCAACATCGACAGGAATACTCTACGGAGCCAACATGGGGATCCTCTCTAGAGAAAAAGTGACCACGATGGATCCATATCCAAAGTTATTTAGTTTTCCATTTTTCTCTCTAGTTAGTTGGCCTTTTACATTGGCCAACACAGCTTCGCACTAGTTGAAAATAGTGCCTCGAAAACAATCCACAGCAATGCGCATCTGGGAACCGGTAGCTACATGCAGTGCTGCACTCCCACACAGTCTGGTAATATTAAACGCAATAACTTTCAACTCAGGACGGATGCTAGTTTTTATATCAATCCATTTGTCCCTGGGTTCTGCCTCATCATTATAGAATTCTTGTCGAAGACTAGCGACAGTTTGGCCACCTGGCCTAGTCCCAAACAGGGAAAGTTGTTCGCCCCTCTTGGACAAACCAGTCAGAAAATAAATATCCTCCAGCTCAATTTCAAGCCGGTGGCCGCCAATAATGAAACACTGGTCCTGCACGTTCAACATGTTTACCAGCCATGTCAGGAGGTCTACCTATCCCCTCATGCCCTGAATGGCCCAGAATTTATACAAACCGCATGCTCTTAATGCCTGCATTGTGGGAAAATGGAGCATTGCGGCGTCATCCACATCCTCATGCTCACTTTCTCTCCAAATCAACATCTTGCTAATCCTACAATGCATAAAAAGATATGTTAGAACAATCTAATTTGAAAATTTTTGGGCGCCAAATGAGAAATTTGATTTTGAAATTTAAAAACGTTGGGACTGCACTTTCCCTTTGTACACAGTGCGTAGGAACGCACGTGCTCTGTAGGAAAAGTGTGGACCCACGACTTTTTTCTACATAGGAAGAGGTCGGGGTTTGCAGGTCCCATGTGTGGCACCTGCGGACCTCCGCAGGCGATTTATTAAACTATATTTCTCTCTTAAAAATAAAATCTAAGGCCTAAAAATGAATTGTAAATGGATGAAATGCAAGCTTAAGAGGTCGTGTATTACCTGGGACTGACGGTTCTCGATTTCGTCAGACGGATTTTCTAGAATCTTTACAGGAACTTTTTTACCCAAAAGCTTCTACTTTTCACTCTGAACTTGAATGGTAAAAGTGAAGTTGAAAAACTCCTTTTTATAATTTTTTTCGAATAGATGAATTTTTAATTTGTTTATTTTTCACTTTAAAAAGGGTATTTTGAAAGCATTTTTACTTATCTTAAACATGTATGTGTAATGTTTCAAGTTTTTGTGCAGAAATTGGATTTTTCAGGAGAATTGATCATTTTTCAACAAAGAGCATACTTTTATCACTTTTTCGGGCTCTTTTAAAAATTTACGAAAAAGCGAAACATTGGAGTTCTCTTTTAAGCCCTTTTCAGACTCTCTAAACATTAAAAGCTTGCTGAGCACTTGATTATTCGAACTCGTTAAATTAAATGAATAATCGTCCCTTCAGTATAAGTTTACCCCTTTTACGGACTGAAATGGACTATTTATGAAAAAGGTATACGTTGACTAAATAAGGTCAATAGAGTTCTCTCCTGAATTATTTTATCCTTTTTCGGGCCCGAGAGACTAAATTTACGAAAAAGTACACCCATGGAGTCTTCTTAAGTTTTTTCTTCTGACTCTCTAAAACTGAAAAAACACCGAGTTTCTCCTATACTGGACTCGTTAAAACTTAACAGTAAAGGACCTGTTCAATTTTAAACATGAACGGACCACTCCTTCTTAGGGTTTGAATCTTAAACTAAGTTGGACTCATCCAAAGGATGAGCTTATAAACAAGCAAACGTTATCCTCCTCAAGCTTGTCAAAAATAAAGAGGTACTTGCCAGAAATGGTGGGGGAAAAGAGAGAAAAATTACTTGTTTGTTTTATTTTGATTTTTCAAAAATCCAGTTAACCACTCTTGAACATGACACTTTCATTCACCTGGGTTGGGAAATCCTTTTCCTAACAGTTAATCAAACCTCATTGAAAGTTTTCAGTCGGTTTCTGGGTATTAGCTTTGGGTCAATTGTCACCAAACCATCTGCAGTGTCATTATGTGTTCAAGAGGACAGTTCAAATAAACCATTCATCTGAAAATATCTATCATCTATTTTGACCATCCCTGAGTCAGTCCTTGCCAATATATTTTCAAAACTTGATCTATGATTTCGTGTTGTGGGTTTTCCGTGGGCTTGACTACGACGCATCACTTTCTATCGACGACAACTCATAATCTAGGAAGTTGATCTAGGAATCAAAGCGTACCTTGAAATCTCGCATGCCTCAATGGCAGTTTCGCCTTCGGCGACAAAGTTGCATCATCGACCTTCAATCAAATGATTTCGTGACATGTTCGACTTCCCCTTGGGCCATTCATTCACATTTCATGGATTGTACCGGGTACTTTGAGAGCCATTGGGAGACACGGTGGTTACTCTCACACTGTTAACAGAACAATTTACATCATCGAATGGTGGTAATCAAGTGGTTTCTACCATGTTCGACTTCGACACATTCATTCACATGGATAGAATCGTACTAGTTCGAGATGCGTAAATCAAGACCTTGGATATAAGTTCTACCATCCAGGGTGCAAGGAATTTTGTTATCATTTATACAGTGGACTATTTATAAATAGATGGATGCGTCCATACTATGTCTACACATGTATATACTATGATGTACTCAAAATCATTCCTGTATTAGAACAATTTGAATTAGTTTCTAGTTAGTTTTGATCTGAGTATGGGAATGCGTACCTCAGCGATGATATACATATATTTTGCATTGAATTTTTTTACAGGTTCTGACTGGGGTGTCCACAGGATGATCCTTGAAATGATTAAGTACTGCACTCTTCATATATGATAGACTTCAGCATCATCTATTCCAGACTTTCCACTTTAGGGGGCAATCTGTTACACTGAAAATTTTCATCCTGACATTCTGCTATGTGTATGAGCTCATTATTACTCATACTTCTCCCTTTGCAAGTATAACGTATCAGTTCCTCATGTCAAGCCTTGAAAATCAGAGAAATGTTCCTAAAAATATCCTAAACTTTGGTGTCGCACTTTCTCTCTATCTTTCCTGCGGTCCCGCACCTAATGTTCAGATCTCTTGCGTACCTGAATGCACTTTATCTGTGTTAAAGGTGCGGACCCCTGTAAGATCAAAAAGGCACAAGTAAATTCTAGAAAGCTCAATAAAAGTGAATACTAGAAGCTTCTAGAAAATATCTTGCGGTGATAGAACCACTCTTGTGAGGTGCATGTATCCCTTACCTTATGGAGATAACCCCTTGATGTGAGGAGCTTATCCCTTTGAAGGAGGATTCTATCCCTTCATAGTTGGAACAGAAAACCTCCTTTTCCACTATAAAAAGAGGCATTGGGTAGCCTCAAGGGGAGTTCAAGTTTTAGAATATTTGAAGTTAAGTGATGTTGAGATTCAGACTGTGCTAACTAAGACTTTGTGAGAAGAGATTACATACCTCTATTCGTCTTGGTTGGAGGAGTGTAGAGCTTATCAAAGTAAAGGAGACTCCTGCTTCGGACCCCGGGAAGGCCTGTGCAACATCAAGGCTCAGTTTGTAAGGTTTTCCTTGTTTTTAAATTAATACAAATATACTCATTTTTCTCAATAAGCTTTCAGTTAATGGTTTATTTCATAGATTCCTTGATCACTACGATAAGCATGGTTTATGATGATTTATATACAGGTGCTATGTAATATTTTTCTTGTTTGTGACTGCAGGTTTACGAGGAAAACTCCTTCAAGCACGCGAGGGACAACAACGACTTCAAACAAGCGTTGGACATACGGTAAGTCTTTTACACCTCTATAGAGATTTTTTTAAATCATATATGCTTAGAGAAAGATTAGTTTATTTGGTTGTTTGTTGCTAGATAATTTTAGTACTAGGGAGACCTGTCTTTGTCCACAAGACGGATTAATCCACAACAGAGAACCATCAAAGGCGACGGGAAATTGAGTCATATTGGGCTACACTTCATTGTTTGAGGTGAAATAAAAGCCATACTTCGCTTATTTTTGTCTTATGAATTCATTTTCACAGCTGTTTCAGCCTATTTAGTCTTATTTCTCACTGTAAAACCAATTTGATCAACCTAATAGAGCAAGGACATGCCCATTGGGAGCCTTGGACCCGACAGATGTAGCCCAGGAGGGCTGAATTGCCTCATCATGTTGCTGTGTTGTTATGGTGAAGTTATTCTGCTGTGTATTTCTGATTCAAGATGTTAAACAATAATTTTAATTAAAATTACCTTACACATAAACTCATAAATAGTTACCAAAAACACTTTGTTTAATTTGCAAGACATGACAAACACTTTGCACACTTAATTAAATGGAAATGGATAATTTGCACAACATTTTCAAATACTTTCATTTTCAGATCACTAATGCTTTCCTCATAGCATATTATTCCATCTCAAGGCTTCATGGAGCATGTTTGGAGAAATTTTGAGCAAATTTGAAGAAATTTTGAAAAATTTTGAAGATTTTTGACTTTTTGGCAATTTCTGCATAGTCCCTAGGCCAAAAGCACAACCTGCCTCATGCTGCACTTTTGGTGGCGGCCTAAAAATGCTAAATTGTTTTCATATTTGGGTTTCTAATGGCATCTACATTAACTTGAGCCCCTGGGACAACCATGTCAGCACTTTTTGGTGGATGAAAATTTAAAAAAACCACCAGAAGAACACCTTTCTGCCCTGTTTTTCAAAAGTTCGCTGTTTTTTTTAATTACTTGTGGGAGAATGGATTTTTGGAGGTCTGGGAGAAGTATTTTTCAGTTATTGAGGATTTTATCATGTAGCAGAGAGGTATATATTTCTCTAGCATCTTTGAGATCAAGATATGGACCTCAGAAAGGTCTCCAAAAACTTCTTGCACAAAATTCACTACGTTTTCTCCTGACACGTTACGTTTTGTTGATATTTCACTGCATTTTTTCCTGGAATCTAATTTTCTCCATTTGATCAGTCAAACTCAACTCCTCCTAATGTAATTTGTCATTTTTTGAGTTGTGATGATATAATCAAGTGTAATTATGCTAGTTAGAGTAAAAAGGAGGTGGATACATGCTTGTAAATGTCTTTTATGGTCAAATGTATATGTTTTTATATCTTGAGGAGAGTTTTTTTAACCTCCCTAGTCCTTAGGTCTTAGGTGAGGGAATCATGTGAACTGCTCCTCCACTCTAAGATTCAACATATGAGAGAGGGGAAATGGTTTTTTGTCTATATTTATGCATTTCTTAGTCATTTTTATGGTTGGACATTAGATGGTGAGACTATTGTAGCTTGTACTTCAACTTTTATTCAGAAAATCAAAGGATCCGTTGCAACTATTATCTAGGAATTCATGTGAAATGAGTTTTTGATGTTGTATTTTCTCTATTATAGTCTTATATAAATGATATACATGTTCTCTTTCCATATCTTTCTTTCCTCAGTGATCTTCCTAAAATTTTGATGTTATTCTTTGTAAAGCTCTCTTTTGTTTGGGAATGTCATTTATGTAATTTTCCTTATGTTTTAATGAATTCATGACACATGCTCATTAAATATCCTCTTTAATTTTCAAACACTACACTACACCGACAAAACCTTAAGCCCATCACTAAAGTATTTCTACCTTTCTCCTTTATATATTTGCAGCTGTAACCCTTTGATACATTGACCTAGATACCTTCTTTTCATCCCTTTATCCAGTAGAAAAACCATCAAACTTTCAAAACCCTAGAGCTAACCTAACTAACCTAAAATATACTCCTCATTTAGTCAAACCCTTTGGCTGTGATTTCATAAAGAGAGCCCTCTCTGGTTTGGTAGGGCTAGCTACCAAACTAAAAGCTTGGTTTGAGGTTACCTCTATCGATATCCTTTCTCAGACTTGGGACATTATGAAGGCTAACATTTCTGGTGCCGTTGTCGGGGAGCGAAGTGATAGATCTTTCTTTGGTGTACCATATTTTTCATTGAATTCTAGGCCTGTGGGTGATAGGTCCTAGTTTTATTGAAGGCTGATTCAAGTTGCAGAGAGCCAAAGTGCAGAAGCAAGAATACACTGGCTCCAAAAAGGCACACACGATTGAATCCTGATCCACATCCAGCTTATCTCATTGAAGATCCGGAGAGACTCATCATAAAACAAAGATCTCAATATTCAGAGATTCCATCAAGTTCATCTACTTTGGTAAGGTTTACATCTTTGCCAACATAATTGTTTTTGTTTGAAGATATTACTTTCGATTTGACATTTGAGTTATCACTGTTTAGATCCAAATCAAAAACATCCTTGTCCGAAATTGTATTTGATTCTTTAATATTGTCTGAAGTAACATATCTATCTTAAGTTGTATTTGATTCTTTGAAGCATGAAACTAGTATATCATCCCTAGCATCCAATTCAGAGTCAGATTTTGATAGGAAATTTTGGAGTCAATTCGATAGGCTTTAAAAATTAGCAAACCATCTCCAATATACCTCCACTTATCCTCTTTCAGTTTCATCCATCCATACCGCTGCTTCTACATCATATACTCTCCCTCCTACACAAACACCTTCTATACCAACACTTCTTGTTGTACCTACAAGCTTACCTCCTAGAAAAACCATGGCTATATTTTCTCATTGGTTTTTCCATATCAGCTTACTGATTTACCTCAGAACTATGGACAAAGGCTTCCTCTATTTGACAAAACCGCTGATGTTACAGTGAGGCAACACAATGATAAGATCACATATTTCATAGACTTATAAGAAGTAGACAACGATGATGCCAAGATGAGAATCCTTGCTCAGATTTTCTCACGAGAAGTAAAGAAATGGTTCAGAGCCTTGGTAGCTAGTTCAATGCAGAATTCATAGCAGTTGACATATATTTTCCTAACCAAGTGTCAGGAAAAGAAAAACCCACTTCAGATATTGGCCGAGTATAATTCACCGAAGATACTGTTAGCCACCTATAAAATTTTGGCATATAAAACAGGTGGCTAAATGGTTTCTAAGTCTTCAAGAGGAACATTTACATTGAAAACCTGACATTCTTGAAGCCTTCATGTATTTTTTGTCCTCTGAAGCAATTCTCAATGCTGTGTCAATCAGAAAGCCTCACTGTTTGTGAAGAAAAATGCTATAAAAAAGGCCTCCATTTACCCTATGTCCTCCTCACAAAACCTCCATTCTTCATCACTTTTTCTCCCTTTCAAATCCCACAAAATCCCCTCACTAACCCTCCATTTCATCCTAAAATCATTTTTGAGCCTCATATTAGCCTCTGTCAGGTTTAAAAATCCATTTTCCCCCTTGCCTGAACCCCTCATTTGGCCTAAAAAAAGTACTAAATTGGCCTAAAAAACCTCTTTTACATTATATCAGGTTTTAGCCCCTGAGAGCTTAAAATCTGTAGCCCCATTCCCTCATGTAACCCCTGGCTCGCAATCAGGTGCTAAAAAGGCCGAAGTTCCACTGAAAAAACCCAAAAACCCTTTAAAAAGCATAAAAGTGCTTTTTGCTAAATTTGAAGAATTTAGCCCCCAAGGGCTTATCCTGCTTAGTCCCTCATTCATAGAACCTACACCGTGGGAGTAGGCACTTAAAGAGCCAGAGGAACCCATTCATGAGCACTTTTTCCTTTGTTTTTAAAACTTTCCAATGCGATGGGTTTTTTATTCCTCCGCCATACTTTTCAACCTCAACCGTCAGATCTATAGATCTAACGACCAGATCTATTTCTGCCTACCATACAATCTTTCTCCTTTCGAAAACACTGCGCCAAATCGATCAATCTGAGCCATCCATTTGTGTAATCTGATGGTCCGTGTCGAGCCCGATGGCCCAACACACAATGTGGCCCAATATCAAATCTCGACCGTTAGTCGTGCATGATCCGACGGTCGAAAATAAACCCGACCATCGCCTCCGTCCCGTGCACTTTCCCATAACGTGCTCATACCTCCGCCATAGGATCTCACAACCACACATCCGACGGTTCACAGACATATCGTGTAGATTTAGCGTCCGAGGGTTAATGTTCAAAAGTTGCGCGATAAAAGTGGTATTGGAGGGGACACATGGCGTGCAATGTATGGTATCGCGTGAATTTGGGAAAAACCATAAACCACCCTCGGATCCGCGCGAATACCACCGATGTTTTCTCTGCCTTACCACCCTTTCTGCTGTGTGTATGATCGTTGATCCTAGCCGTTGATAGACTTCATCCGATGGCCCAGATCCATTCTCGTCCCCGCTTAGTCCTTTTCCACCCAATCTCCCTTATGACCTCGATGAACAATCTTCGCCGTTCATCTGTTTAATCTGATGGCCCCGATATAATTCCACGCTTATCCATTATTTCTTCCCTCATCCTCCAAGAATCCCCATCACGCAACCTCAGCCATTGATCTCCATGGTCAAGTCTAATCCAACGGTCCAAAATCTCTCTCGCACCAAAAATTCTGCAGGCCTTATTTTCACCATTTTTTATGATTTTCACCACCTCTTCGCCTGCAGCCACCATCTCGCCTCTACTCTTCATCCTCCACGGGCATCCACAGCATCCATCCTCCACTCCCTAAGGATTTTTTAGTGTGTTTTTTGTGTTTTTGTATGGTATCATATAGTGTAAATCCACTCTGTTACTCAGTCACAGACAAAGGTTTTTTAAAGTGCAGAGAGGCATTTTCATAGCCTAAACGCATAGAAGCACACTGTTAAAGAGATTTTAGGCATTTTTTGTCAAAAAGATCAATGTTTAACCCTGATCAAACCATCCTGTGCCTCCAAAACCTGTACAGACACCAGAAACAATCTACAGAAGTGGCAACGTGTATCAGTGAAAAAAATTAAAGGATTAAAAGTGGATTATTGAAGATTAAGAACGTGATCCAGTGTTTAAAAGAGTTAAAAACATAGTGAAGACCTGAAAAGAAGACCAAGGCCTAATTAGGCCTAAAACACAGACCTAAAAGTGAACTAAAAGCGTTTTAGAAAAAGACAAAGAAATCTGTCAATCCAGGAAAGTTTCCACCATCACTCAGAGGCTAATTGAACCCTCTCTAGCACAAAAAACCAACCTCTCCAGCTACTAAAAGACACTTACAGCCTCATATAAAACAAAGAAGGCCTAATTACTGCAAGAACAAGAGATATTTGCCTAAAAGACATCTGAACAATTAATACAAATCAAAGGAACTTATTTCTAATTGTCAGCAAAGTGATTTTGAAGATAAAAAATAGCCCAGAAGTCAATATTTTTGACCATTAGGCCTCGAAAAGCAGAAACAGAGTTATGAAGCAAAGTTATAGGTTGAGGGCATTCCTGCCTTATGCCTTGCCTGGTTTTCAAAGGCCAGGAATTGCATTAATTATGAAATTAATTAATCTTGACCCTTAGAAAATCTCGCACTTCCAGATTTTCTTATAAATTCTCCTTGAGGACCACATTGTAATGGTTGGTCTCTGGATATCTGATTGCATGATAGTTTTATGAAGCTTACTAAAGCCCTATTTGCAATTGAAGATACATAACTTGTAATGAGAAATTTGAAGTTGTAGAGACCCACCAGGCTTGATGATTGTAATTGGTTTGAAGATCAAATACAAACTGATTTATGGCATCCTGGTCTATGTCAATGGTGATGTGTTTTCTTACTGTTAATTGTCAATTTACTTTGTGTTTTCACTCTGTCCACTTTCTTTGATGAAGAACAACAAATACAGAGCTAGGAATTACTCTTAACAGTACCCTACTCTCACTGATAAGATTTATTTCTATGTTTTCCTCCTTTGAAAGTTTCCCTTAAGAGTACATTGAAAGCAGGCTAGTTTAAAAGCACTTACCTGATCTTAGATTACTCTTTATGTTATCATCTATGTTTTTCTAATAGAATATGCTGAAAGCAAGATAGGTTCAAAGTCCTGACTTGATCTTAAGCCATTCTAAGTGTTTTAATGTTTTCTTTTGAAAGTGCATCAATGCAGGTTAGTTTCAAAGTACTGGCCTGATCTTAGATTATTTTCATGTTTTTTCCTTAACTGCATGCCAAAGCAGGACAGTTTCAAAGCACCTACTTGATCTCAGGCTGCTCTTTGTGCTTCAATTTTTTGTTCCCAATTTCTTATTTGTTTCATTCCATAAAATCAACTTTGAAGAGATCCTTTGACACAGAGGACTTGCCCCATGGATCATTCTTGAACCTTGTTGTCCAATTAAATCCTCTTGTGACTCCATAGCCTAATGGACCAAAGCTACTTTTTGCCTATCTTTCCAGTTGAATCATCCCTTCACTTGCATACATCTTCACCCTTCATTTAAACTGCCTTCACCTTCATTATACCTTTTCCCAACCAAACAAAAACAAAACAAACCCATACTCTTCATAACTAGCCTAATATCACATTTCAAGCTTTAAAGATTACATATTTAAACACACTCATAGAGAGATTCCTCTCTGGATCCAGGAGGGCTAGATCCTAGGATCCCAAAGTGGTTCATATGTTGGCTTGTAGTCTGTATCCGCCAAACTTGCAAATTATAGAGACCCTAACATTTTGGCGACTCCGCTGGGGACTAAGACCATATTAGACTTAGTTTGGTAGAAAATCACTGTGGTGGACAGTAAACCTCCTTCAAGACACTTTAAACCTTCCACCTAGCGACTCCACAGTTCTTGAATAACCAAAAGACTCCACTGGTGATCAGTAGGCCTGCTGATTATCTTTGTTTTCACAGGACTCCACTGGGAGACTGGTTTTCTTACAACAACATCCATTCTAAAGGAAACACCTAGGATTAAGCTTCTTTGTTTGAAGATATTTTGCCTCTTGATACATACTGGCTTCAAGAACAATCCATACCATAGCTTATCCTAATCCAAATCCCCCTGAAATAGTGGACAATCCTGAAAGTATTATTAGGAAGCCTTCTACATATAGGGACCCCACTTTTGTTAGACCCATTTATAGAGCCAATTCAGCACCTGAAAGCCTTACAGCTCTATTAGAAACTTAGTTTGATTTAGACTTACCAAGAAATTCACCAAGAACTAAGTCATTCGGTAGCTTAGATTAGACAAACTTTGGGCCTTCAAGCTCATCTCCTCATAGTGCTCAGCACATTGGTGATAGAGGAACCCCTCCATCCACACCTCCTGATATACATTTCATTCAAAACTTGGGTCTCTCTCACCCCAGATCTTCTCAACAGTTTGCTGCTGGTCCTAGCGTTTCTGTCACTCATATACCTGCTACTCAAGCCCATCTTTTACCTCCACAAAACATCATCATGGCAGCATGGTATGCTCCCTTGGTGTTACCATAGCCTTTAGCTCCTTTACCTAATGAATATCAGTCTAGAATTCCTCACTTCATTGGGAAAGAATCTACTACAACTCAACACCATGTGGATAGGATGGAAGATGGTTTTGACTACATGGAAATAGAAGATGAAACAATTAAGATGAGGATTTTCACCCTGAGTTTCGGAGGAGAAGTGAAGAAGTGGTTTAAAGGCTTACCTCCTAATAGCATCAATGATCTTCCCTCCTTGCTTCAAACCTTTATAAACGAATGGGAAGTTAGAAACAACCCTCTCCAAATCTTAGTAGAATATAAGAACCTTAAGAGAAATCAAGGAGAGAGTGTCTAGGACAATTCTACTAGATTTAACAGTATCTACAATGCTCTTCCACCACACATGAAACCTCCCCAAGGAATGGCCTTAGTGAAATACCCTGAAGGCTTTGATGTTGATATGGCCTACCAGCTTAGGGAGAGAGATTATAACACATTGGAAGACATGCAAAAAGGAGCAGTGATTGTTGAGGCAAACTTGCTTGAGAAAAGAGCTAGGATGAGGGCTGAGAAAAAGGTAACCTATAGGGATGACAACATAGCTTCTTCATATGATCCCAAATATGATAGTCTAGCCAAAAACATGGAGAGGATGGAAAGAATGATGGAGAAATTGGTCATCCAAGCAACAAATTAGAACAGAAACCAAAATCAAAACCAGAACCAGAACTTTAGGAGAAACAATCCCCCAAATAGACAAAGAGATTATAATCAACAAGTCATACCCCCATTCCAAGAGAATTTCCTTGATGAGGATGAAGGGATAATAGAAGAATCAAAGGGGACTGTCATAAACATGGTGGAAGTAGATGACCAGGATCACATTTTATCCTCAGAAGATAACCAGACCTCATACTCACATTGTAATGAGGAGGGGTTGGAAACTGAGGACTATAGGTTAGGATTCGAAAATGCCATCATGCAGGTTAGAGAACAATATGATATTAGAAGCAAGAAAATCCCATATACTCCCAAGCCCAAAGCCTCTGAAATCACTATCAAGAAAAGACCTGATAAGACTCCTAAAGTGACTGCTAAAAGCAGTAAATCAGCAACTAAGAAATCTAGTAAAAACAAAGATAAGGAGACCCAAACCAGTGAAAAATCAAGTCAAGAATCTAGCAACACTAGCATTACAGCTAATGCTCCTGATAAAATAGCTTCAAACATTGTACATACTAAAAACCAGCAAGCTGATCTTGCTAATAAAATGGTGCCCAACAAGACAGAATTAAACCTCTCAAAGAGTCATTCTCCTTTCAGTTTGGAGAGTGAAATTGCCAAAATTAAAATTTTTGTCCCTCTCACCGAGTTAGCCACCCAAGACGTATATAAGAGTCAAATTCTGAAAGCTTTAAACTTAGGAGAAAACAGTGACACTATCAATTTAAATGATGATCAACTAGCTCTTTTGTTTGGCCCGAAAATTGAAGCGAAATTTTAGGAAGGGGTAGTACCTCCTTTCTATGCCAACCTCAATATTCATGACAAAATCATGCATAATGCTATGCATGACTCTAGAGCTTCACACAACCTTATGCCAAAGGTGATAATGGAAAGGATAGGCCTAGAGATAACCAGACCTTACAAGGATTTATATTCCTTTGACTCTAGCAGAGTGAAGTGCCTTGGCCTATTCAAAGATCTTCGTGTGAATTTGACTCAAATCCCAGCCAAGTGCATGGTCATGGATGTTGTGGTGGCTGATGTACCTCCTAAGTATGGCATGTTGTTGTCAAGATCATGGGGTGCCAAGCTACAAGGTACAATGCAAATGGATGGGACATATGCCACTATCCCTGTCTTTAGCCAGCTTAGATGACTATACAAAGAGGCACACATGAAATTCATGGTTAGTAGCCTAGAAAAGCCCGAGAATTCCCCTCTTTACTCTGTCCATACAGACCTGGACTCTTTTATCCTTTACAATGATGAATCCATAAATGAGCCAGAGCTAGAAGACAGAAATTCAAACAACCAATTAGAGGCCCCAAATCTAGAAATAATGGCAGCTCTAGATATAGAGTAAAACGAGAGAGAAAACCTTGAACAGTGTGCTGAAACAAAGAACCAGAGTGAAAATAGCTAATATTGCAAACAACAGATTACCCAGCACTCTGAACTCCATGAAAATCCTGAAGAACAAGACCCATCACAATATGGTGCAAACCTCATAATGAAATATAATGGTGAACATAACGTTGGGGATGAAACTGATAACAATTTTGGGGACAGTCCCTTATGGTGCATGAACTTTGATGGATCTTGCACTAAAAAGAATGCAGGGGCTGGGATATGGTTGGTCAACACTGAAAACAATTACTCTAAGAGCCATGCTTTCAGACTAGATTTCAAATGCACTAACAACATTGCGGAGTATGAGGCTCTCATCCTAGGATTGCATCTATTGAAAGAACTAGGAGCCAAGAAGATAATTGTTCAGGGAGACTCAGAATTAGTCATCAAACAACTAAATGGAGAGTATACTACAAAGCATCCTATATTAATGGCATACAGGAATAATGCCATGGATTTTCTGAAAACCTTTGTAGAATATGAGCTTGTGTTTGCTCCTAGGAATCAAAACATAATTGCAAATGGATTGGCCTATGCTGCTAGTTCATATCAGGAATCACCTAGTGACAAACAGATCATCATTCAAACAAAATATAGACCTGCAGTGCCAGATAATGAGAAATATTGGCAAGTCTTTGAGGGTGACAAGAAGATAGAAGATTTCTTGCTTTGCAGGAATGAATTCAAATTACTTTATTTAGCTTCTAAATCCGAGGAAAAATGTTTAGATGAAGAGCCTCCTGATGAAGAAAAACCATCCCCCAATGTGGAAATAAACATGTTGACCAAAGGATTTGAAAAACAAATTGAAGAATACATGAAAACAGATAAGGAAGACATTGAGGTGTTATAAATTAAAGATAAGAACATACCGTAGGATTCCCGTTAGGTCCCTATATCACTAGTATAGTCCCTTATTATTGTTAGCGTAAACCCCTTATTGTTATTATTGTACCCTTGTAACCCCCATTTTGTTATTATTGTGCCCTTAAATTATTATTGTTAGGTCGGCTAGGATTACATTGTGGCCCACTAGGATTACATGATGGCCCCATGGACTCCTATATATAGAAAGGAGGTTTTGTGAATTGTATCATCCAAGAATTGTTCATTTATGTAATGTATTGGAGGTTGCCCCCTCGAAGTGGCTCATTTATAAGGCGTTGATATCTCTTTTCTTCTATTTTGGAGCTGGTTACACAACAGATTAGCACCCTTAGAGGACCTTTTCAATTTCAATGATGTGGCAAAGAAACCCACTATAGAACACACTGAGTCAGATGTTGAAGAATGCAACATAGGCAGCAAAGATAAGCCTAAAATGATTAAGTTATCTAAGTCTTTACCTGCACATGTCAAACAGAAATACATTGATCTATTTAAAGAGTTTGTTGATGTGTTTTCCTAGAGCTATGAGGACGTAAAAGCCTATGACACAAAAATAATCCAACATAAGATCCCATTGAAAGAAAACCAAAAACCCTTTAGGCAAAAATTGCGAAGAATCAACCCATTACAACTGCCTCTAGTAGAAAAGGAAATCAACAAAATGTATGAGGCAGGAATCATAGTGCCTGTGAGGTTCTCAGATTGGGTTTCTAACCTTGTAGCTGTGAGGAAAAAGATAGGAGAAATCAGATTGTGCATTGATTTCAAAAATTTAAACAGAGATTCCTTAAAGGACAATTACCCCTTCCCCAAAATGGAACATATCCTACAAAAGGTAGTTGGCTCAAAAAGGATTTCTCGGTTAGATGGCTTTTCAGGGTACAACCAAGTCTTAGTACTCCCAGAAGATCAGCTTAAGACAACCTTCACAACTCCTTGGGGCACTTTCATGTATGTGAAAATTCCTTTTAGACTAACGAATGCTGGGGCCACTTTTCAAAGGGCCATGGACATTGAATTTTCAGAAGAAATAGGGCATTTAATTGTAATTTACCTTGATGACATAACAATTTATTCCAAATCTGATGAGGAGCACCTTAAACATCTGAGAAAGGTCTTTGAAAAGTGCAGAAGGTTTAGGCTATCTTTAAATCCCAAAAAGACAGTATTTGGCCTACAAGAAGGTAAAATTCCTGGCCTTATTATATCAGAAAAAGGGGTTAAAATAGATCCAAAAAGAGTTGAAGGAATACTACAGATCAGCCACCCAAGGAACATAAAATAATTGCAGTCCTTTATTGGGAAGATTAACTTCTTAAGGAGGTTTATTCCCAACTTAGTAGAGCTCCTTAGAAACATGACTAATATGCTCAAGAAAGAAGTAGGAGTTAAGTGGATTTCAGAAGCCAAAAAGTCCTTTGAATTGGTAAAACTTTCACTCACCTGAGCACCAGTGCTAATCAGCCCAAAATTCACAAAAGATTTCCTCATTTTCTCCTTTGCATCAGAGCATACTATGGCTACTGTCCTATTGCAGAAAAATCCAGAGGGGCAAGAGCAGCCAATAGCATTTTTTAGCAAGGCACTAAGAGATGCACCCTTGAAATACAATATCATGGAAAAACATGCCTATGCCTTGGTAAAGGCCTTAAATGAATTCAGGGTGTATATTCTGCATTCTCACATCATTGCTTATGTGCCTAACATAGTGGTAAAATACATCTTGTCACAAGACCCAGATGGAAAGAGAGGTAAATGGATTGCAATAATACTAGAGTATGATTTGGAAATCAAACCCACAAAACTCATTAAAGGTCAGGGCTTAGCTCAATTAATGGCTGAATCTAACCTACAAGCTCTTGAAATTAACATGATAGATGCCTTGGATGAACATGAATAATTTCCTGCTCCCACTGTTGAAGAGAAGTTCCAAAACTCATCTTGGTCTGCTGATATCTTGTATGTGCTTACAAATCTTAATGCTCCTCCTGATTTATCAAAGAATAAGGCAAGGTTTTTAAAGTTGAAAGATAGGAATTATTGGATTTTAAATGAATGTTTATATTGGAAAAATGCTAATGGTTTATTGCTTAAATGTTTTCCTGAAGTTGATGCAGAAAGGATCAAGCATGAATTCCATGAAGGAGAGTGTGGAGGTCATCTCTACTGGAAAACCACAGCCAATAAAATCCTTAGAGTTGGCTATTACTGGCCCACCCTCTTCCAAGATGTCCATAAAATAATAGTTGCCTGCCACAAGTGCCAAATTTTTGAAGGAAAAAGAAAGCTCCTCCCCTTACCATTACAACCAATCACTGTTGAAGCTCCTTTTCAATAGTGGGGCCTAGATTTCATAGGAGAAATCCATCCTGCTTCATCTACCCAACACAAATGGATTCTCACAGCCACTGACTACTTCAAAAAATGGATAGAGGCCATCCCTTCTAGGAATGCCACAGATTCTGTTATTATAAAATTCCTTGAAGACCATATCCTATCTAGATTTGGCTACCATAGTAAGATTATTATTGATAATGATGATGCTTTTGGTTCCAAAAAGATGATTGATTTTTGTCACAGGTATCAGATTGCACTTGGTCATTCTACTGCTTACTACCCTCAGGGCAATGGGCTAGAAGAATCATCAAATAAAGTTTGGTGACCATCATCAAGAAGCTGCTTGAAGAGAATAAAAAATCATGGCATAACAAGTTGGTGCATGCTTTGTGGGTAGACAGATTGACCACAAAGAAATCCATTGGAATGTCCCCTTACCAGCTTGTTTATGGAGCAGATGCAGTGTTCCCTACCAGCCTAGGAGTACCAATGATCAAATTAGTCCAAGAAATACAGTCAGAAGAGGACAACATGGTAAGGAGGATTAATCAAACAATTCATCTCCAGCAAACAAGGGAGGAGGTCTACAATAGAGCTCAAAAAGTGCAAGAGAACATTAAAAAGTTGTTTGACAAAAGAAAAAAAGCTTGTGACTTCAAAATTGGAGACAAGGTACTCAAGTGGGACTCTAGAAGAGAAGATAAGGGAAAGCATGGAAAATTTGACAGTTTGTGGCAAGGTCCTTACATTATTCAGTCCAACATTGGTCCAAATGCATTTTTCCCGCAAGAGTTAGATGGTACAGATTTGTTTTGGGGTCCTGTCAATGGCAGGATACTCAAACATTACTACTGCTAGAATTCAGAGTTTAAAGTTTTCACTTCCATTGTAAATACCATTTCTTTGTTCAGTTTCAAAAAAAATAAAAATACAAATAAAAAAAGGGAGAAAAGAAAAGGTTCAGACAAGCTCAAAACTTGAACCTTTGAAGTTTCAAATAATGGCTCAAATCAGCCCAAAACCTGAGCCAAAGAAAGAGAAAATCTAGTTCTAAATATGCTCAAAAACTGGACCAACAAAGAAAGAAAGAAAAATCAGCTCTAACAAACTCAAAACCATAGCTGAAATGAAGAAGAGAGTGACTCTAACAAACTCAAAATCTGAGTCACAAAAGAGAAGAAGATGGATCAGCTCTAACAAGCCCAAAACCAGAGCTGGAAATGAAGAATAAAGAGTGACTCTAACAAGCTCAAAATATGAGTCACAAGAAAAGAAGGATGCTCTAAAAGTTTCACAATTTCCAGCCTTCACATTTTTGGTTGCAATTTCCTGCAAAATTTGGTTCATGTGCAACTGTCTTTATGCCATGAGCCCACATCAAACCAGACAGTCTAATCCTGGTTTGACTGTTTTTAAATTTCTGTTTTAGAATGTAGAGAAAGAAATCTACTAGACAATTTAATCCTAGTAGATATTAGTGTAGGTAGAGAAACTATGAGGCCAACTGTATAATCTGGCCTCATGGAGGAATAAGGGTAGAATTAGATTTTTTTTCCTGCTTTCAAAAAAAATTATGTAAAAGGTCTGCAAGTCTAAATGCACCTGGAAGAAAAAATGTTAGGATAGTAGGATGGGTAGGTAGGTTGTTTGGGAGAAATATTACTGCTGATATGATATTTTCATGATTTGTAGCAGCTAATCAAAGAAGAAAAGGATAGTCAAAGATCGGGCATCTGGCCTACTTCCAAAGAATTAAATCTGCAGTTCTTAACATCTTCAGGAAGAAGCCATCCCCATGTGGAGCCACTGTTAGCCACCTATAAAATTTTGGCATAGCAAACAGGTGGCTAAATGGTTTCTAAGTATTCAAGAAGAACATTTACATTGAAAACCTTCCATTCTTGAAGCCTTCATGTATTTTTTCCTCTGAAACAATCCTCAATGTTGTGTCAATAAAAAAGCCTCACTGTTTATGAAGAAAACTGTTGTAAAAAAGGCCTCCATTTTCCCTATGTCCCCCTCACAAAATCTCCATTTTTCATCACTTTTTATCCCTTTCGAATCCCACGAAATCCACTCACTAACCCTCCATTTCATCCTAAAATCCTTTTTAAGCCTCATATTACCCTCTGTCAGGTTTAAAAATCCCTTTTCCCCTTTACCGGAACCCTTCATTTGGCCTAAAAAGCACTAAATTTGGCCTAAAAACACCCAAGTTACACTATATCAGTCTTTAGCCCCAGAGGACTTATATTCTGTAGCCCTGTTCCTCATGTGACCCCCAGCCCACAACCAGGTGCTAAAAAGGGCCGAAAATCCTTTGAAAATGGCCAAAAAATCCCTTTGAAAACATAAAATACACTTTTCCGCTCTATTGAAGTTTTAGGCCCCCGAGGGCTCTTTCCGTTCAACACCCCCTCCATGGAATCAAACACTATGAAAGGGCACTTAAAAGGCTAAACGAAACTCTGATTTAACTTTTTCCCTTTGGTTCCATAGTTTCCGACGTTTTTGGTCCAAGTAAGATCTGAACCGTTGATCTCCCAAGATCAACGGTCCTGGTGCACCCTTCCATCGCATGCCCCTCTCCTCCTTTCAAAGAAAACGGTGCCCAATCTTTCAATCTGATCCATTCATTTGTGTGATCTAACGGTCTATATCGAGCCTAATAGCCCAACAAATAATGCCGCTGATCCGTGCAATCTTGACCGTCCAAAGTACAGATTTGACGGCTGTGATTGAACTCGATGGCCCACTTCCACCCCTTGCACTTTCCCATTTCACGCTCGCACCTCCATCGTTCGATCTAGCCATCTCACATCCGACGGTCCACCAACGTATTGCACGAATTTACTGTCCGACCGTTAACGCTCTGAAGCTGCGTGATATAAGCAGTTTTTCTTAGATACGTGGCGCATGCTAAATGGTATCACGTGAATTTGGGCAAAACCATAAACTGCCCTCAGACCCGCGCGAATACCACCAATGGTTTTTCGCTTACCACTTCTCATGTTGATTTTTCAAAGATTGATCATGGTCGTTGATCAAACTGATCCAACGGCCCAGATTTCTTCTCACCCCGCTCATCTCCCATCCGCCTTTTCTTCCCAATGACCTCGATAAACAATCTTCGTTGTTCATATGTTTAATCCGATGGCCCCGATATAATTCCACGCTTATCCATTATTCCTTCACTCATCCTCCAAGCAGCCCCATCACGCAACATCAGCTGCTGATCTCCATGGTCAGGTCTAATCTAATGGTCCAGATTCTCCCCCACTCCAAACCTTCATCAAACCACCATTTCACCTCCCGACATTGTTTTTCACCATTTTTTACTGCATTCACCATTTCGCCCCTGCTCTTCATCCTCCACGGGCCTCCACAGCGTCCATCCTCCACTCCCCAAGGATTTTTTAATGTGTTTTTTTTTGTTTTTGTAGGGTATTAGATAGTAAAAAATCGCACTCTGTCTCATGATCACAGATGGAGCAAATAGAGCACATAGATACTTTTTCAGAACGAAAGATTGCAGAGAATGCATCAGAAAGGGTTTTTAGACATGATTTCCATCACAGATCAGTGTCAAACCTATTCAAACCCTACTGCACCATTGAACCTGCACAGACACCACAAACGAAACAGTCTACATAAGTGGCAAAGTGTATCAGTAACAAAATTAAAGGATTAAAATTGGATTATTGAAGATTAAGAACGTGATCCAGTGTTTAAAGAGTTAAAGACACAGTGAAGACATGAAAAGAAGACCAAGACCTAATTAGGCCTAAAATGCAGACCTAAAAGTGAACTAAAAGCATTTTAGGAAAAGACAAAGGCACATGTTAGTCAAAGAAAGCTTCCACTGCCACTCAGAGGCCAATTGAACCCTCTCCAACACGAAAAGCCAACCTCTCCAGCTACAAAAAGACACCCGCAGCCTCACAGAAAACAAAGAAGGCCGAATTATTGCAAGAACAAAAGATATTGGCCAAAATACAGCTGAACAATTAATACAAATCAAGAGAAATTATTTCAAATTGTCAGCAAAGTGATTTTAAAGATAAAAAACAGCCTAGAAGCCAATATTTTTGACCATTAAGCCTTGAAAAGCAGAAACAGAGTTATGAAGCAGAGTTACAGCTGAATGCATTCCTACCTTATGCCTTGCATGGTTTTCAAAGGCCAGGAATTACATTACTGATGGAATTAATGATACTTGACCCTTAGAAATTCTCCCACTTCCAGATTTTCTTATAAATTCTCCTTGAGGATCACATTGTAAGGGTTGGTCTCTGAATATCTGATTGCATGTTATTTTTCTGAAGCTTACTGAAGCCCTGTTTTCAATTGAAGATACATAAGTTGTAATGAGAAGTTTGAAGTTGTAGAAACCCACCAGGCTTGATGTCTGTAACTGGTTTGAACATCAAATACAAGCTGATTTATGGGATCCTGGTCTATGTCAATGGTGATGTGTTTTCTTACTGTTGATTGTCAATTTACTTTGTGTTTTCACTCTGTCCACTTTCTCTGATAAAGAACAGTAAATACAGAGCTAGGAATTACTCTTAACAATACCCTACTCTCACTGATAAGCTTTATTTCTATGTTTTCCTCCTTTGAAAGTTTCCCTTAAAGAGTACATTGAGAGCAGGCTAGTTTAAAAGCACTTACCTGATCTTAGATTACTCATTATGTTTATCATCTGTGTTTTTCCAATGGAATATGCTGAAAGCAAGATAGGTTCAAAGTCCTTACTTGATCTTAAGCTATTCTAAGTGTTTTTAATGTTTTCTATTGAAATTACATCAATGCAGGTTAGTTTCAAAGTATTGGCCTGATCTTAGATTATTTTCATGTTTTTTCCTTAAGTGCATGCCAAAGCAGGATAGTTTCAAAGCACTTACTTGATCTTAGGCTACTCTTTGTTCTTCATTTGTTTTTTCTCCATTTCCTATCTGTTTCATTCCATAAAATCAACTTAAAAGATATCCTTTGACATAGATAACTTGCCCCATGGATCATTCTTGAACGTTGTTGTCCAATTAAATCCTCTTATAACTCCATAGCCCAATGGATCAAAACTGCTCTTTGCCTATTTTTTCAGCTAAATCATTCCTTCACTTGCGTACATCTTCACCCTTCATTTAAATTGACTTCATCTTCATTATACCTTTTCCCAACCAAACAAAAACAAAACAAACCCATACTCTTCATAACTAGCCTAATATCACATTTCAAGCTTTAAAGAACACATCTTTAAACACACTCATAGAGAGATCCCTCTCTGGATCCAGGAGGGCTAGATCCTAGGATCCAAAAGTGGTTCATATGTTGGCTTTGTAGTTTGTATTTGCCAAACTTGAAAATTACAGACCCTAATAGATACAACCTAATGAGTCGGTCCAAGAATATACCACCCGTTTCAATAAGGTATACAACTTCATTCCTGCCAACATCAAACCTCCACCTGATTTTTCATTGTTGCACTATCCATATGCCTTTGACCCTGGCATGGAATATCAACTTAGAGAAAGGAATCTTACCTCATTGGAGGAAATGCAGAAAAATGCAGTCAACGTTAAACCTAATATTCTGATCCAGAAGTCAAAAAGTAAAGTGGAAAAGAGAGTCACAATAAACGAAGAGCCATCAAGTTCATCCGAAGAAAATTTAGTTTGTTTGATAATAACTATAGAGAATATGGGAGATAGAATGTCTATTTCAGAAAGGCAACAAGATAATCAAGTTCAGAATCCTAGCTTTCGAGGACAACAACAACAACCACAATTTAGGATTAATCAGAGAGAAAAAAGAGCTCCAGATCAGCAAGCTCAACAACAAATACAGACTCCACTGCAGCAGAACTATGATCAAGCACTAGAAGATGATGATGATATTGTTGAAGAGAACCTTCTTTTTTCAAAAGATCAGGGACCTATTTATCTTACAGAGGATGATGAGTATATCGAAGAAACTTATGTGCTGGATAACCATGAACTTGTACTTGCAAATGATGATGGGTTGGCAGTCCAATCCGAAGACTATTAAAGGGGGTATCTAAATGATTTCAGCTCAGTGTAGAGACAATAAACTTTAAGAAACTAAGATGTTCCTATCACTCCTACTCAAAAGAGGACAAATCAGCAAAAAGATACTCAACCCAAACAAAATCCCTAAGCTAGTCAAAACAAGGAGAAGGATTCATCTGCCATAAATCAGAGCAAAAACAACGAGCCATCTACAATTTCATCAAAGAAGGATAAAGAAGTGAAAAGGAAGGAAACTCCAGCAAAAGAGTATCCTGAAAAGTGGGATACCATCATGAAAGAGGTAGACAAACAATATAACTTGTTTAGCTCAGAGAGTGAAATTTTTAAGTTAAAGGCGTCTTTTCCTCTCACTGAGTTTGTTAAGAATGATAGATATAAATCTCAGATTGCCAAGATGTTGAAAGTAGATCACATGTCAGACATGGTCAATGTCAGTGATGACCATCCCAAACTTCTATTTGGTCCAGTCGTAGATGGAAATATATGAGATAGTGAAGTCCCTCCCTTTTATCACAGCTTGAGATTTCATGATTATATTCTCCATAATGCCATGCTAGATTCTGGGGCCTCACATAATTTAATGCCGAAGACTGTCATGGATAATTTGGGGCTGGACATAACCCGATCGTATCATGACCTCTATTCTTTTGATTATGTTAGAGTTCAATGCCTTAGTCTTATCAAAGACTTAGTTGTTTCTTTGGATCAAATTCCCACTAAAAATGTGTTGATGGATGTTGTAGTTTCTGACATACCTCCAAGGTATGGCATGATACTTTCAAAGTCTTGGGGAGTTAAATTAAGTGGTACTCTACAACTTGATTTTTCATATTCAACAATTCTGGTATTTGGCCAACTTAGGAAACTATACCGAGAAGTGAAAATAAAATACATGATCACTAGTAAGGATAAGCCTAAGAATCACTGGATTCACTCTCTACATTCTAATTTAGAGTCCTTTATATTATATAATGATAGTGGTATCGATGATGTAGATATTTATCTTGTAGAAGGTGAGTAAATTTCAGAGTTTTCAAATAGTGTCCAAGCGATCTTGAAAGAAGAAAACAAAAATCATAATTTTGAAAGCTTGCAACCAAGAATTTCAGAGAAAAATCCAAAAGAGTCACAACAGAGACCAATTGAATCAGAGAAAGGTAAATATCAGATTGAGACAGCTGATCAGAAACAAGAAAAAGTTCAACCCACTGAATTTTAGTTTCCTAATGATGATGAGGGTCTTTGGACCATGTATATCGATGGTGCTTTGGGAAAAGATGGAGCTGGAATTGGAATCTGGATTCGTAGCCCTATACATTAGTCAGCTAAAGTCCCACATAATGTAATATTATGTTCTTACAAGCTAGCCTTTGATTTCTCAAACAATGAAGCAGAATATGAGGCCTTGATCACCGGTCTCCGAATTTTGAAAATGCTATGCGTGAAAAGAATCACAGTATATGGCGAATTCGAGTTGGTGATAAAGCAGGTAAAAGGGGAGTACCAATCCAAACACCCTAGGATGAGAGCTTATCGTAATGCTATTCTTGATGTTTTGAAAACTTTTCCAGAATATACATTGTCTTTGATTCCTGGAAGTCAAAATTTTATGGCTGATTCACTTGCCACAATGACCAACAATTTTAAGATTCCCATTCATGCTACTAAAAAGTTTTAAATTCATGTGAAGCATCGCTCGAATATCCCTGACAATATCATATATTGGCAAGTATTCTGGGATGAAAAAAAATTACATAACTTTCTGCAAATGAAGGAGGAGTTTGCTAACTCCCACATTGATGAAGTATACAATGGAGATGATCAGGTAATAGAGGCTACTAAAGTTGAGGTGATACAGTTGAAGGAAAACAACATTTTGTGTGGTCTAGTGCCTTTGGAAGATCTTTTTGATCATGATGATGTGGAAAAAAGGCCAACGATGGTCCCCACAAAAGTAGGTGTCGAAGATGTGAACCTTGGTATAGCGGATAACCCCAATATGGTCAAGCTATCAAGATCTTTATCCCCTGGGTTGAAAGGTAAATATACAACTCTCTTGAGTGAATTTTATGATGTTTTCACTTGGGAGTATTCATATCTAAAGGTTTACAACAAAGATATCATCCAACACACCATCCCAATCAAGCCGTATCAAAATCCTTTCCACCAGAAGTTGAGGAGAATTAATCCCAAGCTGCTACCATCGATCAAAGAAGAGGAAAATAGACTTTAAAAGGATGGTATTATAGTTCCTATTCAATTTTTAGATTGGATGTCTAATATTGTGTTGGTGAGGAAGAAGACAAAAGACAAGAGAGATTCGTCTTTGCATAGATTTCAGAAATTTGAACAAAAATTCATTAAAGGACAATTATCCTTTGCCAAAGATTGACCATAGCTTGCAGAGGGTTGTTGGAGCTTCAAGGATGTCACTTCTTGATGGATATTCAAGATACAACTAGATCTTGGTGCATGAGGATGACCAAGAGAAAACAACATTCACCGCGCCATGGGGTACCTTCATGTACACCAAAATTCCATTTGCGCTCAAGAATGCAGGGGATACTTTTCAGTGGGCTATGGAAATCTCTTTCTCGAATGAGAAGGATGTATTTCTTGTAGTTTACCTCAATTTTTTACGGTCTTTTCACATTAGGATGATGAACACTTACACCACTTGAGGATAGTATTTCAAAAATGCAAAAAATTCGGCATCTCACTGAATCCTAGAAAAAGTTTATTTTCCATGGAGGAAGGAAAATTACTTGGGCACATTATCTCAAAATATGGCATTTGCATTGGTCGCTCCAGGATCAAATAAATTATTCAATTTTACTTCTCAAGGAACAAAAAGGAGATCCAGTCTTTCGATGGAAATATAAACTTTTTGAGGATATTCATCCCCAATCTCGCTGAGAAACTGAGAGATATGACAGATATGCTGAAGAAGGACAAGGATGTAATATGGTAGGAACATGCGTAAAATTCATTTAATTCAGTCAAATTTTCTTTAACATGTGCTCCCACATTGATAAACCCCGATTATACTTTAGATTTCATAATATTTTCATTCGCTTCTAAGCACTCTTTGGCTGTCGTACTAATGCAGAAAAAGGATTCAAAGACGGAGCAACCAATTGCCTTTTTCAGCTGGACCATAAGACATGCAGCACTAAGGTACAACATAATTGAGAAGCAAGCTTTGGCCTGGGTGAAAGTGTTGAAGAAATTTCGGGTATACATCTTACATTCTCACATCATAACCTATGTTCCAAATGTAGTGGTGAAATATGTGCTGATGCAAACTAATCTGGAAGGGAGCTGGGGGAAATGGATTGCATCCATGCCTGAATATGATTTGGAGATCAAGCCGAAAAAGCTGATCAAGGGGCAGGGTTTGGAAAAGTTGATGGCATAATCTAATCTACATGCATTGAACATAAATCTGATTTCTGCACTTTCTGAGGAAGAAGTTGATGATTCGATGGCACATGTAACTCAAATTTTCATTTCATCACCTTGGTATGCTGATATAATTTATGTTTTGCAAAATTTAAATCCTTTGGTGGGTGTGTCTAAAAATAGAGGTATATCATTGAAATTAAAAGCTTCAAAGTATTGTATTTTAGATAGTGTTTTGTATTAGAAAGACCCAGGAGGTGTCTTGCTGAATTTTCTTATTGAAAGTGAAGAAAAGGAAGTGATGAGTGACTTCCACGAGGGTGATTGTGGCGGTCATTTATATTGGAAGACCACAACGAAACTTTTTTTGAGGGTTGGTTTCTATTGGCCCACTCTTTTTGCTGATTTGTACAAGACCGTGATGAGCTGTCATGAATGTCAAATTTTCCAAGGGAAGAGGAAGTTGCTCCCGCTGCCTTTTCAATCCATATCAGTCCAGACACCATTTCAGCAATGGGGTCTCGATTTCATAGGTGATACCAATCCTTCATCATCAACCCAACACGTGTATTTTGATGACTATATATTATTTTTCAAAGTGGATTGAGGCAATCCCAATCATGAAAGCAACTGATTTGGTTATCATTCAATTTTTGGAATCTAATATCTTGTATACATTTGGTTGTATGCAGAAGATCATCGCAGATAGCGCAACTAAATTTATGTCCAAAAAGATGGTGGAATTTTGTGAGAAGTATAATATCACATTGGGTCATTCGACTGCATACTACCCACAAGGTAATGGTTTGGTCGAGTCGTCGAATAAGTCTTTGGTCAATATTATCAAGAAGATGCTAGAGGAAAATAAGAAAAAATGGCATATGAAACTCATGAATGCCTTGTTGGCAGATAGAGTAAGTAATAAGAAGTCCATAGGCATGTCACATTTCGAGTTAGTGTATGGAGTTGATATAGTATTTACTACTTCTCTTGCTATTCCAGTCATGAAGATATTGCAGGAAATTGGTAGCGATTGATAAATCAAATGATCCATTTTCAAAAAACTAGGGAGGAAGTGTTTAAAAACACTTCTAAGCTTCAAGAAAGAATTAAGAAAGTGTATGACCACAAAACAAGGGCAAATGACTTCAAAATTGGTGATGTGGTCCTTCGTTGGGATGCTCGAAATGAAGATAGCATGGTAAGTTTGAGAATTTATGGGAGGGATCGTACAATATTTCAGCTTCAAGAGGAAAGAATGCTTACTTGTTGGAGAAAATGAATGGGAAAGACTATGGAGGAAGACCAGTCAATGGTAGGATTCTCAAGAACTACTTGTTTTTATCAAATTTTTGAAATTTCTCAGCATCATTGTACATATCATTTTACCTTTTCTGCCGAAGTGTGAAGGAGTTAATCATTGAAGCTTGGAGCCCGAAATGAAGGCCAGATATTTTCCATGATTGGTTGTTGGTTTCTAAGTTCAATGAGTTGTTTGTTTTAGTCAGTTAGTTTAGTTTGTTAGTCGGTTTTCAGTTTTGAGTTTAGTCCTTTTATTTTTTACTCCATGTCCAATGGATAAGGCTACTTGTTCTATGGTTTTCTTGACACCTCAAAGGAGTTTCCATCCATAGTTGGAGCCAATGTTAGTGTCAGCTAGTTCTGCCTGTCACTAGTGATCAAATGTGATCTTACAAAGTTCTTTTTAGGGTGTCAAGTCAATTTTTTATGATTTTAGTAGGTCTTCAAATAAAAATTTGGTTTTAGTAGGTCTATTAATGCTCCTTTAAAAAATTTCATGTGCTGGTCATTGCTATCTTTCAGTTGGATGAGTCATCATTGTAAAGTCTCCATTTTCATCTTAGTAATACCACCATGGTCCTCATTCAGCTCAATGTCACCATTAGGTCGTTAGCATTTAAGTCATCAAAATATGTCATTTCATTAATAAATTTGGCATGCCCTATCGATAAATAGCAACTGACCGACACGATGGGTGTTTAGTATTTAGTGTGGTGTTAGCTCCGATGTTTGGGCTGACACAACCTCATTGTAGCACCTCTTGGTATCCTCTCTGTGTATCACCTCATTGTTCGTAGAACTAATGGAGTAGTAGTAGGGAAATTGCCATAAAGTTTTGTTTCAAGTGTAATTTATTTCAAAATATGATGTAATATGTACTAATTTTCCAAAGCTACAAATTTTTCAAAGAAAAAGTGAAAAGCACATGAAGGGCCACCACACCACTATGAAGAAATTGACTTCCAAAAGCTATAAAAAAGCATCCAAATAATTTCTATCACTCATTTCATTGGCATAGAGCTCTCACTAACCAGAAAATATTACCTCAACACTTTCAACATCAAAGGACACTCTAAATAAGTGATTGGAACCCTCTCCAAGCTGCCACACTGCGTTTTCACCACTTTGTTGTGTTTTCACTCTTACAACCAAAAAACTTGTTTTCAAGGATTCTGAGGGGAAATTTAAGTTTTCATCAATGGTGTACAAGTAATTTTAAACCCTTGACACCTCATATCAGCTTTATTTCCTTGTTTTTGTGGTGAAAATCCTCCAATAACCCCCACGCTGTGTTTTTGGTGGGCAAGCTTCATTTTATCAATTAAAATAAAAAATACCTATCCCATACATATTTTACCCTTCCTCACACTCAAAAACACTCCCCACAACCCTCACACCCCCTCACTCTCATTTCCTAGACCCCTAGATCCAAACCCTAGCTCCTACACTGCGTTTTTGGCAGTTTTAGGGCTAGGACTGTGTATAATTTCCCTAGGCTAATTACTTCATCCTTTCCCTGAATTTCCACTTCCATAAAGTCCTTAATACCCCTATCTACTTTCCTAAATTTTCCTACCCTCATATCCCTTCCCTAATCCCTTCATCCCCTCCCCTCACTCACTTCTCCTATTTTTCCTACTAGGGTTTTTGCCTTGCAAACTGTCAACATGGAGGGAGAAATGAAATATTACAAAAATGGAGTTCAAATATCAAGGTTTGAGAAACTAAAAAATCATGATTTTATGTCTTATTCAGTGGCCAAGCAATGTTTTCAGAATCTAGGATGTTTAGGGTTTTGTGAGCAAATTCAGCAAGTGAAATACCATGCCAAATTGACAAGTCTGTTTGCCACTAACCTTAGGAGAGATAAGGTCACAATTGCAGGGGTGGGCTTCAAAATTTAAACTGAGGCCATAGCTACAACTACAGGGATACCAAATAGTGGCGAAAAATGGTTTAAGAGCTTAGATTTGGATGTGCGGAATTACAAATCCTTCATCAAATGTCACTACAAAGATGCCATTAAGAAAATTTTTCCTTTTGGAAAACTGCTTGATAAGTTTTATCCATTTATGAGGGCCATTATGAAGTAATTTACATGCGAGGGAAGATTTTTTAGATTTTACAAATATCATGTCAGATTTCTAATGCACTTCACAGGGGTAAAACCTCTCAACTTATCCTACTACCTCTACAAGGGCTTGGATAAAATGGTAGAGAAGGTGCAATATAGAGAGAGTGATCATCAATCCAACATTTTTCACCATGCCCTAATCAAAATTATTGCCTTGCACTAGCTTGCACAAATGAACATCACTTAGGAGACATTCATTCAATCCAATGCCTTTTTTCCCCTGGTAGTCAACCTGCTAGCCAAGGTACATCATCAACAACACCATCAACACCATCCAAGCAAAGGGAGGTTGGCTCATCTAGAAGAATTGCAGTCAAGAGGACACCTAGGTCTGAGGTGAATCAAACATATTAGAGAGGTAAGAGGCTTGTGTTTTCTCCAAACATTGTGAAAGGGGCCAAGCCTACATCAGCAGAACAGAGATCACCATCACAACATGAGGCACCTTTGCAAGATGAGGAGCCATTCCATCTTGACACTGACATGGCAGACTTGGAGGTGGATGAAGAGCACATAAAAATAGAGCAGGTCATCATGGATAAAGATGATGATATCATAGAACTCAAGGACAACTTGTTCAAGGCCAACTTCTTGATTTCATTCCTAGAGCAGGAGAATATGCAATTGAAGGTAAACCAACTACTCTTGAATAGGCATAAAGTTGATGTTAGCAAGAAGATGTAAAGGGAAAAGTAGTAGTTGACATAGATGAGTTAGATGAGAATGAAGAGGAGGTGAGAAGGAAGAGGCTAAGAACCAGGGGCATAAAAATATCACTTCAACAACAAAGAGAGGCATCTCCACCAAGCACCCAAATGACAGTGAATGAGCTCATACTGGCAAAAATTGAGCAGGACAGGGAATATTGGCTTGATAGAGTCAATGGTCATTTTGAAAAGCTCCTAAAGAGGGAAACTAAGAACAATAACATTCAGAGACACATGGCCATGCACTATTACACGAGAATTCAGGTGTCTCAGGCAAAAATCAAGCAATTGGAGGCAAAGCTCAAAGAAACCCTAATGAAGGAAGAAGAGAAGGGTAAGTTGAATTTTCTGGTTGATGCTTCCCTCATAGCATAAAATTCCATCTCAGAGCTTCATGAAGAAATTCTGGAGCAATTTTGAGCAAATTTGAAGAAATTTTGGAAAACTTTGAAGATTTTTGAGTTTTTGGCAATTTCTGCACAGTCCCTAAGCAAAAACCTTTAGTGTGCCTCATGCTGCAATTTTGATAGGGGCCTCCAAATGTTAAATGGTTTGCATATTTGGGTTTATAATGGCCTCTACATCAACTTTAGCCCCTAGGACAACCATGTCAACACTTTTTGGTGGGTCAAAATGTCAAAAAACCACTCAAAAAACACCTTTCTGCCCCATTTTTGAAAATTTCACTGCATTTTTGGAGTACTTGTGGGATAAATGGATTTTTGGAGGGCTAGGAGCAGTGATTTTTAGTGCTTGAGGATTCTATCATGTATAAGATAGGAAGATATTTCTCTAGCATCTTTTAGATCAGGACTTGGACCTCGGGAAGGCCTCCAAAAGCCTCTTGCACCAAATTCGTTGTGTTTTCCCTTGACAAACTGCGTTTTGCTGATATTTCGTTGCGTTTTTGCCTAGAAGTTAATTTTCTCCAGTTTATCAGTCAAACTCATCTTCGCCTTATGTAATTTGTCATTTTTGAGTTATGATGATATAATAATGTGTAATTATGTTGGTTAGAGTAAAAGTGAGGTGGATACATGCCTGTAAATGTCATTTATGGTCAGATGTATCGGTTTATCTATCTTGAGGAGAGTTTTGTTAACCTCCCTAGTCTTTAGGTTTAAGGTGAGGGAATCATGTGAACTGTTCCTCCACTCTAGTATTCGACCCCTGAGAGAGGAGAAATGGTTTTTTGTCTATATGTATGCATTTATTAGTCATTTTGATGGTTGGACATCAGAGGGTGAGACTATTGTAGCTTGTGCTTCAACTTTTATTCAGAAAATCAAAGGATCAGTTGCAGCTATTATCTAGTAATTCCTGTGAAGTGAGTTTTTGATGTTGTATTTTCTCTGTTATAGTATTTTATAATTGATATACATGTTCTCTTTCTATGCCTTGCTTTCTTCAGTGATATTCCTAAAATTTTGATAAGAATGATTCTTCATAAAGCTCTATTTTGTTTGGGAATATCATTTTATGTTTTCTTCCTTATGTTTTAATGAATCCAAGACACATGCTCATTAATATCACCCTTCATTTTCAAACCCTACACTACACCGACAAAACCCTAAGCCCATCACTAAAGCATTGTTATATTTCTCCTTCATATATTTGTAGCTGTAACCCTTTGACAATTTGACCTAGCTACCTAGTTTTCATCCCTGATCCAGCAGAAAAACTATCAAAATTTCAAAACCCTAGAGATGAACTAACTAGCCTAAAATCCACACTTCATCCAATCAAACCCTTTGGCTGTGATTTCATATAGAGTGTTGGGCGAAAATATGGTCATTAATTAATTGCATTTTAGTACTTGCCCAATCATTTAATTGTTGATCTGAGGATCGCAGACTTACGAAACACACTAGAAATATATGCAGGACTGAAGTGTGATTAAACTAATCCAAATTGCTTGACTGAAAGTAAATAGCATGAAATAAGTTAACTAAGAAAACATGAAATTGCATAAGGAAAACAACATAAGAAGAGCAACGAGACAATATCTGTGAGCTCACAATAATAATGGGAGAATCATATCACACTATGACAAATGAACAACATAACAATGAAAGATTACAAAATCATTATTCTAATCACAACTGGCTCTCTAATAATCATAACTTAATTACCACTAATAATGAATTCCTCTCCTTTCACATAATATACACTTAAGAATTCCCTCCTAAGAATCACCTAAGAAATCATCTCTTAGAATTACTCAATAATCACTCAAGAATCCTTCCCTCATGAAGAGAGAGCACTCTCTTTTATACATGAATTTCCTTTGAAAAGGAGATAAGCCTCTCATAATTACAGATCCACTATTATCTCAGCCATTTTCCATTATTACAAAATATGATCCCTTTAAATCCTCACACATATATCTCATAAATATTTAGATAAGATATGTTACCCATAATCTTCTCCTTTGAATAGGATTTGAATAATTATTTCCTTGAAATGGTGGAGGAAATATTCGAGAAGTATTTTGAATTAATCCTTCACATATTCCTATAAATTACAAAGCTCGTCCATACTTGAGATATTAAAGAAAAGAATATTAATTTTCTAATATTTAATCATTAATTCACTTATAATACTAAAATTAATAAAGTGGAAAATAATAAGGAAATACCAAAGTATATGTATGGAAATGGTATGATGAAGGGTTAATAGGATGATGAAATGTAAGGAAAAGGTGGATGAGAATGGGACATTTCTGAGGCCCAACATACTCCCCAACTGAACTTGTTGCATGTCCCCATGCAACCTTGCATGGATCTTCTTAAGAAATTTTGGCATTCGATCTGTGGCTTTGAGTAATGATGTTTTTCTAATAGGGAATGTTTCCAGGATGTGAAACACATGAGTAACAGCTCATGAGTAACAACTGTCATTTCCTATGGTTGGTTCTTATGTAACAACCATGAATATAAAGAATGTTGGTTCTTGTGTTAATAACATCCATTAAATTTGTCTGCATGCTGTAATAATAATTTTAACCATACATTCACTGGAAGTGATAAGCAATTAATGTGCATAAGAAATACTTTGTTTATATGTAGGAATCATGCCAATGTGTATATTAATGTGTATGCGACAAAGTATAATCAAAGTACTGTTGGAAAAGAAATGTTGGTGGATGGGTAATGAGAAGAAAAATGGAACCATGAGATGGTAATGAATGAAAAATGGAATGAAATGTTGGTAATGAATATAGCTACCCCTCCCCCCCAACAGAACTTGTTGCATGTATCCATGCAACTGAGCATAGGTTATAAAAGGAAAATGGAGCAGGGTGAGGGAATTTTCCAAATTTATTCAGTTCTAGTAGTTAAGGAATTACATGATTAAATGTTAGAAAACCACATACCTCCACTTACCCAAGAGTGATGATGAATTATGCAATAGGAATACAGTTGATGCTAGTGCTAGATCACAGAAGATGTCATTGTTGCAAGAGAAGAGAAATGTAGCTGTGAATTCTGCTACGACTGTAACTGAATCATGGGAGATCTCACTATTGCAAGATCAGAGAGATGTAACTATGAATGTTGATGCAGCTAGAACTGGATCATGTGAACTGAAGGAATCTCAATTTTCGCTGCTAAATCATGAAAAATGTGGAAGGCAGAGGATGGAACTATAGTATTTCTTGATATATGGATGAATTCATGCTGTTGTAACTACTAATGGAGTCATGAAAAGGAATGTATAGTCTTCACCTGCTACAAAAATCGATGGCACAATTCTAATCATGCGAATGAATGTGTCGATGTCGAGCATGAAGGGAAATCACTGGATTACCAACCATTGATTAAATTCATTAACCAATGCGAGGAAACTCACCATTGATGTCAATGAGTGCCAAGGTATTGGAGTACATCTCGTGAAGTGTGAATGGATGTGTTGATGTCGAGCCACTAACAAGATCCAACGATTAAGGGACATTGATGTATTCCCATGATTCTCTGCGAGAGAACTTGCCATTAAGACATGCAAGCGTCCATGTACTCACAAGGAACTCAAGTCTATATCACAGATAAGGTGCTGAGGTCGATGGGGCAAGACTTGTTGAAATGTGGACCTTAAAGAATCCCACATCAGTCAATGTGTGTTTAAAAAAAATATTGGTAGGAATATAAATGAAAAGATCTCAGAATCAGGCAGTGTATAAGGTAGGGAAATGAAATCATGGAAAGAGAGCTTGGGATTTCACGGACAAGGAAAAATGAATTGAAAAATAAGAAGGAGAATATGTATGCAGTTCAGAAAAATAGGCATGTATGAAGTCATGAAAGATACATAAATGGAAGATGGGCTGCAACACGAGGATGATTAAGGCACTTGGAAGGAAAATGTGAGTAAACATATCATGACGCAAAATGGGTTTTTGTGTAGCGGAAAATGTCATGATATGTGCAGTGAATAATTAGTGCCTCCAAGCTTCCAATGATGCATGTTTCATTGTGACTTCTAAAGAGCACTATTGCATGAAACTAGATCATCTGTGCACCTGAAAAAAACTTAGTACAAATACTGCATGAAATTTGTGAGAATGTTGAAAAACATAAAATGCAGGAATGAGTATGAATTCTAGCAACCAAATAAAATGAAATGAATTTACCTGTTGTCATTGCTCGCAAGTTCCTTTGTAGCAACTCTAAGAAACAAATTAGTGTAAATCATTTTCAGGAATGATGAGATGTTCATTTGTGAATTTTTTGTTTTGTTTTGTCTTGGTTTTTAAGTTTTTTTTATTTTTTTTTATTTTATTTATTTATTTTAAATAACATATTTATGAATATTTATTAAATCACTTTGATTAATTAAATTACTTTAAGGAGCTCGAGTTAGTAACTTTCTGAATGCCAAATAATCTTTCTAACTTAATAACTTCGTAAATAATAATTAAATATTATATTTTAGTACGAAGCTAGATTTATGCTAATTAGTAACTCTTTGGATCCCAATTAGGTTAGGTTGGTTGTCATTGCAGAACTATATTTTAAATATCTAATAATATTTCACCTGAACAAAATGCTCATCCCACATGGGTTCGGTGTCATATGTATAGGTTTACAACCATTTTGGTAAAATTATTACATACCCACTTTAATTATTACGAATATCTCGACTTCCATGGCGTCCATGACAACCCTGAGAAGCGTCAAAGGAGTAGCACAACTATGCTGAAACTCCACCAGAACAACTAGAGCATACCCACATTTAATTTTACTTATAATTCGCTACCTAACAACGAAACCCACCGCAACACACGCAACAACGTTCTTGAGCATGTCGATATGTCTTCATAGGACCTGGTGGAAGTCCAGTTTCAACAACACGCTTGGATTATGGAAAAAATACAACACAAGCTTCATTATGTTGTCGAGGGTGACCAAGAAAGTGCTAGTCTGTGGGGAAGATCACATATCACCACATTATTCTATTCTTTGCCTTTTCACCAGACACTTTCAATAATCTTGCCGACAAGAACATATCCATCCATAAGAAATCCATAAAATGCATCCAAAGAAATGAAAATAAACATTGACAGACCTAAAACAAATCCATCTATCTGCATTGGAGCACATTACTTGTTTCAACACTGCTAATTTTCTACATTCATCATTCTTTCTATAGTGCATTAAGAGAGAAGATCAAGACACGGGATGGAGTTTGAATGCAAGCCTGTAGTACACATGGAGGACTCTAGAAGCTCACATTGTCATCATTGAACTCTCAGGTAAGTGATTCCATGAATATGTGTATTGTAATTTTTTGAAATCAATTTATTTAGCTCTCTATCCAAAACCCACCATCTATCCAAAACCCAGAGATAAAAATTTTTATATTTACTTAAGTAATACTTTTGGAATAATTGATTGATTGATTAATTGGTTCAGGCTTCAGAACAGAAGATCTGAGAGTGCAAGTGAACATCTGGGGAAATCTCATCATTAGCAACGAAAGACGTGTGAAGGAACCTGGAAGAAAAGCCAAAAGTGGGAGTGATATTTTAGAAAACGAAGAGTGGAGGGAACCTTACTGCCTTTTTCTTATTAGCGTCATTGAGTACCAGTACTGAAGGAACCACATGAAGAAGAAGAAATATGATCTTTGAAGTTGATCAGTAGTAGAGATAAAGGCAGGAGAAATTCTCCGATGGAAGGAAAATGATCTTAAAGCTATTGGAGGTAGCAGTGGAGAAGTTGGGATGGAAAGGAATTCACTGGGCTATGGGAATGGAATGGATATCGAGGGAGGTAGCTCAGAAACTGGAAATAGTATATGGATCTCAATCAGCTGGTTAATCTTCCTCTCTTGTTGTTGGTCCAACTGGTGAATATAGATGACATCACCACCCAGTTAAAGGACCAAGTGCACGTGTCATGCCGCCTTTCATTAAAACGCCACATCACATTTCTTCTCGGCTCCCCTTGCCACATCACAAGAAATGCCCAGAGTATTTCCCTACTGGTGGATATCCTTAGAATACATATCTACACAGAATGATAATGATCTCATGAAAACTTCGAAACTTCAGGCAATGATGCAATCTATAGAAGATATGGAGGATTAGATCACAAGATCCTCATTGCTTAATTAACAAAAATTTGGATTCCTTGCCACTTGGATTTATTTTCTGTTATTAAATAATGAATATAAGAACTTCCCCGCCCATCCATCCAGAAGAATAGTGCGAAGACTCTCGCTCTGCTGTTGAATGGTTCGATGGGGTGAAGTCATAATAAGGATGGAGAAACGAATTACAAGGGTTAATTATCGAATCTCCGCGTATCGTGGGCCTTTAAAGTTTGACCAAAATCTATTTCTCGCTCCATTTTTTCCTTATTTTCCTTGTGAGATTCTGTTTCATAACGACAAATCCTTAGAAATTGCGTGCAGATCCTCAATCATTAATTCTAGCTGTTGTTGCTAAAGTTAGAACGAGCTCCCCATTTCTAACTTCGAATAGGAAAGAACGATATTTATCCATAATTGTGTATGGTCCATATACATCGGGTGGAAAGCATCCAACACGCACACCTGTCTTTAAGTCGTTGATTAAATATTGAAAAAGGTTACATTCTTGCTTTGATTAAACATCAATTTTCCACAGTAATGTAAAGTGTTGGTGCTTCTCAACGTGAATCCATTGCCATCAATCTTGGCGCGATGAGGGTCGATAATTCCCATCAGAGCTACAGAGCACAAAATCTATCATCTTACCAAAAAAATGCTTGGGATCCAAAGTGTTTTTAGGGAGTGGGCTGGACTTATCCCTTTTTCCTTCTTTCACGATAAGGTGAGATATTAGGAGTCAAATTTGGATTGGTTTAAAAAAAATTAAAGGAAGAATAAAAAAAATCTGAAAATTTTATTTAGCAAAATAATTTGTGAGAAAATGGAAACAAATCGTAGACAAAAAATAGATTAGAAAAAATTGTTTTATCGTTGACAATAAAAATTCTTTTGAAAACGTTAGAGGCATCCTACTTTCTGATCCTCGCGATCGCACGAAGCATGGAGGAGACATTACTTATTCTAAAGATGAAGAGTTTTATTCATATCCCTACCTACTCTACGCTAATTAAAAATTAGAAATTATTTGCCTGTAGTCAAATAGCCAATGTAACCATCCAAGCAATAGTATTATGAATATGGTCATTGTCGATTTTGTGAATGAAAAATGAAAATATGCAAAAATAAATAGATCTAACTGCTATAACTGGAAACTACCTAAATAAATATAAAAAGTCAGATCTAATCGAGTATTTACTTGGAACCATTGTTCGATAAAGCTTTTGTAGGCGATTTCCCCCACTCAGATCATGCTATAAATCTTCTTCATCTTCCTTGATCTCCTGTTTGAAGAAATTTTCACCCTCGGATGTGTAGGAGCCTCCAGATGTTGAATCTTCATTTGTTGCAGGAGGACTAATTAGACTCTCGACTACTGTCAAGATCTCCTCTTCGTGGGAAGAGGAGATCCCAACTTTTGCAAGGATCTGAGTGAGTTGTTCCAAGCTAACACTCATCACAAAACCATCTTACATATATGGGTTAATAGAGAGGTTCTTACAACACCCAAAACTAAAATCATAATGAAAATAAACTAATTACGTAAAAATCACAGATTGTAAAAATCATTCATACTGAAATAGAAAACAATTACTCTGCACATTTGTAGAAAACACACACTTGCAGAAATTGAAATTGCAGAAATTGAAATTCACACTTGCAGAAATCGAAATTGTGGAAATTGAAATTCACACCTACCTAAAAAGAAGATATCAACCAAGGAACGTCTTTATTTCAAGGAAATCAACAAAATATATGCATAGAAAATACCAACAACTAACACTGGTGCATTTTCCAAAAAGCAGGTTGTTGAGAAAGAATTTTACTTGCTGGTTACGTAGGTTCTTACCTCCCATTTTCAATACCCCATTCTTTTACAGCAAGAAAAAAAATTTACCTAAAACCAAATATTAGTGTGGTAATGCTATTTGACTTCCTCCCTGGCAAGGACACCAAAATGTTGGGCGAAAATATGGTCATTAATTAATTGCGTTGTAGTACTAGCCCAATTGTTTAATTGTCAATCCGAGGATCACAGACTTACAAAACACACTCAAAATATATGCAGTACTGAAGTGCGATTAAGCTAATCCAAATTTCTTGACTGAAAGTAAATAGCATGAAATAATTTAACTAAGAAAATAGGAAATTGCATAAGGAAAACAACATATGAAGATCAACGAGACAATATCTGTGAGCTCACAATAATAATGGAAGAATCATATCACACTATCAAAAATGAAAATCATAACAAGGAAATATTACAAAATAATTATTCTAATCATAACTGACTCTCTAATAATCATAACTTCATTACCACTAATAATTACTTCCTCTCCTTTCACCTAATCTACACTTAAGAATTCTCTCCTAAGAATCACCTAAGAAATCCCCTCTCAGAATTACTCAATAATCACTCAAGAATCCTTCCCTCGTGAAGAGAGAGCACTCTCTTTTATACATGAATTTCCATTGAAAAGGAGATAAGTCTCTCATAATTACATATCCACTATTCTCTCAACCATTTTCCATTATTACAAAATATGATCCCTTTAAATCCTCACACATATCTCTCATAAATATTTAGATAAGATATGTTACCCATAATATTTTCCTTTGAATAGGCTCTGAATAATTATTTCCTTGAAATGGTAGAGGAAATATTCGATAAGTCTTTTGAATTAATCCTTCACATATTCCTATAAATCACAAAGCTCATCCATACTTGAGATATTAATGAAAATCACATTAATTTTTTAATATTTAATCATTAATTCACTTATAATACTAAAAATAATAAAGTGGGAAATAATAAGGAAATGCCCAAGTATATGTATGGAAATGGTAATATGAAGGGTTAATAGGACAATGAAATGTAACGAAAAGGTGGATGAGAATGGGAAATTTCTGAGGTCCAATAGAAAGAGCCCTCTCTGGTTTGGTAGGGGTAGCTACCAAACTAAAAGCTTGGTTTGAGGTTAGCTCCATTGATATCCTTTCTCAGCCTTGGGAAATTGCGGAGGCTAACATTTCTGACACCATTTCCAAGAGTGAAGTGACAGATCTTCCCAGGGTGTATTATTAATTTTTCATCGAATTCTAGGCCTGTGGGTGATAGGCCCTAGTTTTCGTGAAGGATGATTCAAGTTGCAGAGAGCCAAAGTGCATAAGCAAGAATACACTGGCTCCTAAAATGCACACACGATCAAATCTTGATCCACATCCAGCTTCCCCCATTGAAAATCCATAGAGAATCATTAGAAAACAAGTACCTCAACATTCAAAGGTTCAATCGAGTTCATCTTCTTTTGGTAAGGTTTACATCTTTGCTTACTGAATTGTTTTTTCTTGAAGATATTCCTTTCGATATGAAATTTGAGTGATAGTTGTTTAGATCCAAATAAGAAACATCCTTTTCCGTAATTGTATTTGATCATTTAAGGTTGTCTGAAGTAACATCTATATCTGAAGTTGTATTTGATTCTTGGAGGCCTGAAACTAGTTTATCATCCGTACAGAAGTAGATGTCGAAGATGTGAAAATTGGTACAACGGATAACCCCAATATGGTAAAGCTATCGAGATATTTATCCCCTAAGTTGAAAGGTAAATATAAAACTCTCTTGATTGAATTTTATGATGTTTTCGCTTGGGAGTATTTATATCTAAAGGTGTACAAAAAAGATATCATCCAACACCCCATCCCAATCAAGCCAGATCAAAATCCTTTCCGCTAGAAGTTGAGGATAATTAATCCCAAGCTGCTACCATCGATCGAAAAAGAGGTAAACAGACTTTACACTGCTATTATTATAGTTCCTATTCGATTTTCAGATTGGATGCCTTATCTTGTGATGGTAAGGAAGAAGACAGGAGAGATTCATCTCTGCATAGATTTCAGAAATTTGAACAAAGTGTCATTAACTGAAAATTATCCTTTGCTGAAGATGGACCACATATTGCAGAGGGTTGTTGGAGCTTCAAGGATGTCACTTCTTGACAGATATTTAGGATACAACCAGATCTTGGTGCATGAAGATGACCAAGAGAAAACAACATTCACCATGCCATGGGGTACCTTCATGTATGCCAAAATGCCATTTGGGCTCAAGAATGTAGGGGCTACTTTTCAACGGGTTATGGACATCGATTTCCTGAATGAGAAGGATGTATTTCTTGTAGTTTATGTCAATGATGTTACGGTATTTTTATAGTAATATGATGAACACTTACACCACTTGAGGGTAGTATTTTAAAAATGCAAAAAATTCGGCATTTCACTGAATCCTAAGAAAATTTTATTTTCCATGGAGGAGGGAAAATTACTTGGGCACATTATCTCAAAAGATGGCATTCGCATTAATCCCTCCAGGATCAAAGCAATTCAACAATTGGACTTCCTAAGGAATGAAAAGGAGATTCAGTTTTTCAATGGAAAGATAAATTTTTTGAGGAGATTCATCCCCAATCTCGCTGAGCAGCTTAGAGATATGACATAAATGCTGAAGAAGGACAGTGAGGTAAGATGGTTAGAACATGAAAAAAATTCATTTGATTTAGTCAAATTTGATTTAACATGTGATCCCACATTGATCATCCCTAATTATACTTTAGATTTCATAATATTTTCATTCATAGATAAGATCATATCTATCAATATTATCGGCACTGTTCAACACAACCGTTGAACTTACTCAAAGACTGCGTGATCGATCTTACTTAAGAATTAAACATAGTAAATAACCATAAAACAGACTATGCTATTCATATACAGAATAAAGCCCTAACTTAACACAGTCATTCATAAACAGTAAGAAAAATACAAAAACATTAATATAACTCAAAATGTCTCAATGATTCATTCATTAATATCCAGATATGTCTCATACAATCTCTTTCCACCCTGTACACACAACTGCAAGGGTCTACGCACATGGCTACAATCTTTCCTAAGGTGTCCATGCACATAGCTGCATGAGCCTTTTCCTCTAACCCAAAACACAGACTCTAACTCAGTCTTACATCCAAATCCATTGCATATCATCAATCATCACTTTTCATTCCTATGACTTCTATCTAGAATCCTTATATAGTTTTGGCTTTTACAATACCATGCTCCCAAACCATGGGTGGAGTCCAACTTTCACAAAAAGGCCCATCCCATTACATAATTAAGGGGATTTGACCCACCCCAAATTCCCTAAGACCAAAAATATACTTTGTGATGTGCGCTCCACGCCTCGATCTGCAAAGTATTTACTTCGCGGGAATCTTGGCTCCAACAATGCACAACATTTTTCATTGGCTAAATATGGCAAACAAGGGTATGTTTCCTCTACTCTATGTTGCAAAATAAAAATATGTATAAAAAAAATGACAACATCATCAATGTGTTATGATTTACAAATTACAAGTCTCTTCCTATTTATAGATGACCTAAGAGACCTTTGAAATGTCTGGGAAACATTCCTTCTCACATAGCATGAAGTCTATCCTCATTAAATTTGGGTGGACAGTAACTGATCCTCATTAAATTTTTGTTGTGAATGAATACTCCAAATTGTATTGATTTTATAGGGTAAAAGGCATGGATTGTGTGCCTCAAATAAATGCACACCAGGGCCAATAATCACTAATTGAATAGTATACAATTTGAAACAATTAGATTGGCCAAGAAATAAAGCCTGTGTGTGAATTTTAGTGAAGCAAGGCGATTTTTTCTTGCTTCACAAGACTGCACCCCCAACCTTCATTTCAAAGCCAATTTGAATGATTAAACTTGGAGAGTACAAGTAACATTAATACAAATAAATTTTTTTATTTTATTTTTCCCATTGTTGTTCAAGAATACTCCAAATTCCATGGATTTCATAGGCTAAAATGTAGGGTTTGTGTGCCTCAAATAAATGCACACTTGGATTTGTAATTAATTAGCAATGATATAATGATCATTCCATCCTATGTGTTTGTGAAATTGTACCTTAGTCTTGTGGTGTAAGAACGCCCTAATGGGCCTCAGTCTTGTGGTGTAACAACACCCTAATCGGCCTCAATTATTGGGTCTGACAACGACCTTTTTGGGCCTTCGTATATGTGACATGAGAAAATATTATGAAAAATATATGAAGGAGATATGTTGAGCCCTACAACAAAGATATCATGCCAGACCTATGCTAGAGATATCATGACAGACCTACGATTGTTCCATTGCATTGTTATTGCTAATGTTCTCTCTACATAATTTCTTATGATGATATGGGGTGAATGCAATGTCAAAATGTTAAAAATATTTTAAAATGAAATTATCTACAGCAGACCCTTCTAGCCCTAAGAAAATTAACACTGTTACTACTCTACTAGTTAGTAAATATATAACAATGTAAAAGTGTGTAAAATAATAACATAAACAATATACAATTTGAATCAATCATATTGGCCAAGAAATGAAGCCTGGGTATGCATTTTAGTGAAGCAAGGAAATTTTGGATGGCTTCACCAAATGCATGCCCAACCTTCATTTCAAGGCCAAATTGAATGATTCAACTTAAAGTAAAATTTATACAATTAAATATTTTTAATTTTTCACATATATATTTATGTTGTTCAAGAATTATCCAAATTGCATGGATTTCATAGGGTTAAAGGCAGGGTTTGCATGCCTCAAATAAATGCACACTAAGACTTGTAATTTATTGGCATTGATATAATGATCATTCCATGATACGTGTCTACAAAATTTTACCTCAGTATTGTGATTTAACAATGCCCTAATGGGCCTCATTATTGTGGTGTAACAGCGCCCTAATAGGTCTTAGTCTTGTGGTGTAACAACATCCTAATGTGCGTCAATTCTTGAGTATGATAGTGGCCTCTTTGGGCCTTCTTATCTGTGATATGCGAAAATATTATGATAGAGATATGAAGGAGATATGTTGAGCCCTATGACAAAGATATCATGAAAAACCTATGTCACAGACATCATGACACACCTATGATTGTTCTGTTGCATTTTTATTGCTAATGTTCTCTCTACATGATTGCTTATGATGATATGGGGTGAATGCAATGTGAAAATGTTGAAAATATTTTTATCTACAATATAAACTTCTGGACCTAAGAATATTAATCTCGTTACTACTCTAATAGTTAGTAAATATATAACAACGTCAAAGTGTACTAATAATAAAATAAACAATCTAAAATTTGAATCAATCATATTGGCCAAGAAATGAAGCCCGGGTGTGCAATTTAGTGAAGCAAGGAAATTTTGGTTTGCTTCACAAAAATGCACACCCATCCTTCATTTCAAGGCCAAATTGAATGATTCAACTTGGATAGTATTTTTTTACTCATAAATAACATTAATACAATCAAAATTTTTAATTTTTTCACATATATATTTATGTTATTCACGAATACTCCAAATTTCATGGATTTCATAGGGTAGAAGGCAAGGTTTGTGTTCCTCAATTAAATACACACTAGGACCTGTAATTAATTGTAAGTGATATAATGATCATTCCATCCTACGGGTTTGTGAAATTGTACCTCAGTCTTGTGGTGTAACAAAACCCTAATGGGCCTCAGTCTTGTGGTGTAACAATGCCCTAATGGACCTCAATTATTAGGTATGACATCAACCTCCTTGGGCCTTCTTATTTGTGATACCAACACAACGCACTAATGCACCTCAGTCTTTGGTGTAACAATGCCCTAATGGGCCTCAGTCCTATGGCATAACAATGACTAAATGGGTCTCAGTTCTTAGGTATGAAAACAACCTTCTTGGGCCTTCTTATTTATAATATGAGAAAAAAAATATGACAATGATATGAAGGAGATATGTTGAGTCCTATGACAGAGATATCATAACATACCTTTGACAGATATATCATCGACCTATGACTATTCCACTGCATTTTTATTTTTAATGTCCTCTCTACATAATTTCTTATGATGATATTGGGTGAATGAAACGTGAAAATGTTGAAAATGTTTTAAAATGCAATTATCTACAACAAAGACTTTTAGCCCTAAGAAAATTAACATTGTTAATAATCTACTGGTTAATGTTTAACAATGAACATGGTTGAGTAAATGTTGGAAAATGCAATAAATTATATGGTTTTCAAATCTGGTCCATAAAATTAAACATCTATGTGGGGAGAGAGGCACAATTATAGGTCACCTATGGATGTTAATGAACCTATTTTCCCCGTTGAAAGTATGGATAGGTTTGCAATTTTAGTTTTTTGTTTATTTTTGGATTTTAAAGTGTTTTTAAATTTGATTCATCTTGTCAAATACTCAAAAAGGCTTTGTCCCTCTAATCCTCTTGTTGTTTTCTTTTTATTGTGTGGTGGTAGTCTTAATTATGGTAATACTTGGAGTCTTGGATTTTGGAAATACCTAGAGACAATCATGCCATGGCTAGCTATCATCCTCCTAGAGGGTGTTATAGTGAAAAGATGCAGGAGATAAGGAAGGATACGAGACACAAAGCCAGTCAATTGGAAGGCCCTCATAAGTCCATGGAAAAGGTTACTCTCTCTCTCTCTCTCTCTCTCTCGATATATATATATATATATATATATATATATATAAAGAATTCGGATGTAGGGACTAGGAAATTTTTTATATAACAGTCCCTTTTCAAAAGTTATATTTATATTTTGTATACAAGCCTAACCTTTTAGGCTTAAAAAGTGCCACATAAAATCATATAAAAGTGGGTTCGAAAATTTTATAAATTGGAAGTTAAAGTGCACACAAGTTTTTGGTACAATGGTCGCTCATTGGAATCAACTCGAGGAATCAAAGGCTTTCTGACATGTTAAAGAAATTGAAAGTTATGGGATGAGGACTTGTCGAAAAGCATGATGGATAAACAACCCATATCCTAATCAATGACCACGATTCATTCCGACAGGTCCCCTTCACTTTTCACAAACCACTATGGGGACCCCTCGGAAGTGGTTAATGGTTTTTATGAAAGCCATGCATTAGAAGTTGGTGACAGCTCATGTACCCGTAAGGTGAGCTAGGAAATCAAGTGAGCACTGACATGTCATCAATCCACCTCACCCCTCCATGTCATCTCCCATACATCCATGTCACCCTTTTGTACCCCTTATGTCATTAAGAGTTTTTATTTTTCATGCTCAATATGAAAAAGATAAAAGGTCGTACCGCTTATTATTTTCTTTGTCCTCTAGTTGCAGAGTTATGGTAACCAGCGTCCAAAGTGTACATTGTCAATTCCAAATCAAAATTCAACTCTTCATTGTCTTTGGTTACTAGGTAACTCATAGTTCAACATTTCTTCCTTGTCCTTTCTTTCAAATTGTAAACATGGAAAAAACTCGAAATCAACTAAAAAACTTGCAATCTCTATGACATATGTTCATATAACCCTTATGGAAAAAGACGTTGAAGTGTATGATTCTTGTTTCTCCTTGGGCCTTTTGGAGATTTGATAGGATATTCTTGACCCTTCTAATGAATTCGATAATATTTTTTGAGTCGTCCAGTATTGCCTTTATCATGTAATTGTCCCACTAACCTATAATTTCCCCAAATTTGTCAGTTGGTTAGTGTCTTCCCTTGTCCCACATATGAATTTTGTTATGTCTTCTTTAGGGGAGAATGTTTTTGAGGTCACTTCAGAGTTAACACACAAAGATTTTAATTTTTATACAATAGAGAATCCCAAGATATTTTCAGATGAGTCCTTACTCCTCACTTATATACGTCTTTCTAAAGAGAATAAGGAAGGTATTTTTAAACTCATTCTACCACCAAAATCCCAAATTCCTCCACTTGCAGTGAATTATCCAACAATCTTATTTTCTGAAGCTGCACAACATGTCTTAGTTATAATTTTGTCTCTTTTGGGAGAAGATGATACTGGGATGGTAAGTGAACATGCCCTGGGGTTTTTAAGTTTGATGTTGCAACTATATATTGTTTTGGATATCTTTTCTTACCTAGCCAAGTCTATCATTTTTCAATTTCAGAACTATCATATATATGGTTATTATAGACATCCCTCTATCCTGGTTTATATTTTCTTATATGTACACGCTAATAAGTTTGGCCATCTAGGTTTGAATATGTGGGATTCAAAGAATCAAAAGAAATTTGTGATTGAATGTACTAGTGTTGTAAGGAAGAAGTAAAATAATGATGGTTTTTCTTATTACTTGTCATCATTCATGCCCATTGTATACACTATTTTGAACAATCAACAACCTCTAAGTATTTTTCCTAAAGCAAACGAGTTGTTGTAGCTCAATAAGGACACCATAGTGGGGGACTGGTATATTGTTGAAGATTACATTGAGATAAGACTGTATGGGGCTGAAGTACCACCGAATCATTTGCCAATATTTTGGTTTATGGAGATATTTTCTCTTGAATTTATAAGATAGAGTCTAAATGTTGACCAAGTTCATTTTATTCCTACACACAAAGGGTATATTTTTAAGTTAGAAAGAACTATTGGGTCATTCATTGTGAATAAAAGACAAGCCCTCCTGCAAGTTGAAGGAGTTTGGATTTGATCAAGGAGAGAAGTGAAAATATTACCCTTATCATATAATTTCAAATAAAAGAGAAAAAATCAGTTTTTCACCTTATATTCATGAAAAAATGCCATAACTTGAGAAAATGAAAAATTAAGAAGCATGGATAGGTAAAAGAATAGATGTTCAAACCCCTGTAGTGAGGGAGAAGAGATTGAAAATAAATATACCTAAATAAATTGATGTTGAGATAGAAGACTCACAATTGTAGAAGAGAGAAAAGGTTCAAAGAGGAGTGAGGTACAAGTTAAATTTAAAGAGAGACCCTCAAATCAACCAGGTTTTCAAATGCAGTTTGGAAACCTAGAGTGCTCTACCTCCTCCCTTGTATCCAATGATTTGGCACCATTCTCAATTGAAGAAAATCCCTTCACCACAGAAGTGTTACAAAGGAATTTTCAATAGATTGAAGAAATAAGTCATAAGGCGAGAAGCAACATGGAAACTCAACTAACAACACAAGAAAATCTAATTTATCAAACAAGACTACTCTCAGTTATGGATTTAGAAAGGAACCAATTAAAATTATCCCTCGTGCATCCAACTGTTTAGTCTCTTCATTTATGACATAATTTTAAAACATTATATATATTCATAAATGTAGCTGAAATCCCACTGCCTGACAAGATTAATTTGTATACACAAGTAGGGGAAATGATTTATAGTGACCTAAGCAAAATCTCTTTGACAGTAAGTAAATAAGAAAATCTTTTGGAGAGTTTCAAATTAGCCCAAGCTAGAAAAGGAAAATTCTAGAGCATTGCATATTCTGCTATGAAACCATCTTACAAAATAGAAGAAAAGAGAGATCAACGACTTAGAAATCAACCTCTTTGAGGGGACAATATCCTTTACATTACATAAATGAACAATTCTTCGATGATACAAATGAAAAAACCTCATTTCTATATATAGGAGTCCAATGCGTCACAATATAATCCCAGCCAACATAACAATAACAATGTAAGGGCGCAACAATAATAATAGTGGGCTTCTATGGGGCACAATAATAACAATATGGGGACTACATGGGCACAAAAATAACAATAAGGCGGCTATACTAACAATAAAAATAAGAGGATACACTTGTATTATAGGGACCTAACATGCCCCTCTCCTTCAAACAAGTGTTTTCCTCAGCGCTTGATTATTTATGGATGCTTTTGTACAAAATTCTCATCCTCCCATGTGGAATCTTCAACAGGTAAGTTCTTCCACTTGCTGAGATACTCTGAAATTGATCGATTTCATAGTTGGCGAGTTCTTGTTTCTGTGATTGCTACAAGTTCCAATATGATTTTTCCTTCCTCGTCAAGTTCTGGAAATATTGTTTGAACTGGGAGTTTGTCACCTATAACCTTCTTTAAGCATGAAACATGGAAAACAGGGTGCACTCGAGAAAATGCAGGCAACTCCAATTTGTATTCCATAGTACCATTCTTTTGCAAAACCTTGTAAGGACCATAGTACTTTAGCGATAATTTATTATACTTCTTAGCTTACTTGAGGGACATTAGTTTGTATGGTTGTATCCATAAAAATACCTAGTCACCTACATCAAAACTTCTTTCACAACGATGTTGATATGTCTGTTGATTCATTCAATTTTGCACCAAAGTTAGGTTATCCTTTAAGAGTTGGAGAGCTTGCTGTTGATTCTCGATGTGATCTTCCACTACTTGATCATCCGTATTAGCTTTCATTTCATCCTTCAAACCATCCACCTTAGCCTCCATGTCTGCATTTAAACCATCTATGTCATCTTTGGTTACTCTTTGTGAGATCAAAATTTGTTGCACTTGGTACCATAATTTTGATATATCATACTGCAATTCTTCTTCTTCATGTGTCATAGTAGAGTTTTCTGAGGGCTTAATGGGTGTGGAATTCTTCTTTGGGGGCATTTCAGAACCCAATACTAATATCTATGCTTCAATATGTCCTTGGAATCACTTCAAACTAATTTCTCAAACAAGACTTATGCAGTTTAAAAAAAATACACCTTCTTCTTGCTTTTGAGGAGTTTGATATTGAAACTGATGTATCTTTTTTGATCTTCGATCCTATAGTAGCCCTCTGAGTCTTGTTTCCAATGAAATAGGTCAAACCTAATTTGGATTCTTCAAGATAAATTTATGCCTTATCTCTCACAATGGCCTAATTATGGAATGGTTCAACAGAGAAAAATTGTACGTCGTACCACGTGTCCCTATTTTGACCTTCAACTTTGAAATCGATACACAATAGACTACAGTCCGTGCAATTTCATTATGTTTTTACAGAATTCCAATCCAACATTTGAAATGAAATTTATGATGATTTTCCCTCAGCCACCTGTTTGATATGAAATTATGGACCCTGCAAAAATCTTAACTTCATTAGATCATATCTCCGAACATACAACGAACCAACATCTGAAATTTTACACAAATTTTCTCGTGATTTCAGTGCAAATAGGTTTTTTTGTAGCTTCTTAACTTTTGTAGAAAAAAAAATTATAGCAAAAATTTCAAGATGGCCTGTTTGCAGCAACGAAACCCTAGAATCCAAAGCTCTGATACCAAATGTTATGAAACCAACTCACAAAATAGAATAAAAGAGAGATCAACGACTTAGAAATCAACCTCTTTGAGGGGGGAACCTCCTTTACATTACATAAATGAAAAATTATTGGATGATAAAAATTACAAAACCTCATTTCTATATATAGGAGTCCAATGGGTCACAATATAATCCTAGCCGACATAACAATAACAATATAAGTGAACAACAATAACAATATTGGGCTTCTATGGGGCACAATAATAAAAATATGGAGACTACATGGGCACAAAAATAACAATAACAGGGCCATACTAACAATAACAATAAGGGGATACACTAGTATTATAAGGACCTAACATATTCAAAATGAGGACTATAAGAAGTTAGTTGTTAAATTGGGAATAAATCCAGAAAATAGGGAAGCTATCAAAACCTTGTTGCAAAACACAAAATCTGAGATGCATTCATTAAGGAAGAAGTTGAAAATGCCTAGGACTAAGCACATTCAAATAATTGAACTAACTTAGGTTGATAAAGAGAAAAAAGTGTTGATGAGAGAGTTAGTGGACGAAAACAAAGAAATTGTCATTTTGCAAAAAAATGTGTAGGGTTTACAAAAATCAATCGAAAGCCATGTTTGCACTATTGTGGTCCCAAGTGAGTCAAATGACCCCTTAGAGAAGCTTACAAAAGTTATGACAAAACTCATAATTTCAGAGGTTGAACTAAAGAAAATTAAAGACAACCTAACTGAGGTAAAGGAAAAACTTGATATCAACGACAAGCAGCTACATAGAATTAAAAAAAAACAATGATTGACCATTAAGAACAAGGAAACACAAGATGACATCAAGGAGTTAAAAACCAAATTGAAGGGAAATATCTCTCTAATTAAAGCTATAAAAATTGTTTGGGATGATATTATCAATGAGTTCTGTTCTAAATTGGATTATATTCATATAATTGCTCAACAAAAGATTATGATGAATGGGTCTAAATTAAGAATTGATGTATGCAAGAAAATTGTACAGAAAGAAGCAGTGAAGGCTAAAACTATGATTGTATAAATTATGATGTAGATTTGCAACTGGTCATGAAGTTTTAATTAAAATCACAAGACACAAACCTACTCTATTGCTCTAGAGAAGTCAATTCACAATTCAGAACATCAATCACAAACATGCAATGAGAAATGACACACATGCACGCCATATTTTTCTAGGGGAAAACAATTTGCTAAAAACTCCTTTACTTGTTTGCATTAATTTGATGAATCGAGATGTATTATAATTGCTTTGCTCAATTGAGCACAACCTACAAGTGAATAACCTATCTCTTTGCTCACTGAGAAGCTCTAACCTAGACTTAGTCAAACACTGCCTCTGCTTGAGCCCTTATTTCCTTGCGCAATTCCTTGAGAAATTAGGCTCTTATTATTTAGGAAATTCTTCCACAATGATTGCGCAATTCCCAAGGTTGATCATCTGACTGCATGCAACACCTATACACTCAAGACTAGTCTACAATTGATGTCACGCTGTCTTGGAATCTCCATCACAGTTGGGGAAATCGAATTCTCTGCATGCACTTGCTATTTTGGGCTGATTGATGAGTTAGCTGGATGATCACTGAGTTTCACTAAGTCCCACTGCACAACTAACCGTCCATTAGTTCCTCCAACAGTAAGAACTAGTTTAACTGAAAGCAACTTGAAATAACTGACCTTGATTGCTACAATCGGTACATGCAAAATAAATACTGTATGTTTGAGGAAAAAAAAAGTAAGCCTATCCAACATGGATAAATAAGATAAATTTTGTAAAGTTCAAATTAAATAATTATTCTTCAGTGACCTGTTAATTTTAACATCAATATTAAACTTATATATTTGAACATCACATCAGACATAGTTCCAATTAAATGTAAGTAAATAAAATTAAAAGTCAACATTTAATAAATATTAAAAGTATTTTAAGTTGTTTCTAGACACAATGTTCTATCAAAATTTTAAAAAGGCTCCCCTGAAATTTCGAAGCATTTTTCTTTACGATTCGCAGGAAGGCCAGATCCTTTCCCTTCTTACTCTGCCCCAAGCAATTTCGAAACCTTTTCTTTCCCGTATCTGAAGCTATAGCGGTGTTGTCCTTGGTTAATCAAAGTTTTATAATGGAGTTGTTTGTGGAGGTTGAGGAATTGTCAAGGCAGTTTGGCTTGAATTTGAGCAATTTTTTTTAAGAGATTTTGCATTAATAGTGTTTGAATCATGTTTTTAATAGTGAAAATGGATTCACTACCATCAAAATTTTTTTGAAAGAACACCCAAAATCTTGCAATTTGATATCTATAACTTGGATTTACAAAAATCCTTGTCAAATTTTCTTAAAATCTTATTCCATGATTTTCAGCGCAAAAAAACAAGCATACTAGGGAGTTGTTGATGGAAGCAACAGAATAACCCGGACTACAGTTTTGTGCCAGAATCTGATAAATAAAAATTCAAAAAATTAGGTAGTTGGAGTGTTTGAATTGCATTTTTTGATAATGAAAATAAATTCATCACCATCAAAACTCTTACAACACCCAAAATACTGAAGTTTAAATACACTAACTCATATTTTCAAAAATCTTTACCAAATTTTTTCATAACATTAACAAAAATATCTAAATTATTCTATGAATTTTTTTTAGATTACCAACCTAATTAGACTACATCTTTTATAATTTCCAACGCCTGTACGCAACAAACTTAAATTAGAATTAAACATGTTTGGATTTCTGACTTGGATGGCAGGTGAGACATTAGTTATTGCTGACAGAGCCGATAGGTAAAGCGTTTTCAAATAATTAGACTACATCTTTTATAATTTCCAACCGCTCTTCGCAACAAACTTAAATTAGAATTAAACAGGTTTGGATTTCTGACTAGGATGGCAGGTGAGACATTAGTTATTGCTGGCAGAGCCGATAGGTAAAGCGTTTTCAAATAATTAGACTACATCTTTTATAATTTCCAACGCCTCTTCGCAACAAACTTAAATTAGAATGAAACAGGTTTGGATTTCTGACTTGGATGGCAGGTGAGACATTAGTTATTGGTGGCAGAGCCGATAGGTAAAGCGTTTTCAAATTTGATCAATTCACTATTTAACAGTAACCACTTATGGCTCTTTCTTCCGGATTCCATCTTGGACATCCGGACACATACCCACATCTTACAGAAGATATAAATTCCTGTATTCACCAGAAGTTAGGTAAAAATCTTTAACTTATCTCTAAGGATTTTATGCGCTCATGTCCAACCTTCTAAAGGTCGTTACAAATTCACTGATGCCGGTCCAAGGATTTTGTTGAAAAGCCTGTAGTTGTCAAAGGATTTTGTTGAGATGTGGTAAGCAGGAGCTGTTAAACATGCCCAAATCATGTAGCACGGTAGCTGTATCAGGAAATTTACTCAATTAAGTTATTAAGGTATTGTGGAAGAAAAGATAGTTTTTAATTAAGGTTGAGGGTACTCATATACATATACCTGAAGAGAATACAACCTGCGTGTCTCTATTTTGTGTGTGGGTAAATTTGTAGAATATTACATCCATATATATAAGTATGCAATGTTGATAGGTTATAAAAGAAAAACAATTTGTTATTTTTTTAAATATATATATATATATATATATATATATATATATATATATATATAAAATATATAAAATTAGAAAATATATTTTATTACCATGAATTTAATGTTATAACTATTAAATTTCATAATATATCTCACACTATTTATAAGAAGTAAAACATCTTAACTATTTCAAAATACTACATGTCTATTCATCTTATCAAAATATTCAAAACATAAATTTACTACATTACAATACATCTACTATTCATCTAAAAGTCGTTACGCACTATCTAGGATAAGGTATGGATAAATTACCTCCGCTCCATTATTTATACCAATCCACTCTATGTTATATACTCAAATAAGTTAAATGCTAATATATGGAGAGCTTTATTATCATTATTTATGCTCTGAACATTCAAAGATTACATCATATTTTTGCATTCTTTTAACAATATTGATAGGCATAAACCAACTTAGTTCCATCTTAATATTTTATTTTATTTTTAATTTTATGTAATTTGACCAAATTAAAATGTTTTATTGATAATTATAATAATAATAATAATTATTATTATTTTTAATTCGTCAAAATAATTAACATTACAACATCTTTACCCCTTTGTGAAGTTTCAAATTGAAAATGTTGATCACTGTTTAAAATTAATAGCATTTATCAGATCTAGGAAAATAACTTTTAATACATTCAATAAGATAAGTGACTTTTGACTAAACATGAATTTAAATTTTTAATCTGATTTTCTAATTCTAAAATTTAATATGATTTTCTAAGTCTAAAATTTTGATGCAGCCCAGCTGCACCTAATCCCTCTGACGCAGCAAAGTTGCACCTTTCAGTCTCTAATGATGTTATATTTCCATCAATCTCTTATAATATTTGCCCAAATATACACTTAACCAAAATTGAGGAATCAAACCAATGTCTACACATAATTTCTGTTTGAAATTAAAACATGCCCTATTCCATTATTCCACTTTGGCTTTCTCCTCGTTATACATCTTATGACGCAAAAAAGCTGTTCATTTCATCAAACACGACGTCAGGACTCCACTAACGATGGCAGAATATAAAGGTTTAGGAAAACTTCCATTTTCCTCATTCCTCGCAGTCAAATCCTCAATTTATATATGCAACCAGAAAAACAGAGACATCAAAAGAGAGGCATCATCAATGGTGGAACTACTAATTTAACTGATAATCACAATTTCTCTTTACTTTGGTTTAATGATGGAACCCAAACCACATATTATCTTTGCTATAATTCTATATCGCATCCATTTGAATGATTAAAGCATTTGCATCTAATGATGCGAACACCGCCGGATCAATGATTCTCATGCGAAGGCCGTTAGATTATATGGATGCCAGACATTCAACTTAATATATCAATTCGGATTTATAAATTCATCGCATCCAATTTTCAGTTTAGCCTCCTCGCATATCTAAATGCGATATCCGTTGATCTCTCTGTCGCCTTGATCGAACGGTTATGAACCCAACTAAAATGATTTGTGAATATGCTATCATTTCTTTATTACTTCCGCTATATTAACATTAGTTGCAGGTCAAAATTAATAGCAGGTTCCGTGAAAGCATATGGGATTTTGATGCAGATGTCTAACATATGTTTTTAACGTTGAATAGAAGCCATGTTATAATACATTCAATATAATTTGAATCGCAAAGAATCAATTGAACTAAGCACAAACTAGATTCAACCAAACTCAATTATATTTCGAAAGAAAATAAACCTCCAGGATTTGACATTTACACAATTCACAGGCCTGATATGCAATTAAATGGCCTTCATCATATTCGTCTCACACACTCCTCTAATCTTTAACCTCTAGCTCCCTAATCTTTCTCTTTTTTCTTTTATTCAAAAGATCACAATTTATACAATTATAGATTCATGAACCAAATAAGTTTAAATCCAACAATTTCTCACTCTTTCCTAAAGTATCTCTTCAGCTCCATGCTTTTCTCAAACAAAATCCCAATTTAAATTTTCAAATCCCTCAAATCCTCACTCTTCCTAAGATTACTCAACTGTTACTAAGATCTCTTCATTCACGAAATATTCTCCACAAATTGAATTTACAATTTAGAATTTCCTCAAACTCAACTAAACATAGGAAAATAAATAAAATGATTAAGGGAACCCACTCCCTTTATTAAATGTGAAATAAGACTCATGGGTCTTCTAAGTTTTGACTAATGCTCCCGCATCAGACTCCCTGAGTTGAAAGTTTTCATGACCTCCTGATTATGTGTTTCTTCTGTCAAATCATCTAGAATCCCAAACTTTACTTTGTAACTTGGCATCTCTTTCACTATGCTGCTGCTTCATTTCTTCTGTCACTGTTTCTTTAGTCCTTCCAGGTTTCCAAATCTTATTCTATTGTTGTCCTCTTTCTTTGCTGATGCAGATTTTTTTGTTAATTTCTCTTCTTTGTTGGTTCTCTTCTTGACTGACTTCTTCATCCACAATTTCTCAATTTCCTCTTTTGATGAGTAGGCGCCAGCCCACACCCCCGTTTGCTGTGAATATTAACAAAGGTTTGATTGAATGTCAACGTGGCTTACATGTCAGCAGTGATAGGGTTTGTTATTGTAGTTGACAAGTGTCATTCCGTGGCATTACATTTACACACATGGTACTATGGATAAGAAGCAATGAATATGCTGTCATGGATTTTGTTCTCCGTATACCTTGGTTGTTCCGCCAGTAACTCGCATTCACTCTATCAGTAAATGCTACAGCTCAGTTGGTTGCCATTTCGGGTTTTCCGCCTATGGACTCGATAGTCGGTTCATTTGTGTTTTCGCTGTTGGTTTGAGCCTCCGTTGGAGGTCTGGTTCTCCTGCGCCGAAGTATCGACTTATCTCTGCATTCCTTCTGTGTCGAGGTCTCGATTTAACTCTACATTCGTTGCGATGGTGGTCGGTCTCTTCTGTAGCAACTTTGCTCGCTATTTCCTCGTTTGGACAGGGCTTGAACTTGCCCACTGTGACTTTCTTGGTCCTCTGTCTCTGAAAACTCTGTTTCAGGTTGTTCTTGGTTTTTTTTTTGTTTAATTCCTCCGCGTCATATAAATTCTTTGATTAACCTTGGCACTGGTTTATTACACAGGTACTCTTCTCCGAGAAACTCCGTCTCCAGGTTCTCTTCGACTCTGTCGATATCAACTGGTAAGCTCTCGTTCTCTGCTACACCTACTGTTCCATTTCATTCACGCGTTAACAACTTGGCTCCTTGTGAGCAGTTTGATTGGCCGAGGTACAAGGGCGTTTGTTCATCTGCAGACTTCTGGACTCTGTCACCGTGTCCAGGTTCGTTCTCAAACCCTTTCCCAATTCTGACTCCAGGTAAACTCAAGTTCTGGATGATATATGAACTGAAATCGTTTGTAATTGTTCTGTGCAGGTGTGCGAGGGTCCTCAACATCCCGACGCCCCAGTTGGCTTCCTCGTCGCCCTCTTTACGGGTAGCATCATTCCACACTTCTATTATTGTCTCTGTTGTGTCTGGTTGAAGTTAAGCCGCTTTGCTTTACTCTGTTGAATCTTGGGGTTTGTCCCTCCGTTTACCAGTTATGGTTGCTATACGTCTTGGGGAGTTCTTCTCGGTAGTTCTGAATGAAACCGTGAGGGTTTCGACCCTTTGCCTCCGGAAGGGTTTCAATGTTTTCAAACCCTGGCTGTGATGTTGTATGGCCCGAGGGTTTTTCTTTAAAAAACTTTTGTAAATTATTACAAACAATCTCTGAGAGATTCTGGACTGTAAACAAATGCTTTTTATCTATTCAGGAAGATTTTACTTATTTATGGTTTCGACTTACACAGAGAATGAAAGTAATGGCATTCCGAAGTAAATTGTTTACCTGTGGTTTTTGTTTACGCTCTTTCTGCATGTCCTGTTTGTTCTTCAGTCAACGTTTCCTTCCCATGAAACGCTGGACTTCTTGTGGAATGATTTCTCGAACACCTGTTTGCTAAAAGAAATCTCACAGCACTTTTATACTCTGTTATTTTGTTACAGCTACTCAATAAATCGATTTCCTGTTAGTACTTGTCTGAATCAAAGTAGAACAACAAATTTTTAGATTATACATAAAATGAAATTCTTTAATCTCAGAAGATTCTTCGATAATACAGATAGTCAGTTTCAAAACTAGAACTCTGGTCTATTACTCCACTGTGTTGACAGTTTGCAGAACCCTTCTCAAGTTTTTACCCTGTCCTTTTTGTATTCCAGTCCCAACTAGTTCGTTGTCATTTGGTAACCGTTCATTGTTTGTTACACATGGCATTATTCACCTTCGACTATTTATTTTTATTTTATGCATAACGAACTTAAAAGACAATCTAATGACCTATCACAGTTTCTCGATGTCAATAATTAAAAAAAACAATAATTAACTGAAACAGCTCCTACTGACAGTTACCCTCCTAATCAAAAACAAATTAACCTAGACAGGTACAAAGACCTGTAAGATAACACATTACTAAAAACATGAAAACCTGCTGACTCCTTGCCTCCCTAGTCGGATGCTCCTGCATCAGGCTCCCGGGGTAGCAAAAAGTCGTGGCTCCGCTCCATGAGGTCATCCACTGAATAGCCAATTTTCTAAATCTGTGCTGTGTCAAGCCAGGAACTGTCCTCTATAGGATGGTTCTTCCACTTGACTAGGTACTGTAAATAGTCCTTCCTGCGCGTTCTTTTGGCTACTTGTGTATCGATGATACCCTCGATCTCAAGGGGTTGCGCTGCATGCATCTGTTTTAACCAAACGTCCTCGTCACCTGGGGTATGCCGTTCTGACCTTGTTGCCTCTTCATCTTCGGAACTAGTAGTGTAAGGGAACAGGTTTGCTACATTAAAAATGGGCGAAATGCCTATTTCGGGTGGCAGCTGTATCTCATAGGCATTGGCTGAAAACTTGCGGAGAATTCTACAGGGGCCAATTTTTTTAAACTTCAACTTGTTATACTGCCCTCTTGGAAACCGTACCTTGCGTAGGTGGGCAAGGACTTCGTCTCCAACATTGAACTGAATCTCCCGCCTTTTCAAATCTGCCTGCTGTTTGTACCTTTGACCGCTGTCTATCAACTTCAATTTCACCTGTTCATGCAGATCACTCATTGCTTGAGCGAAATCTTCTCCATCTGCGCTTCTCTTTTCAAGCTTGCCCAAATCCCGCAGTTCATGCACTCCGCGAGGATGCATGCCGTACAGAACCTGAAAAGGACTGTATCCCGTACTGCGATTTGGAGAATCATTATACACAAATTCCGCTTGGGCAAGTACGCGATCCCACATCCGCGAATTTTCTCCGATTAAGCTTCGTAGCAGGTTTCCCAAACTCCTATTGACCACCTCTGTTTTCCCATCGGTCTGTGGGTGATAAGCGGAGCTGAAATTCAGTTGAGTGCCCAGCTTCTTCCACAAGGTACGCCAGAAGTGTCCTGTGAAACGTACGTCCCGGTCCGAAACAATGGATCTTGGCAAGCCATGCAGTCGAACAATTTCTGTGAAGAACAAGTGGGCTACGTGAGTAGCATCATTGGTTTTCCGACAGGGTATAAAATGTGCCATCTTCGAGAATCTATCCACCACTACCATCACGGAGTCAAATCCTCGCTGTGTTCTAGGTAAACCCAGGACAAAATCCAAACTGACTGAGTCCCATGGCCTACTTGGTATGGGCAATGGCGTATAGAGTCCTGCATTCTGGCTGTGGCCCTTTGCCAGCTGACACATTTTGCACCTGCTCACATATCTCTGCACATCTCGTCGCAACTTTGGCCAAAAATAGAAATGTTGTACCTGAGATAATGTCTTGTCTATGCCGAAATGTCCGGCTAGACCTCCGCTATGTTTTTCTCGTATGATGTTTTCCCGCATTGAACATTCGGGAATACACAACTGTCCTCCCTTAAACAGTAACCCCTCTTGTAGATTGTAGTCCAACCATGGACTGTGATTTCGCAATAAAGGGTTCTGACATGCTTCATGCGCTTCTTTAAAATCTGGATCTGTGTGATATAGATCCCTCAAATGGTCAAAACCCAGTACCTGTACTGTACTTTCTTGCAAAAGCAGAGCTCTTCTGCTTAATGCGTCTGCCACCTTGTTGGATTGTCCGCTAATATGCTTTAACACAAAAGTAAAGCTTTGCAGATATTCCACCCAATCTGCATGCTTATGATTTAGCTTGTGTTGCTGCATAACATACTGTAAAGCAGAATTGTCAGAAAATAAGACAAACTCATTACCTAACAAATAGTGCCTCCAGTGCTTCAAGGCTTGAACGACCGCATAAAATTCTTTGTCATATGACGAATACTTCTGTCTGCTTTCGTTCAAATTCTCACTGAAATAAGCAACCGGTCTGTCTTCCTGGCTAAGTACTGCCCCAATGGCTGTACCGCTGGCATCACAACGAACTTGAAAAAGTTTGTTGAAATCCGGAATCTCAAGATTGGCCTTTCAGTGATCTTTTTCTTCAGAGTCTGAAAACTGTTTTCTGCTGCTTTAGTCCAACAAAAAGGCTGATTTGCCTTCTTAATTGTATCCAACATGGGTGCACAGATTCCGCTGAAATTCTTGATAAACTTCCTGTAAAAACTTGCTAAACCATGGAAGCTTCGAACTTCAAATAGATTCTTTGGAGATGGCCAGTTTACGATTGCTGCAACCTTTTCCGGATCCATCTTCAGCTCATTCTCTGCAATCACAAAACCTAGATAAACTAGTTCTTTCTGAAAAAAGGTACACTTTTTCAGATTTATCAGCAGCTTGTTCTGCTGCAAACTTCGTAATACACTTCGAACATGTCGAAAGTGCTCCTCCTTTGTTCTACTGAAAATTAGTATATCATCCAGATATACTATCACAAATTTTCCGATAAAGTCTTTCAGTACTTCATTCATCAGTCGCATAAACGTACTGGGAGCATTGCTCAATCCGAATGGCATCACCAGCCATTCATACAGCCCTTCATTTGTCTTGAACGTTGTTTTCCACTCATCCCCCTCTCTGATTCGAATCTGGTGGTAGCCACTTTTCAAGTCAATCTTCGAAAAATAGGCTGCCCCACTCAAACAGTCCATCATGTCATCCATTCTGGGTAGTGGAAATCTGTATCGAATTGTAATCTTGTTGATAGCTCGCGAATCTGTACACATTCGCCATTCGCCACCCTTCTTGGGAGCTAATACTGTTGGGACCGCACAGGGACTCATACTTTCTCTGATCAGTCCTTTATCAAGCAGTTCTTGCACCTGTTTCCGAATTTCTTCATGATCTTTTGGACTCATACGATAAGCTGCCTTGTTTGGCAAGCTAGCTCCCCGTATAAAATCAATGCAGTGGCTAATACTTCTCTTTGGGGGCAGTTCATCTGGGAGATCATCCACTATGATATCTCCAAAATCTTGTAACATGTCCTGAATTTCCTCAGGTAAATCTGAAATCGTGGTGTGCAGTACCACTGTCCTTGGCCTTCTTACGACAGCGAAATTCACCTCACTGTCTTCAATCTGTTTCAAAAATTCTTTTCCCCCCAGCAGCAATGCTTTTACTCCACTTGCTTCTACTGTTCCTTCCTCTTTAATGGGCACAAGTGTGTGCTTGACCCCATCTTTAACAAACTTGTAACAGTTCGTTCTTCCATCATGCAACACTTTTCTGTCAAACTGCCAAGGCCTCCCTAACAGTATGTGACAGACATCCATCGGCATAACATCGCAGACAATCTTGTCTTTATATATGCCGATCTGAAACTCCACTTCGCACTGTTCATCAACTAAAAATTGATGCCCCTTTTGCAGCCATGACACCTTGTATGGAGTGGGATGTTTCAGCTTTTTCAATCCCAGCTTCTCCACCATTTCCGTGGCCACTAAATTGTCAGTGCTCCCACTGTCAATGATCAGTTTGCAGCACTTTCCCTGTGATTTGCAAACTGTCCTGAACAAAGTCTTCCTTTGATCCAGGTCCATAACCTCCTTGGCTGGCTTTAACAGCACCTTATTCAACACCAGGGCTTCCCCTGTCTCTGGTGCATCTTCCACTTCCTGTGGAGGTGCTTCCGCTTCCTCCGGCTGAGCGACATAAGCTCCTCTTCCACCTGATGGTTCGCCTTCAGGACATTCATACGATTTGTGCCCCCACTTTTGGCACCTGTAGCACTGGACAGTTCCTCTGCCCCGACCAGTTCCTCTTCCTCGCTGGGCTGGCCGTCCTCCTCTAGTGCTGTTGTCCTTCTCTGCTGTCCCTGCAGTTTTGGAACTGCTACCTTCCTCATTGGACCCTGTTCCTCTGCCTTTACCAAAGGCCTTCCCCTTCCCTCTGCCAGATCCACCTCCTCTTCTGGCATTCTTCTTCCTATTTATTTTCTCTTCAGCCTTTAGTGCAAACTGATATGCTTCTTCCAAGGTTCTGGGCGAAAGGATACCAATTTCATCTAATATCTCTCCCCTCAGCCCATTTACGAACCTTGTTGTCTTTTCTGGGGTGTCTTCCACATAACCTGCCCTCAAGTTCAGTTTATAAAATTCTTCAGTATACTCCTTAATTGTCATCCCCCTTTGTCTCAAATTCTGTACCTGTCGATACAGCATTATTTGATAATATTTGGGAAAAAATTTCTCCTTCAGTTTCGCCTCCATTCTGGCCCATTTCCTTATAGGCTGTTTTCGCTGCCTTTTCCTTTCTGCCTGTACGCTGTCCCACCACAAGGACGCATGTCCTTTCAGCTTGGTGGCAGCAAACTTCACCTGTTTGTCCTCGCTGGTTTCCTCAAATTCGAAGTATTTATTTGCTTCACTCAACCAGTCCAACAACACATCTGCCGACAAACTGCCGTCATAAGTGGAAAGCTCATGTTTCGGCTTATGACTGGACAACAGAACTGACTTCAACAATCTCAGTTCAGGTGTCACTCCTTCAAATTCATCTTCCGGTTCTGCAATATCCTCATCACTGTCATCTGCTGGGTTTCTCCTGCCCCCAGCTTCTACTGCTGCAAATCTTTGATTCAGAATCCGAATTTCATCTCGCAGTCCCTCTTCTGCCACTCTTCGGATCGCTCTACCTCTCCCCCTTCCTCTTCGACCAACTTCCATCTTCCCGCAACTTCAAACTTCTGCTCCTTCAAACTTGTGCTCCGATACCACTTGATGAGTAGGCGCCAGCCCACACCCCCGTTTGCTGTGAATATTAACAAAGGTTTGATTGAATGTCAACGTGGCTTACATGTCAGCAGTGATAGGGTTTGTTATTGTAGTTGACAAGTGTCATTCCGTGGCATTACATTTACACACATGGTATTGTGGATAAGAAGCAATGAATATGCTGTCTCAGATTTTGTTCTCCGTATACCTTGGTTGTTCCGCCAGTAACTCGCATTCACTCTATCAGTAAATGCTACAGCTCAGTTGGTTTCCATTTCGGGTTTTCCTCCTATGGACTCGATAGTCGGTTCATTTGTGTTTTCGCTATTGGTTTGAGCCTCCGTTGGAGGTCTGGTTCTCCTGCGCCGAAGTCTCGACTTATCTCTGCATTCCTTCTATGTCGAGGTCTCGATTTAACTCTACATTCGTTGCGATGGTGGTCGGTCTCTTCTGTAGCAACTTTGCTCGCTATTTCCTCGTTTGGACAGGGCTTGAACTTGCCCACTGTGACTTTCTTGGTCCTCTGTCTCTGAAAACTCTGTTTGAGGTTGTTCTTGGTTTTTTTTTTGTTTAATTCCTCCGCGTCATATAAATTCTTTGATTAACCTTGGCACTGGTTTATTACACAGGTACTCTTCTCCGGGAAACTCCGTCTCCAGGTTCTCTTCGACTCTGTCGATATCAACTGGTAAGCTCTCGTTCTCTGCTACACCTACTGTTCCATTTCATTCACGCGTTAACAACTTGGCTCCTTGTGAGCAGTTTGATTGGCCGAGGTACAAGGGCGTTTGTTCATCTGCAGACTTCTGGACTCTGTCACCGTGTCCAGGTTCGTTCTCAAACCCTTTCCCAATTCTGACTCCAGGTAAACTCAAGTTCTGGATGATATATGAACTGAAATCGTTTGTAATTGTTCTGTGCAGGTGTGCGAGGGTCCTCAACAGCCCGACGCCCCAGTTGGCTTCCTCGTCGCCCTCTTTACGGGTAGCATCATTCCACACTTCTTTTATTGTCTCTGTTGTGTCTGGTTGAAGTTAAGCCGCTTTGCTTTACTCTGTTGAATCTTGGGGTTTGTCCCTCCGTTTACCAGTTATGGTTGCTATACGTCTTGGGGAGTTCTTCTCGGTAGTTTTGAATGAAACCGTGAGGGTTTCGACCCTTTGCCTCCGGAAGGGTTTCAATGTTTTCAAACCCTGGCTGTGATGTTGTATGGCCCGAGGATTTTTCTTTAAAAAACTTTTGTAAATTATTACAAACAATCTCTGAGAGATTCTGGACTGTAAACAAATGCTTTTTATCTATTCAGGAAGATTTTACTTATTTATGGTTTCACTCGCACAGAGAATGAAAAGCAATTTGTATTCCAAAGTAAATTTTTTACCTGGTGTTATTGCTACTTTTCAGCATGTTTTGTAAAGCAAAGAACAACGCTTCTCTATGAAAAATTCGACTTCTGCGGAATGATTTAACACCGCTTGCTAAAATAAACTTCACGTTGATTTTTATAATTGCTATTTTTTATTACCAATTAACAAATCTACTGCTAGTACTGTCCAATCAAAGTAGAACAACAAATTTGTAGATTGGCTACTATTGAAAAGTTCTTTTTTAATCTCTACAGTATTCTTCAATAATATTGATACTTCGCTTCAAAACTAGATTTTCATTCATTACTCCACTGTGTTGACAGTTTGCAGAACCCTTCTCAAGTTGCTACTCTGTCCTTTTTGTATTCCAGTTCCAACTAATTCGTTGTCAGTTGGTAACCGTTCCTTGTTCGTTACACAGGGCGTTATTCACCTTCGACTATTTCTTTTTATTTTTATGCATAATGAACTAAAAAGATAATCTAATGACCTATCACAGTTTCTTGTTGACAATAATTAACAGAAAATAATAACTAACTGAAAACAACTCCTACTGACAGTTACCCTCCTAATCAAAAACAAATTAATCCTAGACAGGTACAAAGACCTGTAAAATAAAACATTTCTGAAAACATGAAAACCTGCTGACTGCTTGCCTCCCTAGTCGGATGCTCCTGCATCATCTTTACACTTTGCCCTTAGTTGAACTCCACTAACAACTAACTACTTTACATTCTCTTTTGCCATATGAAATTTTTATCCAAATTTACCTTACCTCTCTCATTTATAACCTGTTGGTTTCACTTTACAACTTCCCCTTCATTGTTATGAAAGTCAATATTTTCCTCTATATCATCAGGTTCACTTAATAACTTTTCCAGCAAATTAAATCTTCCCTCATCTTTAATAAGCATGTCATTTACATATGGCTTATCTTCCCTGTATAAAACAAAATTTCCATCACAATTATCAGATTTAAAATTACTATGCTTTTCTTTCTCCACATATAATTCTACCATCCAGTCTTTTTGCCGATTCTCTGCAAAATTCATGAAACTGTCAGCAAATTTTGTTTCGGCACTTTCCTCTGCATTACATAGTGTTCCTTGTTCTGACAGAAGGCTATCATTCAACAATTCAATAGCTAGAATCTCCTGAGGCATATCATTGTGAAATATCCTTTCATCTTCTGTACTGATAACATTGCAACAAAATGATGTTGTTTCATCTTCATATATAACAGAAACAAAATCCTGTTTTCCTAAAGCTTCTTCATAGGTTACAAACTCATAAAAATAATCAATTTCAAAATCAAAAAATTCCTGAACTTCTATATCTGTCAACATCATCATACATTCCTTCACATTTTCCATAATAATTCTATCTTGATCCTCTACTGAAAATGCCTCATTCTGGTTATCATCACAGAATCTCATTTTCTTGTCTTCAGCTTCTGGAATTATGAAAATTTCCTTGCCAATGTCATTATTCTCAAAGTTATTAAATACATGCTCAAAGTATTTTTCTAATCCCAACCATTTCTTGCAATAATCTTAATTCTTCATCGACATGCATAAGCACATTGTCCAATTGTTATCCATTACTTGTCAAACCTGAAAACATACACAACACATCAGTTTTAAAAATACAAGGCTCTTCATTTGAAGCCTTAGTGATCAGATCTTTATGCTTCTTTGAACTATTATGATATTTCATTAAGTTATTGAGAAATTCTTCTTCAACATCTTTGATTTCTTTTTCATTAACGAATACTTCTTGGACTGCAGCTTCCTGACTATGCTTGGCAACTTTATCATAGGTTTGTAGAGTACCTTCCTGTTCTACAGAATTCTCTCCATAACTCAATTTATCCAAGTAAGATATTTTTGTCTTTCTCTCTTCAATGACAAGAGTCAAGACTTTGATCCTTCAAAATATTTCTTAACTTAACTTCTTGAGTTGAGTTCTCTGTGTCAGCTTCTCTTCTCTTCACTTCACAAATCTGCAATGCATTTATTTCCTTTTCTCTTTCCACTTTCCATTAGTTTTCTACCCATGTTAAAATTCCTTCAAACATGATCTAATAAGTGTTTAATAAGAGAAGACACAACCATTCACTCATACCTTTTAATTTTCTCCACCAATTGAAGTCTTGAACTTCTTTATGAATCTCCTTTTTTGTTTTTCTTTCCTCTGCCTCTTCCACTTTTTCATGCTCAGGCTCAATTTCATACCTGCAAATGTACATTCACACAAATAATTAATCCCAAAAATATGAGACTCTCTTGTCTGTGAAGATGCTACCAACACCTTTCTCTCATGCTGATCTGTATAGATCATCTCTTCATCATTATCATCACTGTCTCCTTTCCCAAGGATAGGTCCTTTCTCTGGCTTACAAATGGATTCTCTTCTCCCATTCTCAATTGTTCAGAATATTAATTTCTTAGCAAATAATTCCCTAACAGGCCACTTAACTCTTTTCCTCACATAAAATCCTTGTTTCAATTCCTCTTTGATTCCTTTCTGTATCAGCTTCTTCAATTGACCGAGTTTTGTCTTTATCTCAGCCACCTCTATGTCAATTTCTTCCTTACTCATTCTTTTGAGTCCAACTGCTTTGACAATTTTCCTTCTCTGTCTGTGAATTTCCTTTGTTCCCCTGTTATGACTAACACTAGTCAAACTCATATCTTCCTTTGGTGAACTTTCAATATTCACTGGTGAGCTGCAACCAACCCTTCTTTCTTCTGTAACAAGTCTGTTACTTGTCACCCATACCAAATCATCCTTTTGGTATCTTTTCTTTTCCATCTCTATGAGCTCCTCACTTACTATGAGCTTTACTAAGCCTCTGCAACAACAAGTCCTCCCTGTTGCCACTTACCTCACCAATCCCCTCTCTGAACTTGGTCTTTTGGCAAGCACTGGTTCTCTATTCTCTAAAACCTCTTGAGCATTCCTCTCTAGGCTTCAACTCATCTGCACCTTTTACGAACACAACTATCCTTTTTATCCAACCTCTGTTGGAATTCTTCAAGGTTTTTCCACATTCTTCTTTCACTTAGAAATCACTTACCAACTTCCTTGACCTCTTTTTGCTGAGATACTTCCTCCTTGTCTGCATATTAATATCTATATACATAATCTTCAAACCATAGTTAAAATAACACTTACCATCTCACCTTCAAGATCTTTGTGTGATCTAGTTTCACCATTCATCTATACTGTATCTCTATGTGTTGCAATCTATCAGATTCAAAATATAATCTTCTCTCTCATATCACCATTTTACCTGTATAATCTTACCTTAAGATACATCAAAGTTTTCCTTCAAACCTGCCAAATTTCTTCAAAGATGTCTTAAAACTAATTCCCATTCCATCAGTCAAATATTTTCCAAATGATTCATGTGTCTACTATTTCATTCTTCATTCAAAAGACTTCATATAGTCAACAACTATTTCTCATATTACTCTTCATAATGAACACTTCATCTTTTAAGATCAGTTAAGATTCAATCTGATCTTTCAACATTATTTACAAAATTCATAACAGACACTAGAAATTTCTTCTGGAAATATTTTTGTAAGAAAATCTTGTCTTTCTTCTGCAAATTTCAAATTTCAATTCTTGTAGTGGCTCTTCGTTCAGATCTATTGAATCCAGTCTCCAGTCTAATTGTTCCTTCAACCATCAATATCATTGTTTTCAACAATACTTAAGCAATCTTCAATCATTCTTCAGTTTTCACAAAATTCTCTAAATCATTTAAATGTCTTTAGTGCCATTGCAAGCCACTCTTCTATTTGACTTTAAATTCAAACCCTTTTTTTACTTCAATTTACTTTTTGAATCAAACCAATCATTCAATCAATCTTACATTTAAACATTACTAAGCACTGACTTCAAATATGGAAATTTCAATTCCTGTAAGGAAAGCATCTTTTCTTGTGAAATTTCATTCCTTTGTTGTTCTCCAAACATTCAAATCAAAATAAATCTTCTTACCCGACCTGCAACACCTTATAGTAATTCATAGAATTCAATATTCTTCTTCCCCATTATGATCTCAGTATCTTTTGTGCTTTGATTTTGCTTTGATTTTTCCTACTCCAACATGCAAATGTCCCTGTCGTTCTGATAATTTGAAATACCTTTTCCTTTTAAAAAAAATAAATACTCCTCTTTTTCAGATGCAATTTATATACATGTTGTAATAAAAATCAATCTCTAAACCAAATTCCATAGAATATTAAATTCTGCTCTGATACCACAACTGACACAGCCCAGCTGCACCTACTCCCTCTAACATAGCAAAGCTACACCTTTTAGTCTCTAATGATGCCGGATTTCCATCAATCCATTATAATATTTGCCCAAATATACACTTAACCAAAATTGAGGAATCAAACCAATGTCTACACATAATTTCTGTTTGAAATTAAAACATGCCCTATTCCATTATTCCACTCCGACTTTCTCTCGTTATACATATTATGATGCAGCAAAGTTGTTAATTTCATAAAACATGATGGCAGGACTCCACTAACGATGGGTTTAGGAAAGCTTCCATTTTCCTCATTCCTCACAGTCAAATCCTCAATTTATATATGCAACCAGAAAAACAGAGACATCAAAAGAGAGGCAATATTAATGGTGGAACTACTAATTTAACTGACAATCACAATTTCTCTTTACTTTGGGTTAATGACGGAACCCAAACCACATATTATGTTTTCTATAATTCTATATCGCATCCATTTAAATGATTAAACCATATTCATCTAATGATGCGAACACCGTCGGATCAATGATTCTCATGCGAAGGTCGTTAGATTATATGGATGCTGGACAATCAACTTAATTTATCAATTTAGATTTATAAATTCATCGCATCCAATTTTCAGTTTAGCCTCCTCGCATATCTAAATGCGATATCCATTGATCTGGTTGCCGCCTTGATTGAACGGTTCTGAACCCAACTGAAATGATTTGGAATATGCTATCATTTATTTATTATGTTGGCAATATGATGTAATTTGTTGTCCTTGGTGGCAACCTACTTGATTAGTCGCCTATGATAAACAACCTATGTGATAAATATGTAAGAATGATGTATCTACAGATCAGTTCAGATGTGACAGAGAAAAAAATTCCAGTAAGTGCCAGAAAAATGATAAATATAATATGTCACAATGTATACGCTACTTTTGTGAAGGAAACCCGTGTATATACTCTACTTTTGTGAAGGGAACCGGCGTGTACATTCAGGGTTAGCATATACACAGTTTTTATGAGGTGAAGTTGCGTATACACGCGGATACGCACGCTCAAATTCATGTATGCCTTTTGTGCTCTAAAAACTATGATACCCAGGGGCATTACCATGGTATTGGCCCACTGTATTGAGCGCTGGATTATCTATTTGATCCCGTCTAGGAATACCATCGGAAGTTGTGTGGTTTTGACTCATGGTATTGATAAAGGCTAAATCTATATAAGGAGAAGAAGATCATTGTGCAAGGGTGTGCATGAGTAAGGGTTGTTGATGAATAAATATCTCTAAGGATTATCTGCATGAATGAACTCTGTTCTTAATTGATAGATCTGAATCTTTGATGCACCCATGGATCTGAGGATGGTTCAAGATCTCTAGATCTTATGATGATGATAAATCTCTAGGATGAACTGCAGCAGAAGAAATGGTGAAGATCTGGCGCAAAGTCTGCTGAAGATAATGAAGAAATATGGGTAAGTTTATAGATCTGATTTGTTTTGTAAAGTTTTCTATTTACAGATCTATACGCTAGTTAATCTCTGCAAAAGCGTGTGTATACGCGGTCTCTATTAATGAAAGGCGCGTATAGGGTTTTCTGAAGAATAAAATACACAGAAGTATACGCGGGTTGGTGTGCAGGAAAGCGCGTATGTACGCGGCTTCAGTAAAGAAAAATAGCGTATGATATTTGATTCAATGAATTTTCAGGGTTGAGTTTACATCTGCATATCTATTCTGAAGTCTGGGTTATCTCTGATATTATGGTTACAGTGGTCTCACTGTTCTGTTTGAAGTATTGGGCAAAGTATGTTTGTTGATAAGTGAAGGGTTGTGTTGAAGTTGTTTGATCCAGTATTAAAATTGATGAAATGTGGTCTGCAGTGGATCTAAGGGTTGAAGCCTTCAGTATGAAAGTAGAAGCTTTCTGCCAGTAGAGGCTGGTGCTAATATCAGGGGGTAGTAGCTTCCTTCCAGGAGAGGCTGGTAAACGAGAGCAGGGGGTTGTAGCTCCCTTCTAGGAGAGGCTGGTAAACGAGAGAACGTTGTAGCCTTCTGCAGGTGGGTGCCTGCGTGCTGGTATGAGTCTGCGCCAGTACATGGTTGTAAGATGTTTTCTTTATAATAAATATTGAAGACTGAGACGACGATAGTGGTGGTTTTCTCCCGACTTGGGTTTCCACCTTAAATCCTAGTGTTCATGTGTGTTGCTTATGTGTGATGGTTTATTCTGTTTTTATTGCACATGCTTACTACTTAACATCTGATGAATAAATGATGCAATGATTTAAGAATCAAATACATAATAAGAGCTCTGAGCATACGCAAGTTTCCTTAAGGATATCCGCGTATATACGCTAGTTTTGTTCTGTAAAGTAGCGTATGGGTTTTGAGAAAAAAAAAGTAAAAAGTTTATCAGTTAGCTCTAAATACTGATTCACCCCCCCCCCCCCCTCTCAGTATTTTTCCCAACATATTACTTCCGCCAAATTAACATTAGTTGCAAGTCAAAACGAATAGCAGGTTCTGCGAAAGCTTATGGGATTTTGATGCAGAAGTCTATCATATGTTTTTAACGTTGAATAGAAGCCAGGTTATAATACATTCAATATAATTTGAATCACAGAGAATCAATTGAACTAAGCACAAAATAGATTTCAAAGAAAATAAACCTCCAATATTTGACATTTACGCACACATTTACACAATTCATAAGCCTGATATGCAATTAAATGGCCTTCATCATATCCGTCTCACACACTCCTCTAATCTTTAACCTCTAGCTCCCTAATCTTTCTCTTTTTTATTTTATTCAAAAGATCACAATTTATACAATTATAGATTCATGAACCAAATCAATTTAAATACAGTAATTTCTCACTCTTTCCTGAAGTATCTCTTTAGCTCCACGCTTTTCTCAAACAAAATCCCAATTTAAATTTTCAAATCCCTCAAATCCTCACTCTTCCTAAGATTACTCAATTGTTACTAGGATCCCTTCATTCACGACATATTCTCCACAAATTGAATTTACAATTTAGAATTTCTTCAAACTCAACTAAACTTAGGAAAATAAATAAAATGATTAAAAAAACCCACTCCCTTTAGTAAATATGAAATAAGACTCATGGGTCTTATAAGTTTTGATTAATGCTCCTGCATCAAATTTATATTTAGTAATTATATATGGTCATATTATACATCTTTTTTTACAAGTTTACATAAGACATCTTACCAAAAATGTATCTAAAAATCTCTTTTTTAAAATTTTTAATATATTTATTTTTATCATTTTAAAGTTGCATAGTTGTTCAATTTGGTTTTTCAATCACATTTTATCATCTTGGAATTTAAAATTAAAATTAAAATCTATATTTTAAGGAATTTAAATTATAATATGCTCATTATGAATTTAAATTTCCCCATTATTTTGGAAAAAAACTACAATCTTCAGCTATTAAAGTTATAATCAAAGTTATAATCCTCTCTTCGTAGCTTAAAATTTGTCCCTTTTTTTTAATAAGTATAATTATGATTTCCTTAAATTAAAGTTACAATTTGCTCGTACTGGCTTGAAATTTTTAAAAATTGTTTCCGGTAGCAGCTTGAAAAATTTCCATTATTCAGATATAAAAGTTACAATCATGTCTTACATCTTAACTTCGGATTTACCAAGTTGGAAGTCAATCTCTTTTCACTCTAAGGGAGGTCTGCATCTAAAGAGATTTAATCATTCTCAGTACTTGGATCTGGATGTACCAAGTTGAGAGTCAATCCCTTTTCACTCTAAAAAAGGGAATTAAAATGTTTTATTGATAATTATAATAATAACTATATTTTTAATTTTATTTGTGAAGTTTCAAATTGATAATGTTTATCAAAATTCCAAATTAATAGTGTTTATCAAATCTAGGAAAATATTTTTTAATACATTCTATAAGATAAATGATTTTTATTAAACATGAATTTATATTTTTAACATGTTTTTCTAATTCTAAAATTTAACATAATTTTCGTCTAAAATTTATATTTAGTAATTATATATGGTCGCATTACACATCCATTTTACAAGTTTACATGATCCATCTTACCAAAAATGTATTTAAAAATATTCCCTTTTTTAAATATATTTATTTTCAACGTTTCGATGTTTCATATTCATTCATTTTGGTTTTTCAATCACATTTTATCATCTTGAAATTAAAAATAAAAATAAAAAACTATATTTTCAAGAATTTAAATTATAATTGGCTAATCCTAAATTTAAATTTCTCCATCATTTTGGAAAAAACAATTACAAATTTTAACAATTAAAGTTATAATATTCTTGTCCTAGCTTAAAAATGATCCAAATAAAAATTATTATTTTCTAAAATTAAGGTTAAAAATGGTTCAAATAGAAATTATTATTTCCTAAAATTAAAGCTACTATATGCTAGTTCAATTTGAAATTTATCCATTATTCATATATAAAAACTATTTATTTTTTTTAAATTTAATTTTATTTTGATTTTGTCAAAATTTTAAACATTACAACATCTTTACCCACTTTGTGAAGTTTTAAGTTGATATTGTTTATGAAAGTTGTAAATTAATAATATTTGTCAAATCTAAAAAAAAACTTTTAATACATTTAATAAGATAAGTAATTTTTGTCTAAACATGAATTTATATTTTTATTATGATTTTCCAAATCTAGAATTTAATATATTTTTGTAAATCTATATTTATATTTTGTAATTATAAATATTCAATTCATTTTTTACCAATTTACCTGAAACATCCTACCCAAAATATCTAAAAATCTATTTTATTAACATATTTATTTTCACCATTTTAAAGTTTCAGTCAATAAATTTGGTTTTTCAATAGCATTTTATAGTTTTGGAATTGAAAGTAAAAATAAAAAACTATATTTTCAAGAATAAATTATGATATGCTTATCTTAAATTAAAATTTTTCCATGAGAAAAATCTACAATCTTCTGCAATTGAAGTTATAATTTTCTGATCCTAACTTAAAAATTGTTGTCTTTTTCAGAAATAAAAGTTATCCACAATCTGCTCGTCCTGGGAATTTCTCCATTATTCAGATATAAAAGTTACAATAACATCTCAACTTAAAGAAATAAAAGTTACACTTTTCAAGTTTATCTATTACTCGGACATAAAGGTTACTATGTGCGCCTTCAACCCTAAAGTTTCTCATTATACATAAATATAAGTTACCAGAAGCTCAACTTGCCTTAAAAATTTCTCCTGTTTTCATAAATAAAAGTTACCATTTGAGTTTTCTAGCTTGAACTTTCTCCATCCTTGGGAAGCGAAAATCATTCGATTTGGGTTCCCAAGCAGTTATATTAAATTAAATCGGTTAATCAGGTCACAAAATAAAATATTTCCCATGACAATAAACTTGTCTTGAATATAGTTGATGAGGTTATGCATCTTCATGAAAGGGAGAGAGGAAGTGTTGTTGTTCACAATATTTACAGCATCAATCATTTGTATTTATTGTTATCCAAATAAACCAGTCGATTACAATTTACATGTCAATCTAAAGTTTTAAAAATTCATGCTATGTAGTAATTTATAGTGACTTTACTTATTAGTGACTAATGAAAAATTCAAATTCATGCTATATAGTAATTTACAGTGACTTTACTTATCAGTGACTGTGAAGTCCTGTCATAATATTAGGTTCATATACTCTTCATGGGTCTCCTTGGACTCATTATGTTTGGGTGGACCGGAGATCATCTATCCTATAGATATTCGTTTTTATGAAAAGGTGTCATGGACGATCAATTGGGTTGGTCACTTAGTTTTTGAAACGTGCTTTTAAGACATCACTCTCTAATGTATTAGAATAAACTTTCCAATTGTGAAAACATAAAGAAAGAAAAAAGAAAGAAAGAAAAACAATGTAAAAGGTATACAACCATAATTAGTACAGGAAGCATTAAATAGAAAAAAAAGAAAGGAAACAATGTAGAAGATGTACAACCACTCTCAGTAAAAACACACATTAAATAGAAAATAAGGAAATAAAAATGCTTGAAAGATGTTTTCGAGTTACAATGCAAGTGTTGCTGTATTTTCCAAAAATGCCCAAAATCAGAAAATACCATATGAAGCATTTACATATCTCGAATATGCATTATCTTGGGGTTCACTGTGGAAACTATGGAGTCTATACAATATAATTAAATATAGAAAGATATACAAATTCTTAAGTAGAAAAGAGAAAATATGTAATACATAATATTTTTTTGAGATTATTGGTCCAAACTTCTCTTGTAAAAGTATCTGGTTTTTTACGGGCAGGTTGAGACCACAGACTGAATTTATAATTTTGTAACCTGCTTTGCAAATATAAATAGAAAATAGTGAGACCCTACTATATTTACAAAAAAAAAAAGAGTATCCGAATTCACCTGATGGTGATTTCTTTTTATCATACTTTGCATTATTTTAGAATCACTTGAGCTCTTGATCTGAGCTTCTCAAACATAAGTTTTTTCTTATATTAAGTCTTAATACAACACAAAATGTTAGAAACCATTTGCGGAGATCACAAGTTGTTGGCCCAAAGCTAATGTATGCTCTAGAGATTTTGAAGTGAAATTGGACAAACTGGAAAAATGTTAGAAACCATTTGCGGAGATCACAAGTTGTTGGCCCAAAGCTAATGTATGCTCTAGAGATTTTGAAGTGAAATTGGACAAACTGGAATTGCATTTGGGTGGCCGCCATCCCTCGCAGAGATAAATCCCAACACTCCCAAATAAGATATAAAAATTGTCAAGCTCACTCTGCAGCTCGCAAGAATGTTGGCAAGCAATCCAAGCTTCACGGGGAAGGCAGTCAACAAACGACGACCCGTGGACAAGTACAATGGCAATGATACATTGGGAGATAAAGACAGATGCCATTGATTGATACACTTTTCACATACGACGAAGAGCCCAAGAGAAACCTCCCCTTAAAAAAAAAAAATTGCCTTCGACTTAATTAGTTTTAGCAAATTTTCAAATTAGAAAATAAAGAAGAAGGCAATGTAATCCAGAAAACAAAAATAGAACCATACAAAAATTTATTTATTTTTTTGTTTGTTTGATAGTGTGGTCTTGAGATAAATTCATCCCAAATTTATGGTGGGTATCTAATTTGTCAAAATCCCACACCAGTGCTTATCATGGCTGGATTATCAGTGACCTTTTCATCACGAGTGCCTTAACAAAAAAACAAAACTGAATGAATTTTTGTAACATTTTTTAGTGTTTGTAATATGTATATTTCTGAATGAATTTTCCCTGTATTAAAATTTATGCATTGAAATTTTTTCCAATAGATTTTGAAATTTCCAATGGATTTTGAATTAAACAACTATATAACTTTTTAATATTTTTTTTTTAGAATTTTATTAAAAATATATATTTTTCAAAGTTGTTATTGGTGAATTATAAAAATGGCACAGTTATAGTTTTATGTAAAGTTTGTTTAAAGTGTGTCTAGTGAGTATTTATGAGGTTATATGGAACTTAATTTTATATACAATTGTTGTTAAATGTGGCATAACTCAAAATTACAAGGAATATAATTAGGTGATGCTACTTGTATCACATATCTCTTTTAAAAACACCTTGGAATACATCTTAATTTTAAAAATTTGTTAAAATTTGGATGCACATTAAGCTTAGAAAGAGCTTGTATACCACTTGTAGTGATCCATATCCTTTAACATAAATCATAAATAAGGTATATATAGAATATGAATGTACTCTTATAAATAAGATGAGAAGAAAATAATATTCATTGCCTCTTGCTTCTTAAGGTGGGGTGACTCTTCACTGAGTAAAGCTCAAATTACAATAATATTTGACAAAAAACATTTTATAGTATCCCTTTATTCATTAACTACCTAGTGGACTTTATTTGATAAAGAGAACGATTTTACATTAATTAACTATTCATTAACTATCTAATAAACTTTATTAAAAAAAATACAGTAATTATTAGGTCCCTATATTACTAGTGTAGTCCCTTATTGTTGTTAGTGTAGCCCTCCTTATTGTTATTATTGTACCCTTGTAATCCCCATATTGTTATTATTGTGCCCCATAAAAGACCACTATTGTTATTGTTTTTCCCTTACATGATTATTGTTAGGTCAGCTAGGATTGTATTGTGATCCCATGAAATCCTATATATAAAAATGAGGTTTTGTCATTTGTATCATTTAAGAATTTTCATTTATGTAATGTAAATGAGGTTGTGCCCTCGAAGAGTCTGATTTATAAGTCGTTGATCTATCCTTTATTTTATTTTGTGAGATGGTTTCATAACATTTGGTATCAGAGCTTTGGATTCTAGGGTTTTGCTAATGGAAACAAGTCATCGTGGAATTTTCGCTATAACTTTTTTCTACAAAGTTTCAGACACTGAAGAAAACCCATTTGAGCTGAAATCCTGAGGAACTTCATGTAAAATTTCAGATATTATTTCGCTATATTTTCGGAGATATGATCTGAGGAAGTTAGGGTTTTTTTAGGCTCTAGAATCTCATCTCAAACATGTGACCTTGGGAAAATCGTCATAACTTTCTCTCTGAGCATCACATTCAAATTCTGTAAAAAGTAGCCAAAAGTGCACGGGCTTTAGTTTCTTTTGTATCTATTTCATAACTGAAAAATGAAAAAGCGACACGTGGCACGCCGTACAAGTTCTCTCTACTGAACCAGTCCATAATTAGGTCATTGTGGGAGACTGGGCATAACTTTGTCTTGAAAAATCGAAATCAGGTATGACCTGTGGCATTGGAAAGACAACTTAGAGGGATACTACAGGTCTGAAGTTCAAATCTTGGGGATCTGAAATCACAGAGATACATCAGGATCCATAGAGAGCTCCTCAAAAGAAAGAAAAATGTGTGTATCATTTTTTTAAAATTGCATAATGTTTGTTTGAAAAATTAGTTTGAAGTGATTCCAAGGGAATATTGAAGCATATATATCAAAATTTGGTTCTAAAAGGCCTCCCAAAAATAATTCCACACCAATTAAGTCCTCAGAAACTTATAACATTAAGCATGAAGAGGAATAAGTGCAACATGATATATAAAAATTATGAGACCATGTGCAACAAATGTTGCTATCGCAAAAAGTAACCAAAAATGAAATGGAAGCTAACATGGATGGTTTGAAGAAAGGCATGGAAGATAAGATGAATGACATGGAAGCTAAGATGAATGGTGTGGAAGTTAAGATGGATGGTTTGAAGAATGACATGGAAGCTAAGATCGATAGTATAGAAGAAAAACTAAAAGCAGACATGGAAGGTTTGAAGGAAGGTTTGAAAAATTTGCTACAAGAAATGATTCCTAATGGCGAAAAGGTAGTAGAGGAAACTCATGATGAGAAAAAAATAATCGTGATTTCATAAACTCTAACGTTGGATTGAAGACCCATCATGTTCCAAAGATCGATATGAGGAAGTTTGCTGGTACGGATCCCATAACATGCATACTACAGATGGATGAATTTTTTGATCTCCATAATGTGAAAAACACAAAAAATGTATGCATTGAAACTTTATGTTTAGAAAATGATACATTTGTATGGTATCAATGGCTTTTCTCTCGTAAAAAAATTGTCACTTGGTCCATTTTTATGGAGGAAATGATAGCGCATTATGAGGATACAAAGAGAAACACCTTCTTTAGCCAATTGATAAATCTAAAAAAAAGGGTTCAATGGTGGAGCACATTGAGGAATTCCAAAAATTTAATATAAGGGTAACTAATATTCGAGAGGAACACAAGATTGAGGTTTTCATATGGACTTTAAAGGTTAGCATCCAACATGAGGTTCGCCTTTGAGAACCTTATTCATTGGACACAACATTCAGGTTGGCAAGAAAAATTGAAAGAAAAATTATGGCGAAAAGGAAGCATACCACTCACAACTATAAATATGGAGGTGTTGCTACTCCTAGACTTCCACAACCTACAAGGTTGACACCACAAAAATTGGAAGGAAAAAAAGAAAAAGGGATTTGCTACAGTTGTGATAACAAATACACTAAAGGTCATAAGTGTGCTGAGAAGAAAATATTTTACATAGATTGTGAAGAGGAGGAAGAAAATAAACATGAAACTTTAAAAGAAGAGGATATACACTAGGAACCAACCATAGAGAAATAAGAAATAAATCCGATCATATCCTATAATGCATTGGAAGGAATTACCACTCCTCAAACTCTCAATATAGAAGGACATATCAAGAAGAAAAATGTAATAGTGTTGATAGATTCGGGTAGTACCCATAATTTTATTCATTGTAAGGTAGCCAAGGAATTGAATTTCTTCCTATACCCAGCACCAGAGTGTCAAGTGATGGTTGCAAATGAAGGAATTATAAATTGCTCTAGAAAGTGCCACAATATCAAGCTAACCACAGGGGGAATATGTATTGAATAATCCAATGCTCTCCATTCCAATGGGTGGTGTTGATGTTGTACTAGTAGAACAATGGTTACAATATTTGGGGACGGTAAATTTTAATTTTCAAGAACTTTTCTTGAAAAAAAATTTGGAAGGAAAGGAAGTTGAATTACGAGGTATTGCAGGGAAGCTGAGAAAGATAATAAGCTCTAATGTCATGACAAAGCTTCTGAAAAAAGAATTACGAGGCATAATTGCACAATTATGCACACTAGAAATTCAAACATCAAAATCATCTATTTCTCCAGATCTCCAAAAAAATTTGGACAATCATTCCAAGGTGTTTGAAACTCCAAAAGGTCTCTCACCAGTTCGTGATCATGATCATGCTATTAATTTGATTCCAGGAAGTGTTCCTCCAAACATCAGGTCTTATAGATATCCTTATGTCCAAAAGAGAGAAATTGGAAGTATGATTGCAAAAATGCTAGAGGTTGGTATAATTCAACCTAGTCAAAGTTATTTCTCTGCTCCAGTAGTATTGGTGCATAAGAAGGATGGATCGTGGCACATGTGTCTGGATTATAGGGAGCTCAATAAGATCTATTAAAGATAAATTTACCATTCCTGTGATTGATGAATTATTGGATGAATTACATGGAGCAATTTATTTCATCAAGTTGGATCTCCGTTCAGGATATCATCAAATTAGAATTAAGACTAAAGACATTTTGAAAAAAACAATTAGAACTCATGAGGGTCATTATGAATTTTTTGTCATGCCTTTTGGCCTTACTAATGCACCTTCTACATTTCAAGGGTTGATGAATTCCATTTTCAAACCCTTCCTTAGAAAATTTGTGTTATTATTTTTTGATGATATACTAATCTACAACAGGTCTTGGAAGGATCATGTTCAACATGTTGATAAGGTGCTCAAAATATTGGAGAAGAAACAATTATATACAAAAACCTCCAAATGTTTCTTTAGAGTACAAGAGGTGGAATATCTGGGTCATATTGTATCTCAGGAGGGTGTTAAGGTAGACCTTAACAAAATTAAAGCCATTAAGAAATGTAAATTCCATACAACCATAAAGCAGTTGTGAGGATTTCTCGGGTTAACAGGGTATTATCGCAAGTTTGTTAAGAATTCTGGGAGAATAGCAGCACCTCTAACAACATTTTTGAATAAAGATGCATTTTCATGGACTCCTGAAGTAATTAAGGCCTTTGAACATATTAAAGAGGAAATGTGCCAAGCACCGGTCTTAACTACGCCAGAATTCACAAAAACCTTTATTGTGGAACGCGATGCCTCAGGAAATGGAATTGGTGATATTTTAATGCAAGGAGGAAGACCCATTGCTTTTTAAATTCGACAAATGAAAGGAAAGTATTTACAAAAATATATTTATGAGAAGGAAATGTTGGCAATAATACTTGCACTAAAGAAATGACGACCTTACCTAATGGAAATACACTTCAAGGTAAAAAATAATCATGATAGTCTTAAATACTTTTTGGAACAAAGAATATCTTCAATAGAGCAGAAAAATGGGTCACAAAGATGTTGTGTTATGACTTTGAAATCATCTACAAAAAAGGGAAGCCAAATGTTGTTGTAGATGAACTCTCACTTAGAAAGGATGAGGATGTAAAAGCATTGATTTGTGCCATTTCTATTATCCAACCAAATTGGATAAACGAAGCAAGGGAGGAATGGAAGAATGACAACGAAGTGTGGACACTCATTCAAAAGTTGCAACAAGATCCCAGTACATCTGATACATTTAGTTGGAAAAATGATTCCTTATGGTACAAAGATCACTTATATATTTTTAAGAATTCCCAAATAAAACAAAAGTTTCTTTTAGAATTGAGCACCTCTCCCTTAGAGGACACTCATGATTTTTAAAAACTTACCACACGGTGAAGAAGAATTTTTTTTTGGGATGGCCTTAAATATGATATTCAAAATTTCGTGGCGGAATGTTTTGTTTGCCAACAAAATAAAGTTGAGACAATTAAGACCCCAGATCTGCTACAACCTTTATCCATTCCAAGTCACACATTGGGTGGAGGTTTAAATGGATTTTATCACAGGTTTACCTAAGTCTGAAGGAAAGAGTGTAATCATGGTGGTAGTTAATAAAATTACCAAGTATGCACACTTTTTTTCATTATCTCATCCATTTAAAGCGATTACAATTGCTTTTGCATTTATGGAAACAATTCAAAAACTACATAGAAACCCAAAGATTATTGTAAGCGACAGAGATCCCATTTTCACTGGAAATTTTTGGACAAAATTATTTTCTTGTTTGGGTACTCAACTAGCTGATAGCTCATCTTATCATCCTCAATCTGATGGGAAAACTGATATAGTGAACAAATGTTTGGAAGTATATCTTCGTTTCTTTGTATATGATAAGCAAACACAATGGGTCAAATTGTTACCTTTGGCTGAATGGTGGTATAATACTTCCTTCCACACTGCAGTAAAAATGACCCCATTTATGGCACTTTATGGATATCATCCACCGTTGATCAAATCATATTTAAGAGAAATTTATAAGGTTCAAGTAGTGGAAAATCACATCAAGCATAAAAAACAAGTTCTCCAACTCTTAAAGGATAACCTAAATTTGGCACATAATCGAATGAAACAACAAGTAGATCAACATTGCAACGAGAGAAGTTTTGATGTAGGTGACCAGGTATTTTTACGGCTACAACCATGCAAACAAATGTCCCTCATGTAAGCTAAGAAGGATAACAAATTATCGCCAAAGCACTATGGTCCTTACAAGGTGTTGCAAAACATTGGTACTATGGCACACAAATTGGAGCTTCCTGCAACTTCCCGAGTGCACCCAGTTTTCCATGTTTCATGCTTATAAAAGGTTATAGGTGACAAAATTCTAGTTCAAACAATATTTCCAGAACTTGATGAGGAAGGAAAAATCATATTGGAACTTGAAGCAGTAATGGAAACAAGAACTCGACAACTACGAAATCGATCAATTTCAGAGTATCTCATCAAGTGGAAGAACTTACCCACTGAAGATTCCACATGGGAGGATGAGAATTTTACACAGAAGCATCCAAAACTACTTAAGTGTTGAGGACAACACTTTTTGAAGGATAGGGGCATGTTAGGTCCCTATAATACTAGTGTAGTTTCTTATTGTTGTTAGTGCAACCCCCCTTATTTTTATTGTTGTACCCTTGTAGTCCCCATATTGTTATTATTGTGCCCCATAAAAGACCACTATTGTTATTTTTGTGCCCTTACATTATTATTGTTAGGTCAACAAGGACTATATTATGATCCCATGGACTCCTATATATAGAAAGGAGGTTTTGTCATTTGTATCATCCAAGAATTGTTCATTTGTGTAATTTAAAGGATATTTCCCCCTCGAAGAGGCTGATTTCTAAGTCGTTAATCTATCTTTTCTTCTATTTTGTGAGTTGGTTTCATAACAATAATATATATTAATTGAATAATTCTTAAAGAATGGAGTTTAAGGTAATACCTAATGCTCTAGGATATGAGATTAATGTTAAGATCTCAATAATTATATATTTATCATTTCCTTAAAATAATAATTCATATACATTTTTTTTATTAACATTATTTTCATTTGGGTGTGGCCATTCCTAAAATAAGAATTTGGTTATCTATGATGCTCAAGAGGTTAAGGGAAAGACATTGAGGGAGGCCATCCTTGGTTAACCATGGCCATTCTTCAACCATAGAGACCTTGGCTGACCATGTTTTACCGATCTAACATTTTTGACCCCAGTTGACCATTGTGATTGGGTAGAGCAAGGGGTTTTCTAGGTTGACTAGGTTGACCAAAGATGACCATTGTTGGTCATAGTTGACCAAGGTTGACAATGTTTGACCCAAGCTTAACCAAGGTCGACCATGGTTGACCATGCCTGACCATGGATCATGACTATGGCTAACTAGGTTGTGTATGGTTAAACATGGGTGATAATGATTGAGAATGTTGGCAATGTTTGACCATGTATGATCATGGTTGAGTTGACAATAGTTCAATTGGTCAAACATGGTTCAATACAATCAACATATGGTTGAATGTGAATACACATGGTTGATCAATGTTGTGAGTGTTTACTATCGATCACTACAGTGAACCATGGTTGACCATGATTCCCCTAATGACCATGGTTACATGGATACCATTATTGAAAATTATTTGATCATATTTGACCTAAGTTGGCCATGGTTACCTAAGTTGTTTATGGTGTACAATGGTGTATTATGGTCACCACAATCATCTATATTGTTCAACCAAAGTTAACCATAATTGAATATTATTTATGAGTGGAAATTATTAACCATGTTAATAAAGTTTGACCATGTATGACCACGGCTACATCTGTTTAACCATGTTTAGCAGTGGTTAAATTGGTCAAACATGGTTGAACATGGTCAACATATTATTGAATGTGGATGTACATGGTTGATAAAAATTGCGAGTGTTTACTATGGATGACTGTGGTGAACCATGTTTGAAAATGATTCCCATGTTGAATATGGTTGACCATGTTCAACCATATTGTCTATGGGTGATTACTATTAGTTCTGCAGAGTGATATGAATATGGGAAAACTTGTTATTGCTATGCAAGCTCCCTCATCAGTATTAAAAATGTGTTTAAGGATTGTCTCATTTAACCATTTGTGAAGGGGTTAAATTTTTGAGTTTCATGTGTATTTGATGATCAAATCATGAGTTAATTAACAATTAAAAACTCATTTACAACAAATAAAATGTATAATCATAACTCACAACAATCACATAACACAATGGATGATGATGGAGTTCACCCTTCCTGGGCTACATCTCCGTGGACCTGCTTTAACTAGCTAGGCCCTCTTGGGATTATGAGTCAAAAGTATGATTACAAGAATTTTTTATACTCCAATGGATTTTATTACTATTCCATTGCCTTGAGAAGACATGAAAACCCCAAAAGTGACTATCCAATCTTTGAATTTGGTTCACAACTCCTCTAGGCTTGACCTCCAACACCGGTGGCCATGGGATTGTTTAATCTAAAAAGTAAAAAAATCACCTTCATATGTGCTCCAACGCCTCTATAAATTGTACCACTATATTCAGAGCATAAAATACATTAAAAATTGCCTATTAACTCACTGAAATTGGTCTTCAGCTGATATGAGCACGACCTTCCCTCCTGGTGGCCCTTGGCTTCAAAATTATTCAATGTACCAAAAACACTTGTAGATGAGCTCCATTGCCTCTAAACGTTGTTCCAATGGATTCAGATCATGTCAGTCTACTAAGAATGACTATCCTTGAGCAAATATTGGTTGAAAATTCACCAAGATAGGCCTCATTAAAGTTTTCCCCCAATTACTCCTCCGAATCTAGAGAACTGGAGTTAACTCCGTCAAATTTGGTGGAATATTCGAAAATAGCAGCTCCACCAAAAGCGCCGCTAATTAATTAATTGGATTAATTAGTTGTTAAGCTACAATTAACTGGATAAGCATGCTTAAAATCCACTTAGTGAAAGGTGTTGGCTCTTGGTTTCATGAGAGCGGTCACGTAGAGGAGGGCTGGCCTGCTCCTCCTTTGCCCTCGAAATCCGCATTTCCTTTAATTATAATTCTGATGCATACAATTTCAAGGAACAAGTGTGTGGTTTAGTGGTGAAGGCGTAGAGTTTTTTGGGGGAGATCACGGGGTTGAACCCCAACCTCGCCCCCATACATTCATTTTGCACTCGTTTATACCCGAACCTTTATACTTTAATATATCGCTCCTCGTTTAATTTGTTTGCCCACCAATTAATAATGTATGCCGCCATTAATAATGTATGCAACCATTAATAACCCTCATATGCCACCATTGTAATATTTAAATTCGAATTGGGTTATTTAAAATGGTATGTGTGGAATTTTTAATTAATGTAAAGTTTGGAAATGAAATGAAATATATATATATATTCAACTTTAATTAATTAAAAAATAATTTTCCATATAAAAATCATCGTGAACCCAAATTCAACTTTGCAGGACATTGGGAAATTTTTACATTCACAAACCAAACTGGAAAATCCCGCAGTGAAACTTGTCATAGTTCCATTGGACTAAAAATTGAAGAATATTTTTTACATGCTGACTGGACTGCCATGTCATCAGCTGTACCTGTTCTACAATATATATTTTTTTAAATTTGCATGTTCCGAACGATGATCAACAAACCATAACTCCTTCATCCGAACTCAGTTTTCAATGAAATGAGTTGTGTTGGAATCTAGTTTAATGCAATTATAAGTACTTTCATTTTTGAGATAATTTTTGCCCCTGATCGATATTCTAATTACTCCTTCCCAATGACATGCTTTTGGACCCACAAAAGTTGGTTATCTCATGAGTGTTGAACACTCTTCTATTTCTCAAGTTCTATATTCTTGATTCTACTTGGAGAAATCACTATGACAACCACTTCGGTTCACTAAATTGCCTTGCCTTGCCTTGCAAATGGCTTGGCTCTTCAACTACTGTTCTCATTTTGCTATTGACCCACACCAACACTTGCTGGCTGCTTGCTAATATAACACTTTTGTTGTACCAAATCCATTCCTTGGTGCCTTCCTACTGAGAATCGTGTTCCTCCTTCGCACAATGAGTGAAATACAACAAGTAGATTCCAACATTAGTAAAAATAAGAAAAGAAATGACCATTATTTTACCTCCACGGTTCCAAATTCCACATCTGGAAGAATGCATTCGCCATCTCCTTCTCTTCTTGGCGTCAACACATAAAGTGGTCTACAATGGCTGCAAACTTTTTTTCTTGACATCTTGTCACAACCAACACATCATGTAAGAAACAAATTGATGACATATCATCTTGCTCCTTCAAAGCAACTAATTTCACTTCATGTGAACATCACCATGTATTCTTACATCTTAGTGTCAAAACTTATCGACCAAACACAAGTCGACAAAAACATGCCTCTTCAAACAACTGACTCTCAAGTCAAGCATAAGCATTTGTAAAAACTTGGCAATTCTTTTCCCAAAACAAAAAGAATTTCACATCATGAAACACTTCATCAACATCTCCTTTTCATCTTTAGAGACAAAATCAACTCTTCCAAGTCGATATGACATGCATGCAACACATAATCGACCAACAAATGTCGACACTCATGCATGTGCAAATGATCAACACTCTCAAGTTGACCTCATGCATGTTAAAAAAAACAATCAACCAACTCAAGTCAATTACTCATGCATGTTCAAACACAATGAGACCATCAAAATTCCATTGTTCATACACTCAAACTCTCATGCATGTATACAATTCTTCAACTCTCTCACAAGTATAATCATAAGTACAAGAGATCCATTCATATGTACATGTACTTAAAGCTGAAATGAACAAAATTTTGCTGCAATAAAGTGAGTCAACATACTCCACTTTCAATCACCTTCTTGGCATAACATGCAACATGCATTCCATTGGCAAATAAATGCATCAACATCAAAAGATATGCAAAGCCTTAATTGGATAAGAAATATAACCATATCTTACCAAACCATTTCAATGAAGCTTCTTTCAGTTGCACATCATCATCATGCGAATAATCTTGACCCACATCAATTATGGAATCTTATTTTCCATTCCTGCCATTCTCTTTCTCCACCTTCGTCAAATGTCGTGGATGAATTGTTGGATACAAAGTCCAACACTTGTCTACAAGATGACCTTTCTTATGGCAATGAGTGAAAAAAAAATGCCTATTCTTTTCAGCATGGTTTGCTTTGTCTTTGGCTTTCTGCCTCCTTTGCTTTGAAATTTTCATGCGCATGGCTATCTTGTTCCAAAACCTTGAAACAATATGCTTATCCAAACCACAAAAGGAACATGCAACTTTTCTCCAAATCTTATGTGAGAATTTTCCAATTTTATCATAATCAAAAGCAACTTGATTAAAAGAATATTTATACCTTGAACATTCACCTTTGTCACCTTCTCGGGGAGGTGAATTTGATGAGGTAGTGGCTCTCTTCGGAATTCCAACAATGCATTCAATTACTATGGATATTTCAACGTCCTCTTGTTAGCCATTCTCATTAGCTACATGCTTATGAGCACCTTCTTGCAGAGTGGGTGTAAAACTATTGCATTCCTCATGCACAAAATCTTCACAATATTGAGGTAATGAACATGAAATGAAATTCCTTCTTGGAACACCTTCATGTGCCTCTTTGGTTTTAGATCTTTCTCCATCATGTTGTCCATAACCAAGACCCAAATACTTAGGCCTTTCCTTAACAAAAATTGGCTCAACTATTTCTTGTGCATGTTTACCCAATCCTTTACCTTCATAGCCCATCTTTATCAATAACTTGGACTCTATTACTCTACTGTGTCTTTCAAAAGAACCTACACATTCATCTTGAGAGGAAATTTAAGATAAATTTGAATTGCATACCTCTTTTTCAAGCACATACTTGCCTAAGACTTCCTTGGCATCATGGAGCCGAGTCTCCATCTCATGCATCTTTTCATGAAGCTCTTGCTTCTCCTCCTTCATGGAAATCAACTGCTCTTGAAGTTTAATGCTCTCCCTCTTATCTTCATACTTCTCTTGCATCCTATCAATCATGATGTAGAGTTTCTACAACTTCTCTTTATCAAAGAGTTTTTCTAAAGAAGATTGATTAGAAGCATTACTTAATGAAGCTGCCATTACACATGTAATGCATACAAAGCTTCTTTGCTGTGATTTTAGAATTTAGATCTCAATCTTGACCTTCTCCTTCACACATAAACTTGGCAAAGTATTAAATTCTCCTTGTAAAAATTCAACAACCAATAGCTATAGAACCAATATCTAACCTTAGCTAAAATGAGCTAACTTATCCTCCGATACTAACTTGATCTGAATATGGGAAAACTTGTTATTGCTATGAAAGCTCCCTCATCAGTATTAAAAATGTGTTTAAGGATCGTCTCATTTAACTATTTGTGAAGGGGTTAAATTGTCAAGTTTCATGTGTCTTTGACGATAAAATTATGAGTTAATTAACAATTAAAAACTCGCTTACAAAAAATTAAATGCATAAACATAACTCACAACAATCACATAGCACAATGGATTATGATGAAGTTCACCCCTCCTGGGATACATCTCCATGGACCTGCTTTAACTAGCTAGGACCTCTTAGGATTATGAGTCAAAATTTTGATTACAAGCACCGATGATGCTCCAATGGATATTATGACTATTCCATTGGCTTCAGAAGACATGAAAACCCCAAAAATGACTATCCAATCTCGGAATTTGGTTCACAGCTCCTCTAGGCTTGACCTCCAACACTGGTGGCCATGGGCTTGTTTATTCTCAAAAGTGATAAAAACACCTTCATATGTGCTCCAATGCCTCTATAAACTGTACCAATATGTTTATGGAATCAAATACATCAAAAATTGACTATTCACTCACTGAAATTAGCCTTCAGCTGATCTGGGAATGACCTTCCCTCCTGGTGGCCCTCGGCTTCAAAATTCTTAAACGTGCCAAAAACACCTGTATATGAGCTCCATTGCCTCTGAAAGCTATTCCAATAGATTCATATCATGCCAATATGATAAGAATGACTCTCCTTGAGCAAACAATGGTCAAAAATTGACCAAGATAGGCCACATTATAGTTTCCTCAATTTCTCCCCCAAATCTGGAAAACTGGAGTTAACTCCAACAATTTTGGTGGAATCTACGAAAATAGCAGCTCCGTTAATTAAGGAACTGGATTAATTAGTTGTTAAGCTATAGTTAACTAGATAATCGTGCTTAAAATCCACTTAGTGAAAGGTGTTGGCTCTTGGTTTCATGAGTGTGGTCACGTGGAGGGCTGGCCTGCTCCTCCTCTGTTAGGTCCCTGTATTACTAGTATAGTCCCTTATTGTTATTATTGTAACCCCCTTATTGTTATTTTTGTACCCCTAAAACCCCCATATTTTTATTATTGTTCCCTTGAATTATTATTGTTAGGTCGGCTAGGATTACATTGTGGCCCCATGGACTCCTATATATAGAAATGAGGTTTTGTCATTTGTATCATCCAAGAATTTTTCATTCATGTAATGTATTGGAGGTTGCCCCTTTGAAGTGGCTTATTTCTAAGGCATTGATATATCTTTTCTTCTATTTTTGGAGCTGGTTTCACAACATTTGGTATCAGAGCTTTAGATTCTAGGGTTTCGCTGCTCCAAACAGGTCATTGTGGCATTTTCGCTATAACGTTTTTTCTACGAAGGTTTAGAAAATGAAATGTTTAGGGCGTGAAGCCAAAATTATAAGGAACATCGTCGCAAAATTTCAGAGTTTTTTTCGCAATATTTTCAGAGATATGGTTTGTGGAAGTTAGGGGTTGTTCAAGCTCCCGAATTTCATCGTAAAGAGGTGATCGTGGGAAAATATTCATAAATATCACTCTAAGCATCGGATTGGAATGCTATAAAAAGTAGCCGCAAGTACACAGACTATATTTTTGTGTCTATCAATTTCATAGGTGAAGGAGGAAACAATGACACGTGGCAAGTCTTACAAGTTCACTCTACTGAACTAGTCCATAATTAGGTCATTGTGGGAGATTGGATATAACTTTGCCTTGAAAAATCTAAATCATGTCAGACCTATGGCATTCAAAAGAGGATTCAGAGGGCTACCTCAGGACAAAATTTCAGATATTGAAGATCCGAAATCACAGAGATAATTCAATTTCAATATCAAGCTCCTCAAAAGCAAGAAAAATGTGTGTATTTTTTTTTTCTGAATTGCATAAGTCTTGTGTAAAAAACTAGTTTGAGGTGATTCCAAGGGCCTATTGAGCATATATTTCAGTATTGGGTTCTGAAACGCCTCCTAAAACAATTCAACACCCATTTAGCCCTCAAAATACTCTAATATGACTCATAAAGATGAAGAATTGCAATATGATCTATCAAAATTACAAGAGCAAGTGCACCAAATTTCGCTCTCGCAAAGAGTAGTAAAAAATGAAATGAAATTTTTGAAGAAAGACGTGGAAGCAAAGATGGATGGTTTGAAGAATAATATGGATGGTTTGAAGAAAGGTGTAGAAGCTAAGATGGATGGACTGGAAGCTAAGATGGAGGACATGGAAGCTAAGATGGAAGACAACATGGAAAACATGAAGAATGATCTAAAAGCAGACATGGAAGGTTTGACAAAGTTGATACAAGAAATGATTCCTAATGGCGAAAAGATAGTAGAGGAAACTCATGATGAGAACAAAATACATGTTACTTGTGATTTCATAAAATCTAATTTTGGATTGAAGAATCACCATATTCCAAAGATGGATATGAGGAAGTTTGATGGCAAGGATCTCGTAACATGGATACTACAGATGGAGCAATATTTTGATGTCAATAATGTGCAAAACACACAAAGGGTATGCATTGCAACTTTACATTTAGAACAAAATACATTTGTATGGTATCAATGGCTTTGCTCCTATAAAAAAATTGTCACTTGGTCAACTTTTACGGAGGAAATTATAGTACATTATGAGGATACAAAGAGCAACACCTTCTTTAGCCAATTGATAAATCTCAAACAAAAGGGTTCAGTGGTGGAGCACATTGAGGACATCCAAAAATTGAATATAAGGGTAACTGATATTCCAAAGGAACACAAGATTGATGTCTTCATTGGGACTTTAAAGGATAACATCCAATATGAAGTTCACGTTTGGGAACCTAATTCATTGGAGAAGGCATTCAAGTTGGCAAGAAAAATTGAATGTAAAATTATGGTGACAAGGAAGCCTACCACTCACATCTACAAAGATGGAAGTGTTGCTACTCCTAGACTTCCACAACCTACAAGGTTGACACCACAACAATTGGAATAAAAAAGAGAAAAAGGGCTTTGCTACAGTTGTAACACTGTTACCGATGAAATAGGTAACTGCATTGGTACCTATTTTTTAACGTAGCAAGAAAAACACCCGATTTTGAAAAGTGGTGATGCAGAATCAATTTTGTTTTTTTAGCATGTTTTTGGCACTTTATTTATTTTTATTTTTTTTTGGTGATGCTTTTTATGTTGATTTTGAATAGTGGTGGTGTATCATCACCAACTTTTTTTTATAGGATTGATTTTGACACTATACATTTTCTAATGTCTTCTTCTTCCGTGAGATGTTTATTTTTAAGTGCATTTATGTACTTGTGTTTTAAAAAGAAAAAAAAAAAAATTTTTAAGTAAAAATTTGTAATGATACCTTCACTTTTTCACATAGATAAAAAATGAAAAAAGGGTCAATATTATAAAGTTTATATTTTCTACAAGTTTATGTATTGCTAATTAATTTTTCATGCACATCAAACAATTGTCGCTAAAAAATCAATATTTTGAACAATATGACAAAAAAATACAAATTTTCAATACAAATAGAACGCAAAAAATACACTTTTAGATACTTTTTGTTAAAAAAAACATGTTAACTAATTTTTGGAAAATCTTAACAAAAAAACTTAAGAAAATAGCATTTTTATTGAATTTATGTCAAAAAATAATAATAATCACATGTTTTTTGCAAAAAATAAAGATTCTTCTCATAAAATATCAAAGTCTAAACATTACAAGTAAAACTAATTAATAGATCTCAAAAATGAGCTTTGTTTGCAAGCATAACATAAAGATCCTCAACAATATCAACTAATACATGTTCAACATCATCTAGAACATCATTGATGGATTTTTCCACAACATTTTCTACTTCATTTTGGTCATTGTCATCTTCTAATGGATCTTTCATGTGTGCAAATCTTCCAAAGTGTCCCTTTCCAATCATTCCATATAATGGTGTTTGAGGTTCCTTTGCTTTTTTTGCCACACATGATTTATCAAAATCCCCTTTCCTCAAACCAGCTTCTTGCTTCACATCTGGAAGGAATTCAAGAGCGTTAATTCTTTGTTGAATAAATTTGCATTGCACTGGGTCTTTCTCAATGGAAATGCAATTTCTTCCTTTTGGTAGGAAACATGTTAGTGTTGTACCTAATCGTCAAGTACAAAATAAATAAGTAAGAAAATTAGTATAAAAACATAAAAAGTAAAAAATAAAATATTTAAATTTAAAATTGTATAATAAAACTTACCTGAACCTGAAAATAGATCCAAAACTCAATCTCCTTCATTTAACGGTGTCGCCTGACCTGCCTCCAGCCCTCGGCTGGGCAAAGGGAAATTCCGAGAATCGCCCTCCGCCCAACAGGGGGTCGGAGGCAGGTTGGGAAGCCCTCGATGACGCCACCCGACCGGCTTCCGCCCAGCCGGGGGTGATTCCTCGAAATCGCCCTCTGTCCAGCCGAGGGTGATTCTCGGAATCACCCTCCGCCCTGCTGGGGGCCGGAGGCAGGCCGAGCGGCGTCATCGAGGGCTGCCCAGCTTGCCTCCGACCCCCGACTAGGCGGAGGCAAGCTGGGCAACCCTCGATGGTGCCACCTGGCTAGCCTTTGGCCCCCTGCTAGGCAGAGGGAGATTCTCGAAATCGCCCTCCACCTAGCTAGGGGCTGGATGTAGGCCGGGCAGTGCCGTCGAGGGCTGCCCAGCTTGCCTCCAACCCGCGGCTGGGTGGAGGGCGATTCCAGCCTACCTCCAACCCGCGGCTGGGTGGAGGGCGATTCTCGGAATCGCCCTCCGCCCTGCCGGCGGCCTCTTGGAATCACCCTCCACCCGGCTGGGGGCCCAAGGCCAGCCGGGTGGCATCGTCGAGGGCTTTCCTTCAGCCCGCCTGATCTTCGGCGGAAGGAGACCACCTGGTGACCGCCTCCACCCCACCATGGGCTCCGAGGTAGGCTAGGCGGCACTTCGACCGCATTTCTCGGCTCCGCCTCCGTGCCCCCGCTAGGCTTTCGAAGGAAATTCGAGACACCGGCCGAGGAAGGCACCCAGTGTCCCCTCTGACCTGGGCCGGTGATTTTCTGACCGCCCTCCACCTAGTCGAGGGCCGAGGCGGTGTCGGGAAGCACCGCCGAGGGTCGCACGCTCGCGTCCCGCCCGCCGGGCGAGGGCGATTCCCGGGAATAACCCCCGGGCTGGGAAGCGGAGGGCAGATTCTCGAATCACCCCCTCCACCCAACCGAAGTGATCTCGAATCGCACTCGCCCGCTAGTGAATTCGAATCGCCCTCCACCCCAGCCGGCCGAAGGCAGCCGGGTAGCTCTCGACGGCCCGGGCTGCCTCCGCCTGTCAGGTGGAGGGTGATTCCGAGAATCTCCTTCGCTCAGCCGGTGGAAGTGCCATCGAGGGTCGCCTGCAAAGACTCCTCCCGCCTAGCCTGAGGCAGCCGGGCGCCCTCGACGGCGCCACCTCGGCCGTCCACCGACTGGTGCGTAGGGCGCATTCCAAGAAGCATCCCTGGCCGGCGGAGGGCACTGGCTTTGGAGAATCACCCTCTCGCCCGGGAGACTCTCGAAATCGCTCGCCCCGGCCGGGCTAGAGGCCGACCGCGCACCATAAGGCTACCCAACCTTTCCTTGCCCCTACGGTGGCAAATTAATTTTTTATTTTATTTTATTTTTTTCAAACACAAACTATTTAAAAAATTTAATTTTTTTTAAAACAAAAACTATTATAATAAAAAAAAAATGTATTATATATATATATATATATATATATATATATATATATATATTCAATTAAAATTTTAAAACAAAAATAAAAAAAAATAAAAAAACAATAAAAAAAAAAATAAAAAATATGTTTTAAAAAATAAAAAAAAAAATATAAAAATAATAATAATAATAATAATAATAATTTTTTTTTAAAATTAAAACAATTATTATTTAAAATATAAAAAAGCAAAAAAAAAAATTTAAAATATGTTTTAAAATATAAACAAACATATATAAGAAGATTTTAATTTTTAATTTTTATTTTCTTAAAACTAAAACAATTATAATTTAAAATATAGAAAAACAATAAAAAAAAATTAAAAAATATGTTTTTATATATAAACAAACAAATATATGAATAATAAATTTTTCATTTACTTGTTCATTTTTAAAAATTGTTTAAGTCATATAATTTCTCCATAATTTCATGGTTCAAGTATCTTGAAAACTTAAGATTTAAAAACTTGAGATTTACAACTTGTCATTAAGCTTTTTATGCGCTGCGAAATTTTATCTTTAATGTTATGGTTGAAAATAATTACAATTTTAGGGTTGTTTAGAGTTAAGATATTTTATGTTTAACAACATGGATAAAATTTTTTCGAAATGATAAGCCCTTTAGACATGATTTTGTTTATATTCAACATCATCTATCAAAAAATTTAGAATTACGATTTTTCAATGTCCTAATATGTTGTCTTTAATTCCATTGTTACAATGTGTCAAAAGTGTGACACAATGTTTTTTTTGTTATTCCAGCATCAACTCGTTTTGTTTTGAGGGTGTTTTTTCAATCATTTTTTCAAGAAACAATTTCGTTTTTAGCATAATTTTATAAAAAGGTGAAATTTGACCTTGAGAAAAAAACAAATGCATTCTGGAATACACATTTTTTGTTTTTGGGGCGTTTTTTCATGTTTATTGAGTCTTTTTGGGCTTGAGTTCTTGTTTTGAGGTAATAGTTCCCGTTTCATCGGTAACATTGTTTTGTGATAGAAAATACACTAAAGGTCATAAATGCGCTGAAAAGAAATTATTTTACATAGATCGTGAAGAGGAGGAAGAAAATGAAGAATGTAATGTTCCAAAATTTTCATTAAGTTAATTGGAACATTAATTTTTCTTTCCTTTTAATAAAAAGAATAAAATGGGTAAGGGGGCCCATAAAGAAGCATAATAAACACCCCTAATGTGCAAAGGGGTCACTTAAGTGGCTTATTTTTCATCTCCTAATGTGAAAAGGGGGAAATACAAGAAGGCTAAGACAAGTTTGACCAAGTCAAACAGCGCTGCCTAAGGAGGAGTAGCTTGCATGAGAAGACAACGCAATTTTGATAGGAGGGATATTAACGGATGAGAGAAACCCTAATGGGTGGGGTCCATGGCAAGGAAACCTCCTCTTGGCATAAAAGAGGGAAGGAGAGCCATTTTTCAATATGTTGAAGATTTCGATTTTGCTCTGCTCTCTCTAGTTGGTCAACTGGGATAGCTTGTGCTGCTTAGCACAAGGGAGATTTATGTTTAGAAGTTTCCTCTCCTTCATTGGAAAGCTTTGGAGGACCTGTTCTTCATTCTCCTCACATCCAGGCTTGAGGCCAAGGTAACCATCTTCAGTTATAGCGTTTTCCAGCTTGGCAGAAACGTTGAGTTGCTGGGGTTGCAGTGAGGATTCACTATCACCCACTTCTGGAGCTATTTTTGCAGAGGAGGAGCTCATTCTTTCTCTAGGATATTAGTGAGGAAGATCCCGGAGCTTCATTGTAGATTTTGGCATTGGGTCATATCTTCCATCTCATTCACAACGCAGTCTCTTCCCCATATTGCGTTATTTTCAGTGGGCACTTGCATGAGGGGTTCACACTGTGGATTGGAGGGTGTAATCTTCAATGAAGGGAGAAACCTTTCACTTTGAAGATCAATGGAGGAGGTTTATACATCATTTGCAGTATTTCCATCCTTCTTGATTTTTGTATTTTTATTGAGTTGCGGTTGCTACCCAGCAACTCTGACATTTTGCCATTTAGTGTATTTTGGCCAATCCCTTAGAGGATTGTTGTAGTATTGTTTTCTGGGGTTGAGATCTTGCTCCCCCGCTTTATTTGAGCCTATTATTGCTATATCATTGTATCTATATCAGTTTACAGTCATTTCTCACTATAGACTGCGTAGTCATAGCTTGTTACTAGGTTGTGTAGCTATGCACTTTCTCTTTTACATGTACAATTGTCTTGGGGCTGATCTAGCTTAGCTTGAGAGGAATTTCCTCAAGTTCTTGTATATATATTTGCAGCTGCACATAATATAATGTCTATGCACTCTTCTTACACCATATGTATTGATATTTCACTGCTGCTACTTGTTAAAGTTCATGTATTGTTGTAGCTCTCCCATTTGAGCATTGTCGGAGATACATAGGATTGGAGGATCTAAATAACCCTCCTAGGGTTATTTCTTTGAGCTAATCTTCTGGAAGAGTAATGTATGAAGGGTAGAAAAAGGGATCCAAGTTCCGATTCAGCTTATTTTTGCATTGGCTTCCTTATACAACGTCCTTCTGGACCCTATTCTAGCAAATCCTGAAAAATGGATATTACAGTGGTATCAGAGCTTCGAACTTGGCCTAGCCTGTGGAATTTCGAATTGTAGAGACAGAAGAGATCAAGATGATGCAGAGGATGAGATTACTATCATCATCTTTTATATCCAGCAAAGACCTCTCCAAGGAGGTTAAGAATACTGAAGAAGGAGAAGAGGAAGGACCATGCACTTCCTACTCTCACCATGGAGAAATAGAGCATGGAAAACACTTGGAATTTCGAGATTCTAAGTGAGTACCTTGCTGAATACTGAGAAAACCCTAGAGCCTTCCAGGAGACTCTATCTTTTCCACAATGTATTCAACAAAAAGAAGAAAGAATACCTCACAGCTACGAGATGATGAGAGGAAATAGATTTCTATTGCCCACATTTAATGGATCACTCACATGTGCAGCAGAGAGTTGGGTGAGGAAGCTAGAGGCTTTCTTCCTGCTACATCCTGTAGTAGACAGAGAGGTTGTAGAATTTTCAGCGATGCACCTTAAGGGTGAAGCAAAGACTTGGTGGTTCAGCCATTGGGACCATGCAAGGGTTTCTACTCTTGCTGATTTTTCTAAAAGATTGATCAGAAGATTTGGTCAAAGGAGGGAGGAGCCCTCACCACCAGTTGAAGAGGCACATACCAGCGTTGTCATAGTGATGGAGAAGAAACCTTCATCTCCATCAATTGAGACATCTAGCACTATTGAGGAAGAGACTCTTGCTGCAACACAAGATTCTTCCAAAACTCTCCAAGGTATGCCTAAGTTTTTATCTTTCATGAAGGGTTGTATATCTATGCATACTGATTGTATAGAGCAAGAAACCTTCACTGCGATGTGCCATCATCTTCATACACCATTGATGTGTTATGCACCACCATTGTGGTTGGGGTTTGGAAACTTTTTCATGGAAGAGATTGCATTTCAATGTCCCATGAAATGCAAAGGCCAAAATCTGTTTTGGGAAGATGGTAGCCCTTGTTGGGGGGATGCCAAGATGCAGGATGAAGGAAGACATCAACAAGGAGTTGAGTGGATGTGGATGGAAGGCAAGAGAATGGTGAGCCTTTTGCAATTTTATGACACAGGGAAGCAAGAGGCAATGCTGCATTGGCTACTCTTGAGAGAGTTTGGCCAGCATAGGACCTATCCTTTTTCATGGGGTATAGAGAAGGAGGAGGACTGGCAGGATACCTACACCATGGGGTAGAGAAGAGAATGGGTGCATTATGATGACATTGCATTCTTCTTACCACTCATAATTCCACCTCCACATATTTGTTATGGTGGGATTATGGAGGAGCAACAAACATTCTTGTTGCTCATATTATATTCAAATGTTGCAGGAGCAGGAGGAGGCACTAGCATAGTGCAAAGGGGTTGCTCCTTGGCCTTAGGTGCCAAAGTAGTAAATTATTTATGGGAGGGACTCTATATGTGTAGCAACATGATGAGTAGAGTCTTTGACAAGATCCATGTCAAAGAGTTGAGCTTTGAGATGACAGTGGCCCTACTCCACAGGCCAGCAGCGTTGTCACTTAAGAGCTGAAATTACTTGTTGAAGTGTTCCCAAGACCACTTCACAAGTGATGTACCTTGGAGGCATGTAGGAGATGTGGATGAGGGAGTAATGGATGGCATCATCCCTTACTATATCTTGATCTTCTTGGCTTGGGTTCACAAGCACAAGGGGAGACACCTACATGCAACATTTATGGATTCTCCTTTCATGCACTCTTATGCATACTATTTATTGATGGAGGAGTCCACTTGGGAAGGCATCCTAATGGATGTATATCAGCATATGGATAGATGCACAGCCTGAGAGATGATGATATGGTTGGCACAACCACTTCCCTACTTTGTTGCAGTAAGGGAGAATTTTCACTTGAGCCATTTCAGCTCAAAGACCGCAGTACATGATGAGGGAGGTAACTATTTGCTTTATGTTTGTCACTCTCTTATATTTTTGAGTAGCATATCATATCAAGGAGGATATTTCCTTCTTTCACATTATGTTTTGTTGTACTTATGGTCAATTGCAGCAATTATGATGGCCATCTTATTGGTGGATTTTGGGGGAAAGCCACAGGATTTTCGGTGTGCACCATTGGCACCAAGTTATGTTTTCATGATCTCATCTTGCAGGATGAATGTGGCTGAAAAAAAGTGGCTGAAAGGACACTTGTTACACTATATATTGAGGTAGGCCAATGATGCCCTGCATTGGTTCCATTTGTGGAGCTATGTTTCACCTCCTTGCTCTCACAGATTTATGCTTCCATATTCTACTAGTAGAACATTGGACATGGGAAGCACCATTGGAGGAGTGAAACAAGAGTTGAGGATGCCAATAGGCAGTGTGGTTTCCCATAATTCTCATATTGCATGTTTCAGAAAAACAAGTGCGCCAACCTTTATTTCCATATTACACCTTTTTCTTTCAAATGGGAGGAGCCATTTGGAGAGATTGAGATTTTTGGGGAGGCACCCCATGGGTGTTGGATTTGATGGGATGGCTTGGGTCTCTCTTGAAGATCATTATGTTTCAGCCATATATCAGCAGCAACCCCATATTTATCATAATGAGGGAGAGACACATTGGGAGGATGTGTCCTTTGGGGGGGAAGACCTCCACACTTTTTGCAGCACATGCTCTAAGGGGAGTATGGAAGATGATATGGTCACCATAATAAGACAATTGTTTCTCAATGAGGTGAACCATATGATTTATGGGATGCCATATGGTGATGACTTCCAACTCATCACATATGAAATGATTTGGGCCAGCGTGATTTGCAGCGTTGGAGGAGAGATATTTGGAGATCTCGACTTCATCTTGTCACTTGAGGGAAAGACTATTGCAACCCAAGTTTAGATTTCTCTCCACACTTACCATAAGTGGAGAAGAGGACAACGTGGGGTAGGCCATGAAGCTTACCATGTTCATATTTCCAGCCCACTTATTCTACATGAGCCGAGGGTGGAGGATGATTTCCCGGAGTTGCCTAGTTGGAAGGTGACTCATTTTGCATGGTTGATTGCTTGGGGATGGAGGATACACATGGAGAGAATGTATCCCAACACATTTCAGACTCCATACCTTGGAAGGACATCTAGAAAACACTTTTCCACTCTCTTGAGCACCTCACTTTTTCATGATGATAGCTTGGGAGTTAATTTACATGCTGGGGAGAGGCATTGTGGGAGCTTTATTAATGTGATAACATCCTATTTCTTTGAGGAGATCATCATACATGGGTGCTGCAGGAGAGGAGAAGAAGAATCAGTATACCCTTGCACTTGCTTGAGGACAAGCAATCTTTTGGAGGGGAGGACTGTAATGTTCCAAAATTTTCATTAAGTTAATTGGAACATTAATTTTTCTTTCATTTTAATAAAAAGAATAAAATGGGTAAGGGGGCCCATGAATAAGCATAATAAACACCCCTAATGTGCAAAGGGGTCACTTAAGTGGCTTATTTGTCATCTCCTAATGTGAAAAGGGGGAAATACAAGAAGGCTAAGACAAGTTTGACCAAGTCAAACAGCGTTGCCTAAGGAGTAGTAGCTTGCATGAGAAGACAACGCAGTTTTTATAGGAGGGATATTATTGGATGAGAGAAACCCTAATGGGTGGGTTCCATGGCAAGGAAACCTCCTCTTGGCATAAAAGAGGGAAGGAGAGCCATTGTTCAATATGTTGAAGATTTCAATTTTGCTCTGCTCTCTCCAGTTGTTCAACTGGGATAGCTTGTGCTGCTTAGCACAAGGGAGATTTCTGTTTAGAATTTTACTCTCCTTCATTGGGAAGCTTTGGAGGACCTTTTCTTCATTCTCCTCACATCCAGGCTTGAGGCCAAGGTAACCATCTTTAGCTACAGCATTTTCCAGCTTGGCAGAAACGTTGAGTTGCTGGGGTTGCAGTGAGGATTCACTATCACCCACTTATGGAGCTAGTTTTGCAGAGGAGGAGCTCTTTCTTTCTCTTGGAGATCAGTGAGGAAGATCCTGGAGCTTCATTGCATATTTTGGCATTGGGTCATATGTTCCATCTCATTCACAGCACAATCCCTTCCCCATATTGCGTTATTTTCAGTGGGCACTTGCAGGAGGGGTTCACAGTGTGGATTGGAGGGTGTAATCTTCAGTGAAGGGAGCAACCTTTCACTTTGAAGATCAGTGGAGGAGGTTTCTACATCATTTGAAGTATTTCCATCCTTCTTCATGTAGGTTTTAACCCTGAACATAAATTATCTACACACGAATCTTATAACAGAAAATAAACAATAGCGAGAGAATAAAACATAAAACAGATAAACACAGAGATTTTCCCCTGGATCCCAAATCGGGACGACCATTTTGATTTTTCATTATATTCCTTTTAGTCTTACAACACATATATATACATGTCGAAGCATACATAAACACCAATCCATTAACCCTGGATTAGAACATAACCGTAGTTCCCTTGACCGGATCTACAAAATACCAGGGGACGAAAACCATCGTACCCCAAAACCATGTGCAAAATCATGCACAAAACATGGGTGGGTCCGCCTATGAGTGGGTCCACACACCAAAACAATTTTTGTCGGGGCGCTGCCTCGGACCCCAACAGTGGGGGCTGCCTCCCCCCTTGTGACCCCCCTGCCATGCCCGACGCAACGTACAGAGCGTGGGGCTAGTTGTGGAAATAATATAACACATACCCATCATTCTCCCACTTGTTGTTTTCTTTCCACAGGGGGGCATAGGAGAGCTTAGTCATTGGGCCAATTCTTCAACACCCATCGTTTCTCTACACCAAGAGAACTTCTAAGTGCTCACAGACTTCGTCAATGCATCTGAAACATTCTTCAAAGTGTCCACATTTACCAACAACACCCTTTTAGCCTCAACCATATCTCTAACAAAGTGATATTGAACATCAATGTGTTTTGTCTTTGAATGGTAAGCATGGTTCTTAGCCAAGAAAATTGCACTTTGGCTATCACAGTCTATCCTTATAGCTTGCTGTACCAACCCCATACTTGAACACAATCTTTGCAACCAAACTGCTTCCTTGCTTGCATGAGTGGCTGCTATGTATTCTGCCTCTGTAGTTGAAAGATCCACTACAGACTGTCTTTTACTCATCCAACTGACTGCGCCTCCAAATAGGCTAAACACATACCCACTTGTAGATCTTCTTTGGTCCAGATCTCCAGCCCAGTCTGCATCAACAAAACCACGAATGTCCAACATTCTTTCCAATCCTAGTCTTCCCTTATAGCACAAGCGATAATCACTAGTGCCACTTAAATATCTGAAAACCCGCTTCACTACTGTCCAATGCTCCTTCCCTGGGTTTGACATAAACCTTCTCAATACTCCCACTGCATGTGCAATGTCTGGTCTAGTACAGACCATTGCATACATCAGGCTACCCATTGCACTTGCATATGGAACACGGGACATATCCTCCTCTTATTCTTGTGTCTTGGGACACTGTTTGGCAGATAGCTTTACAGCTACAGGAATAGGAACATTCACCGGTTTAATATCCTACATATTGAACCTCTGCAATATAGTCTCGACATACTTCCTCTGGTTTAACCAGAGCTTCCTCTTTGCCCGATTTCTCTTAATTTCCATGCCCAAAATATAGTTTGCAGCACCAAGATCCTTCATGTCGAATTTGGAGAACAGTTGGGTCTTCAAATCTTGGATAATTTCTTTATCATTTCCAATCAACAACATATCATCCACATACAAGACCAAATAAATAACACGGTCACCAATTAATTTAAAATAAACACAGTGATCCTCCTTGCTTCTGGTGAAGCCAAGTCCCCGTATATAGGTATCAAATTTCTGATACCACATCCTTGGTGACTGTTTTAACCCATACAAGGACTTCTTCAACCTGCATACCAGTTCTTTCTTACCCTTCACCATAAAGCCTTCAGGTTGCTTCATGTAGATCTCCTCTTCTAGATCCCCGTGAAGAAAAGTTGTCTTCACATCCATCTGTTCTATCTCAAAATCAAATGCAGCAGCAACAGATAAAAGTAATCTAATAGAAGTAACATTGGCAACAGGAGAAAAAATATCACCAAAATCAATTCCCGGCACCTGGGAATAACCTTTTGCTACCAACCGAGCTTTGTATTTCTCCACCTTGCCTTCTACATTCATCTTCTTTTTAAACACCCATTTTCTCCCGATGGGCTTCCTTCCAGCCGGCAACTCCACCAGATCCCATGCCTCATTTTTGTGCAAGGATACCATTTCATCAACCATGGCCTCCTTCCAGAGTTTTCCATCCTCTGAATCTACTGCCTCCCTGACAGTTCTGGGTTCATCATCAGTTATAGTTAAGGCAAAACCTGAACAGAAAGCAAATGGACTATACCTTTCTGGTTGCCTTCTTTCCCGAACTGATCTTCTCAAAGCTGGAGTTTGTGGCTCTTCATCTTCTGAGTCTTCTTCTGTTGTAGAGTCTGATTCATCCTCCTTTAGCTCAAACTCTATCTTCTCAAGTTCCTTTGGTATGATTTCATGTTTAACAACATCTTTCACCTCTCTAAACACCACATCTCGGTTGTACACAACCTTCCTTGTTTCTGGGTTCCAAAGCTTGTAACCCTTTAAACCATCCTTATACCCAATAAAGATGCACCTTTCAGATTTATTATCCAACTTGGTATTTTTCTCCTTTGGAACATGTACATATGCAACACATCCAAATACCATCTGATGTGAAAGAGAGGGTTTCTTGCTAGTACATACCTCATGTGGAGTCTTATTCTCCAATGTTGATGAAGGTGATTTATTAATGAGGTATCATGCAATATCTACTATCTCTGCCCAGAATTCCTGTCCTAAACCGAGACCACTGAGCATGCTTATTTCCTTTTCCATCAACATCTTGTTCCTTATTTATAAAAGAACATTTTTTTGTGTGTATGGTGTAGCGTTTTGTTGTGATATACCACACTTCTTATAGAACCCTTCAAATTCATTCTTACCAGAACTCCCCACCATTACTCATCCTCACGCCTTTATCTTCTTCTTTATACAGTTTTCCCTAGAGCCTTAAATTCTTTAAATTTGTCAAAGACTTCAGATTTCTTCCTCAAAAATATATCCATGTATTCCTTGAGAAGTCATCTATGAATGAAACATAGTACACAGACTTTCCCAGTGATGGAACTGACACAGGCCCAAACACATCACTGTGCACAAGTTCTAATATCTTGTTTGCCCTCTTAGCACCAGAAGGAAAACTCACCCGATTCTGCTTCCCATATACACAATGTTCACAAAAATCGAAATCCAGAGAAAAATTAGACATACCTTCTACCATACCATCTCTATGCAGTATCCGAAGGCCCTTCTCTCCAATATGTCCAAGCCTTTGATGCCATAGCATGGTCTTTTCTCCAGAGACAGCTAGACTTTCCGTCCCACTTTCAGGAACTACAGAACTGTTACACCCATCAATAAAAGTGCTACCTTGTAGCTTGTACAGAGTTCCAGTCCGAACTCCCCGCATTAATACCAGTGCTCCCTGAACCATCTTGCAGGCATCTTTCTCGAACACTGTTTTTACACCTGCATCATCCATCTTGCTTACAGAAATCAAATTTCTGGCCAATGCAAGAATATGCAGAACACCAGGAAGTGTTCTAATCCTTCCACCTTGCAGCTTCAGCTTGAACTTTCCACGTCCGATGATTCTGGCCTTCCTATCATCCCCTAGGAAGACATCACCACCATCATATTTCTCATACTCACAGAACCACTCTCGATGGGGAGTGAAGTGAAAGGATGCACCTGAGTCAATCAACCATGACTCATGATCTACATGTGTATTTTAAGAAGAAGCCAAATACACATCCCCACCTTCATCCGAGGTGGTTTTTGCCTTTGCAGAACGAGAATCATCAGATCCCTTTCCTTTCTCAGGAGCTTTAGATTTGCACTCCTTTTTGTAGTGCCCTTCCTTTCCACATTTCCAACATACCTTTACAAACTTTCCAGGAGATTTAGATATCCCTTTAGATTTGGATCTCCCACTCGAAACCTTATTCTTGTTTCTATTTTGGGACCTTCCTCATACATATAATGCATATCCATTCTGGCCCTCCATATTTCTCCGTCTCATTTCCTCCGACAACAAGGCTGAGACAATGTCATCAAAATTCAAGGTAGTTGTATTGCTACCTATTGCAATAACCAGACTATCCCACAAGTCTGGTAGAGAACACAACAAGGCGATTTTTTATCTTGTCCCGAGATTTTATTTTCAACGGATAATGACTGCTCGATATTGAAGCGTTCGAGATGCTCTGTCATAGGTCTCCATCCTTCATCCTCAGGTTATACAACTTTTTCCGCAGGAACAACTTATTCACCAAAGACTTAGATTGGTACAAAGTCCCAAGTTTTTCCCACAAATTCTTCGTCGTAGCTTCCCCAGATACATTCAACAATACTGAATTTGAGACACACAACCGCATTGTGCTCTTAGCCTTCCGATCCAGTTCTTAGGTCTTCATCACGACCGTGCCGTTGGTTTCGTAGGATCTACTACGATCCAGTCTTTATCCACCAGCCAGGATCCTCCCATCTTGAGCTTCCACAACTCAAAACTACGGCCATTAAATTTCTGCGATATCTATCTCCGGGCTCTTCCATATTCTTTCCAGAATCGATCCCGCTAGATCTCCCAACCAGGCAGGGGGTCTACCTCGAGGCTGAGCAAAAAAACCTCGTGACAAACGCATCCCCTTGAATCCAGAAACAAATCACGAAACCAAACTCAGGTTTTAACCACAGACAAAAATTATCTACACACGAATCTTATAACAGAAAATAAACAATAGCAAGAGAATAAAACATAAAACAGATAAACACAGAGATTTTCCCCTGGATCCCAAATCAGGACGACCAGCTTGATTTTTCATTATATTCCTTTTAGTGTTACAACACATATATATACATGCCGAAGCATACATAAACACCAATCCATTAACCCTGGATTAGAACATAATCGTAGTTCCCTTGACCGGATCTACAAAATACCAGGGGACTAAAACCATCGTACCCCAAAACCATGTGCAAAATCATGCACAAAATATGGGTGGGTCCGCCTATGAGTGGGTCCACACACCAAAACAATTTTCGTCGAGGCGCTGCCTCAGACCCCAACAGCGGGGTCTGCCTCCCCCCTTGTGACCCCCCTGCTGCGCCCAGCGCAACGTACAGCGCGTGGGGCTAGTTGTGGAAAGAGTATAACACATACCCAACACTCCATTTTTGTATTGTTATTGAGTTGTTGCTGCTACCCATCAACTCCGGAATTTTTCCATTTAGTGTATTTTGGCCAATCCCTTAGAGGATTGTTGTAGTATTGTTTTCTAGGGTTGAGATCTCGCTCCCCCACTTTATTTGAGCCTATTATTGCTATATCATTGTATCTATATTAGTTTGCAGTCATTTCTCACTATAGATTGCGCAGTCATAGCTTGTTACTGGGTTGTGTAGCTATGTACTTTCTCTTTTATATGTACAATTTTCTTTGGGCTGATCTAGCTTAGCTTGAGAGGACTTTCCTCAATTTATTGTATATATATTTGCAGTTGCACATAATATAATGTCTATGCACTCTTCTTACACCATATGTATTGATATTTCACTGCTGCTACTTGTTAAAGTTCATGTATTGTTGTAGCTCTCCCTTTTTAGCATTGTCCGAGATACATAGGATTGGAGGATCTGAATAACCCTCCTAGGGTTATTTCTTTGAGCTAATCTTCTAGAAGAGTAATGTATGAAGGGTAAAAAAAGGGATCCAAGTCTCAGTTCAACTTATTTTTGCATTGGCTTCCTTATACAGCGTCCTTCTGGACCCTATTCTAGAAAATCCTGAAAAAGGGATATTACAAAGAAGAAAATTCAAAAGTAGAGGATACACACCAAGAAGAAACCCTAGAAGAAGAAGAAATGAGTCTGAAAATATCATGTAATGCATTGGCAGGAATTACCACTCCTCAAACTCTCAAGATAGAAGGACATATCAAGAAGAAAAAGGTAATAGTGTTGATTGATTCGGGTAGTACCCATAATTTTATTCATTGTAAGGTAGCCAAGGTATTGAATTGTTTCCTATACCTAGCACCAGAATGTCAAGTGATGGTTGCAAGTGGAGGAACTATAAATTTCTCTGGAAAATTCCATAATATAAAGCTAGCCATGGGGGAATATGCATTGAATAGTCCAATGCTTTCCATCCCAACGAGAGTTGCTGATGTTGTACTAGGAGTACAATAGTTATAATCTTTGGGGACAGTAGCTTTTAATTTTCAAGAACTTTTCTTGAATTTTTTTTCGAAAGAAAGGAAATCGAATTACGGGATATCGTAGGGAAGCCAGGAAATATAATAAGCTCTAATGTCATGACAAATATTCTGAAGAAAGAACAACGAGGCATAATTGCACAATTATGCTCACTGGAAGTTCCAACATCAAAATCATCTATTTCTCCAGATCTCCAAAAAGACTTGGAAAATCATTCCAAGGTGTTTGATGCTCCCAAAGGACTCCCACCTATTCGTGATCATGATCATGCTATTCATTTGAGTCCAGGAAGTGTTCCTCAAAACATCAGGCCTTACAGATATCCTTATGTCCAAAAGAGAAGAATTGAACGTATGATTGCAGAAATGCTAGAGGATGGTATAATTCAGCCTAGTCAAAGTTATTTCTCTGCTCCAGTAGTATTCGTGCACAAGAAGGATGGATCATAGATTGCATGTGTCTGGGATTATAGGGAGGCTCAAACCAAAGCTCATAAGATAAATTTCTCATTTAGTGATTGATGAATTATGGATGATTACATGAACATTGTTTTGCAAGTTGGATCTTAAGTTAGGATCTCATCAGACAGAATGAAGAGCGAGAAATTAGCAATTTCGAACTCATGAGATTCATTCCTCAATTTTAGTGTGCCTTTGTGCCACAGTACCTTCTACATTTCCAAGGGTGATGAATTCCATTTTCAAACGTTCCTTAATTTGTGTAGTATTTTTGATGATATACTAATCTACAACAGGTCTTTGAAGGATCATGTTCAACATGTTGACAGGGTGCTCAAACTATTGGAGGAGAAACAATTATATGCAAAAACATCCAAATGTTTCTTTGGAGTACAAGAGGTGGAATATCTGGGTCATATTATATCTGTCGAGGGTGTTAAGGTAGACCCTAACAAATTAAATCCATTAAGGAATGGAAATTCCCCACAACCATAAAGCAGTTGCACGGATTTCTTGGGTTAACAGGGTATTATCGCAAGCTTGTTAAGAATTATGGGAGAATAACAGCACCTCTAACAACATTATTGAAGAAAGATGAATTTTCATGGACTCCTGAAGCAACTAAGGTCTTTGAACATCTTAAATAGGAAATATTCCTAGCACCAGTCTTAGCTACGCCAGACTTCAAAAAAAACCTTTATTATGGCATGTGATGCCTCAGGAAATGGAATTGGTGCTGTTTTAATGCAAGAAGGAAGACCCATTGCTTTTGAAATTCGTTCAATCAAAGGAAATTATTTACAAAAGGCTATTTATGAGAAGGAAATGTTGGCAATATTACATGCACTAAAGAAATTGAGACCTTACCTAATGGGAAGGCACTTTAAGGTAAAAAATGATCATGATAGTCTTAAACACTTTTTGGAACAAAGACTATCTTTAGAAGAGCAGCAAAAATGGGCCACAAAGATGTTGGGTTATGACTTTGAAATCTTTTACAAAAAATGGAAGCTAAATATTGTTGCAGATGCACTCTCAAGAAAGGATGAAGAGGTAGAAGCATTGCTTTGTGCTATTTCAATTATCCAACCAGATTGGATAACCGAAGCAAGGGATGAATGGAAGAAGGACGAAGAAGTTTGGACTCTCATTCAAAAGTTGCAGCAAGATCCTAGTACATTTGATACATTTAGTTGGAAAAATGGTTCCTTATGGTACAAATATCGCTTATATATTTGCAAGAATTCCCAACTAAAACAAAAGATTCTTTTGGAATTGCACACTTCTCCTTTAGGAGGACACTCTAGATTTTTAAAAACTTACCACCGGGTGAAGAAAGAATTTTTTGGGATGGCCTTAAATCTGATATTCAAAAGTTTGTGGTGGAATGTTTGGTTTGCCAGAAAAATAAAGTTGAGACAATTAAGACCCTGGGTCTTCTACAACCTTTATCCATTCCAAGTCAACGTTGGGAGGAGATTTCAATGGATTTTATCACATGTTTACCTAATTCAGAAGGAAGGAGTGTCATCATGGTGGTAGTTGATAGACTTACCAAGTATGCACACTTTTGTGCATTATCTCATCCATTTAAAGCGAGTACATTTGCTACTGCATTTATGGAAACAATTCAAAAGCTACATGGAAACCCTAAGATTACTGTAAGTGACAGAGATCCCATTTTTACAACAAATTTTTGGACGCAATTATTTTCTTGTTTGGGTACTGAACTAGCTCATAGCTCATCTTATCATCCTCAATCCGATGGCAAACAAACATAGTGAATAAATGTTTGGAAGGATATCTTCGTTGTTTTGTATTTGATAAGCAAGAACAATGGGTCAAGTGGTTACCTCTCGCTGAATGGTGGTATAACACTTCCTTCCATGTTGTAGCAAAAATGACCCCATTTATGGCACTTTATGGATATCATCCACCATCCATCACATCTTCTTTAAGGGAAAATGCTAGGGTTCAAGCCGTGGAGGATCACAACGAGCATCAACAAGAAGTTCTCCAACTCTTAAAGGATAACTTAAATTTGGCACAAAATCGAATGAAACAACAGGCAGATCAACATCACAGTGAGAGAATTTTTGATGTGGGAGACTAGGCATTATTACGGCTACAAACATACAAACAAATTTCCCTCAAGCAAGCTAAGAAGGATAATAAATTATCGCCAAAGTACTATGGTCCTTACAAGGTTTTGCAAAATATTGGTACTATGGCATACAAATTTGAGCTTCCTACTTCTTCACGAGTGCATCCAGTTTTCCATGTTTCATGCTTAAAAAAGGTTATAGGGGACAAACTTCTAGTTCAAACAATATTGCCAGAACTTGATGAGGAAGGAAAAACATATTGGAACCTGAAGAAGTCACGGAAACAAGAACTCGACAACTACGAAATCGATCAATTTCAGAGTATCTCATCATATGGAAGAACATACCCACTAAAGATTCTACATGGGAGGATGAGAATTTTATACAAAAGCTCCAGGAGCTACTCAAGCGTTGAGGAAAACACTTTTTTGAAGGAGAGGAGCATGTTAGGTCCCTATAATACTAGTATAGTCCCTTATTGTTGTTAGTGTAACCCCCTTATTGTTATTGTTGTACCCCTAAAACCCCCATATTGTTATTATTGTGCCCTTAAATTATTATTGTTAGGTCGGCTAGGATTACATTGTGGCCCCATGGACTCCTATATATAGAAATGAGGTCTTGTCATTTGTATCATCCAATAATTGTTCATTCATGTAATGTATTGGAGGTTGCCCCCTCAAAGTGGCTTATTTCTAAGGCGTTGATATCTCTTTTCTTCTATTTTTGGAGCTAGTTTCACAACATTCTCTGCCCTCAAAATCCACATTCCCTTTAATTATAATTCCACTACATACAATTTCAAGGAAAAAGTGTGTTGTTTAGTGGTGAAGATGTAGAGTTTGTTGGGGGGAAGGTCACGAGGTTGAACACCAACCTCGACCCCATACCTTCATTTTTGCACTCGTTTATACCCAAACCTTTAGACTTTAATATATCACTCCACGTTTAATTAGTTTTCCCACCAATTAATAATGTGCCACCATTAATGACCTTCATATGCCACCATTGTAATATTTAAATTCGAATTGGGTTATTGTACCTGCCCCTGGCAGGATACTATGCACTGGGTTTTTTTTTATGTTGACATTAATTTGGCTATTTGCAAATTTTTTTGATAATTTTCCATAGTTAAACATTGAAATTTTTTATTGTTTATTTATTTAAATTATTTAAATTTATTTTTCTGAGTTCTTATTGGTCTATAGCTTCAACATTTTATTGGAAATTGCATTGAAATTCACATCACTGAACTTATGCAATGAGAAAGATTACGTACCATTACTATATGCCATCTCTGCGTAAATTAACTACTAATTTGTGGTTGTGTACGTTTACCTTTAATATCCCTACGTGATTGTAGCAGGTTGATGTAGAAGTTCTATCGTACATGAGTAAACTTGCAATTAAGACGTGGACACCAACTCCAAGCCATGACAATAATGGCCACAACTTAGCAGGCCACAAGCTGATAGAAGTGTCAATGGATTAAATGAGTCGTTTTATGCTGCCTGCTTAAAGTTTGGTGGGAAAAAAATTCCCCCATTGGATAAGTTTGTCCCTACAATTGCAATTTTGAGAAGTTGTGCCCGTCAAATGAAGATGTTTAAATCCACTCCGAGGATGAAATTGTAATGATAAA